>CM070007.1:25838116-26348116 GCA_036247105.1 Cirrhinus mrigala | reverse complement strand
TCACTTCCTTTTTACTAGTTACAGCACAAAAACATGAACATCAGAAGGTATCTTGTTTTAACTGGAAAGATGACAGTCCACAACATTTTTCAAGTTCAAGTCCACTGACGTTAATCTACTGTCTAGTTTGTTTGTCGGACAGAATGGCAGAATCTGCCTGTCAATCAAGCTCCCTATGAAGGGTTAATTGAGACACCACCACAAAACACTATTACATGTCTTGAAAATTGCATATGTTAAAATTCCTTACCATTTTGCATGGGAACCCTGATTCTTAATCTGCAAGTGACCTCTGACAGAAGAGGGTGAGGTTTTAGCAAAAACAGCCTGATATTTTAACACCTCAACCAAAATAAAGTCGTTTCTTGTCAGCTTGCAGGATACTACATTAACCCTGAGGAGAGTCAAGATGAGTTGAGTTATTTCAAAAGGCAATGCTTTCCCTAAAAATTCAAAAAGGGACACCATTCAATCCATCAAACACTGAATATGTCCTTTAAGGGAGAGAAAAAAAAAAAATCTCTAATGGGAAAAACCCATGATCACGTCTGAAACCGTATATCCAAGAGCCAATCTCAGACCTCAAAGGACATCAACATCTAACCAATCACATTTCATTAGCTGCCTCTCACTAGAAAAGGTTGGTTGAGTTTATCAAAGCAATATCTACCTTGAGATCAGAGTTAACAGGCCACAGAAGTGCATTAAGTAATAGACTGAGCAGATAACATGGACCATTTCCATTGGACCATCTCTTATTTCAAGCCCGAGCCAGACGACAGACTAGAAAGAGCCCATTGAGGGGAAAGAAAAAAAAAAAAAAAAAAAAAGTCTGGTAAACATATGGCTGTAGGGCTGGGAGAGGTTCAGATGTTTTTACCACTGTACTGTTATTGTAAGTGCCCCACACATCTCAGAGACATTTTTATTCATTCTGTCAGGCCTTTGAGGGAGAGACATCAGAGAGGCAAAGCAAACCTAACAGGCAGAAATGAGAGGAAAAGGTTGAATTCGGGAAGATGGGGAGCAGAGAAAGAGCATGTCTCCTATTCTCCATCTAATCTCATCATCTCCCTCCTCTGAGATGATCGCCATCCAGATGGGCCAGCAGTCTCAAAAAGGCATTTGTCTTCATTAGATCTGAGAAAATGAATAAACAGACTCTGCCGTCTGTTTTCCCAGAGCAGACTGTGGGCAAACAGGAACCAGGTGCACAGTAGCAAACGCATGCACTTAATAACAGATATGATACACCTTGACACCTAAACATACCATGTTTCAAACACACGGGTTAATGACATGTAGTCCACATTTTGTTCCACGTTGCTACTTGTATTCATGTTAGCTTAATGATTTTAGGGTTTAATATGATTTTAGGGACTAATGAAAGTATCAAACTCTAATTGTTGCACCCTTACAAAGTTAGTCCGCCAGTGGGAGTTCTTTGGATTCCACAAAAAAGACAGGGTGATAGGAAACCTAGCCAGCAGAAACAAGCCTAAGTTCTTTTGTACGCATTTGTACAGTTAGTTTATTTAAAAAAAAAAAAAAAAACCCAAACACAACAACCCTCTTTCTGCTTCCCTGCACTCATATTTCATTTACACACACACACACACACATATACATACACACACACTACCAGTATGGTAGTGAACAGTAAGATTTTTTTAAATGTTTTTTTAAAGAAGTCTTTTACTCACCAAGCCTGCATTTATTAACTAAAATACAGCCAAAAAAAAAAAAAAAATAAATAAATATTTTGCTACTATATTTTTCTATTTGAATACATTTCAATTGTACATACATTTAAAATGTATTTTGTTCCTGTGATTTCAACTCTGTGCTGATTAAAAAAAATAAATAAATAAATAAAATAAAATAAATATATATATATATATATATATATATATATATATATATATATATATATATATATATATATATATATATATATAATATATATATATATATATATATATAATATATATATATATATATATATATATATATATATATATTATATATATATATATATATATATATATATATATATATATATATATATTATTTTTATTATTATTATTGTTATAATAACAGTTAAGTCGAATTTTTTTCAGGTTTTTTAATGAATAGAAAGTTCAGAAGAACAGCATTTATCTGAAACAGAAATCTTTTGTAACAATTTTGGTCCATTTAAAGCATCCTTCCTAAATAGAAGTATTAATTTCTTTAATTTTCTATAATAAAATTTAGTTTTGATTAAATGAATAAATTACATTTTAAAATATATTAAAATAGAAAGCAGTTTTTTTTTTTTAGAAATAGTAAAAATGTTTTACAATATTACTGCTTCTGTTGTAAATCTTAAATTTAAAATAATAATAATAATAATAATAATAATAATAATAATAATAATAATAATAATAATAATAATAATAATAATAATAATAATAATAAAAATATCCCAAGTTACCAATACTTAAATATCAAATGTTTAGGGAGTCTCACCACAACATTTTACAACCTGTATGTCAACTTTTGTCATAAAATGTAAAATGATCTGATATTCTGTGAGACATTTTGACCTTGGCTCTCTAATATGATATTATTGGGACATGCAGGGAACCAGTATTTTGCCAAATACTGACTTAATGCCACCCAAAAAAAAAAAATCTAAAAATGAAAACCCATTCTTATCATGGGTCTATTCAAGTATATTTTTGAATAAACGAATAAATAAGGTAAAGAGTAGTGTTGCGTTGCTAATTCAATACAAACATGTTTTGAGAACTGCAATACATCACTTTCCACGTTTAATCTCCATTAAATGGCCTTGAGGGGGGAAAAAAAAAAAAAAAAGGTTCAGACTACTGCCCATAAAAAATTCTGGTTGAATGTGTCCATGACTGGCAGCATGCACAAAGAGGTAGTCCCAACGTACAGCTCAGAGCCAGTTGCAAAATAGGAAAGCCTGCATTGTCCTTAAATCCATCAACAGCTAGTCATCAATTCCCCCAAAACTCTAAGTGGAGACGGAGGGAGTGAAAGGGGAGGAGGGGGTGATGCTATATTGCATTTCCACCAGCGTGGGGGAGAGCAATTTCAGTGGCTGAAATTCAAGACAGTGTCTTCTGAGTTTAAAGAATCTTGAGAGTGAGCTGGGCTGAAAGAAGCAATAAGCACACAAAGAGAGCGAAAGATGAGGGTGCTCACAGAAATTTGCTCAGATAAATAAGAAAGGTAAAATGGAAAACAGCTTCAGCAACTCCCAGGTTGAGTGCTGGGAAATTGCACTGTCTGCTCCCAACACCTGACGTAAAGTGACCCTATATCAGTTTTAAGAACATTAATGCTCACCCAGAAATGAAAATTGTGCCATTACTCATACTCATGTCATTGTAGCATTTGTTTTTCAGTGGAGGACAAACAGATTTTCTTTAAGAAATGTATTATTAGGGTTTGCAGCCATCTCTAACTTCAGAAAAAGGTCTGAAAGCACTATGAAAGAATCATAAAAGTGGTCCATTTGACTTGTGCTCTCTCTCGTAATCATATGAGTGTTTTGTGAGTGAAAACTGACCCCAAATTTGGGTTATTCACTGCACACTGTTCAACTCTGCAAAATCAGAGAAGTAGAATTGCCCAGTTCATGAAATCTAACGTTTTTAATGAATCATTTGATTTAGTTAAAGCTGGTCTAAAAGATTTATTCACAAATTGGACTGATCTGATTCTCAAGTTTAACCCACTGGCACAGTTTAGTTCAGAATTTGAAAAACAGTTGAAAAAGAGTTTAAACTAGAACAAAAGCTTTTCACTTCTTCAGGATGAATTGGAGGTGAGAAACAGCCCACCTCACTAACTGCTACTGATACAATCAAAACTGTTGGACGTTCTCAGTTGTTGCAAAATTAACGTTCACCCACTGAGACAGACTGTCTTGTTTAATTTTTATTAACCTTGTAAATTAAGCTTATGAATGAAAATACGTTTTTACAAAAAAATAACTAGTTTGATGCCAGCATTAGCCAAATCTCTCATGTGAAGTGCTAACTGTGTAGGCCGTGCCAACGACTATTAACATGACCGGGTTTCTGCATGGCCATTTCACTCTCTAGATTCCATTTCTGTCAGGATGCTGTCTTAAAAGGTCATTACTTCCAAAATAAAAATTTCCAGATAATTTACTCATCCTCATGTCATCCAAGATGTTCATGTCTGTCTGACTTCAAATGCAAAGAAATTCAGTTTTTTGAGGAAAGCATTCCAGGATTTTTCTCCATATAGGGGACTTCAATGGTGCTCAACAGATTGAAGGTTAAAAACGCAGTTTCAATGCAGCTTTAAAGGGTTCTACAGGATCCCAGCAGAGGAATAAGGGTCTTATCTAGTGAAACAATTGGTTATTTTCTTAAAAAAAATAAAAATACAATTTATATACTTTTTAACCTCAAATGCTCATCTTGTCTAGCTCTGCGATGTGCATACGTACTCTGTGCACACTGGTTTAAGACAGTTAGGGTAGGTCGAACTTCCACCTCATTTTCTCCTCCAACTTCAAAATCGTCTTACATCGCTGCAGATGCACTGACCCAGCGTTTACAAAATGAACATGCAAGAAAGGTTAAAAAGGTAAGTTGGAGTAGAAAATGAGATGGACTTTTTTCAAACTAGCCGAACTGTCTTGAACTGGAGTGCACAGAGTACACGTGCGCATTGCAGAGCTAGACAAGACGAGCATTTGTGGCTAAAGTGTGTAAATATTACTTTTAAGAAAAATTACCGCTTGTTTCGCTATATAAGACCCTTATTCCTTATGGGGTTATTTTTGTGTCTTTATTATTCAAACAAAAATACTGTGTTTGAGAGTAAAACTAAGTATTTTGTAATTAAAAAATAAAAGTTTGCAAAAAAAGTCTTCTTAAATCTCAAAAATAAAGAAATTGATAACAAAAGTATTTGCAGTGCATGTACTTTTCTTTACAATCTTTATTTTTCTTTGCGCACTTCAAACACTTCTCATCGCGAAACCACAAGTTTTGCTCTCCTTTCTGCTTTCTTTTTTTGCGAGTCTAAAATTTTTGTTTGCGAGTTAAAAAGTTTTGCTTGCGAGTAAGCTGTATCTCAGTGGGCGGTCTCTACCTACCAGGATGAAAGGCCTTTTTCTATTGGTCACTCTCGATTGAAGTGACCACGCCCACTACGTTGTGCCGCCAGGCGCCAGTCTGACTGAGGAGCGAGCGAGGTTCAGCCATGGCGAACAACAGCAACAACAGGTCGTTTACTGGGTGAGATAACCAAGTTAACGTCTTAAACTCAGTGACAAGTGAACTTATGTAGTCTATCTTCTCATGCTCACATATTTAAATACGTAACGTTAGATAAGCCCGCCTGTAGTTCGGCGATACCGTTAAATAGAGGGGCACGAGATGACTCGGATGACGATTGTAATCAAGGTAAAGACCATTATGACATGCAAGAGTCGTACAGTTGCAGTATTAACATTAAGTGACATGGCATCTGACGCACGGAAGCCACTGGTGCATGCCACTGCTCAGTGCCAGTGACACATACGGTTTTCTTTGACATATGCCGATGGACTGTGTCACTGCTGAAAGTGTCACTGCTCCTGCACCTTCCGCGTGTCAAATGCCATGTCACTTAATGTTAATACTGCAACTGTATGACTCTTGCATGTCATAATGGTCTTTACCTTGATTACAATCGTCATCCGAGTCATCTCGTGCCCCTCTATTTAACGGTATCGCCGAACTACAGGCGGGCTTATCTAACGTTACGTATTTAAATATGTGAGCATGAGAAGAGAGACTACATAAGTTCACTTGTCACTGAGTTTAAGACGTTAACTTGGTTATCTCACCCAGTAAACGACCTGTTGTTGCTGTTGTTCGCCATGGCTGAACCTCGCTCGCTCCTCAGTCAGATTGGCGCCTGGCGGCACAACGTAGTGGGCGTGGTCACTTCAATCGAGAGTGACCAATAGAAAAAGGCCTTTCATCCTGGTAGGTAGAGACCGCCCACTGAGATACAGCTTACTCGCAAGCAAAACTTTTTAACTCGCAAACAAAAATTTTAGACTCGCAAAAAAAGAAAGCAGAAAGGAGAGCAAAACTTGTGGTTTCGCGATGAGAAGTGTTTGAAGTGCGCAAAGAAAAATAAAGATTGTAAAGAAAAGTACATGCACTGCAAATACTTTTGTTATCAATTTCTTTATTTTTGAGATTTAAGAAGACTTTTTTTGCAAACTTTTATTTTTTAATTACAAAATACTTAGTTTTACTCTCAAACACAGTATTTTTGTTTGAATAATAAAGACACAAAAATAACCCCATAATTCCTCGGTTGGTATCGTTTAAAACCCTTTTGAAGCTGCACTGTAACTACATTTTTAATCTTTACTCTGTTGAGCACCATTGAAGTCCACTAAAGTAAGAGAGACATGAACATCTTGGATGACATGGAGGTGAATAAATTATCAGGAATTTTTTTTTTTATTCTGGAAGTAGAGTAATCCTTTAAGCCCAAAGGCAACTTAAGTTTAGATCTACCACTAAAGTGTGCATATAATAGACATGCAGTCTTCCAAATATACTTTTTTCAAAGAACAAATACAGATAGTCAAGAAATTGAGGATGTCACAAGGATGCATCATCATTTCCCAGTCTCTGCACTATAAATGACCAATCAATTTTTGTGTTTGGGGAGTCCTTTTACAACCCTCACATGGACTTATGTTGGGCATGTTGTTGTAGTCTTATGTAGTCTTAAATAGTTTGTTGCAAAGTTTCTTTTTATTCTTTTTTTGACTGCGAGACAACAACCAGTTTTGCCACCTTTTGGACAAACTGAATGAACTTTAACTTTGAAATTTACATCAGATGTACTGTATGCATACTCTAGCTCTATATACTTAAAGTGACAGTTCATCCAAAAATGAAAATTCTGTCATCAATTACTCACCCTCATGTCGTTCCAAACTCATAAAACCTTCGTTCATCTTCGAAACACTAAGATATTTATGATGAAATCTGAGAGCTTTCTGACACTGCATAGACAGCAACACAACTGACAATTTGAGAGATCATAAGGACATCGATAAAATAGTCCATGTGACAACAGTAATTCAACCTTAATGTTACGAAGCTACAAAAATACTTTTGGTGCACAAAAAAAACAAAGATAACTTTATTCACTAATTTCTTCTCTTCCGTGTCAGACTTCACCACGATGCATGCATGTGGTTCTTCTGACGCAGGAGCCGGCATTCTAACATAGAACCCGGACGTACTGTGTCTTTGTGGGCTTGGAACGACACAAGGATGAATAATTACAAAAGTACAATTTGATCTTTATACACATACACTAATGTTTATTACATAAGCGCTGACACATCAGCAATGGTGCTTGTGTGTATGTCTAATGAGAGACATAATGCCTACAAAGAAAACTTTAAGAAGCGGACAGCAGAACAGACATTTTTGCTTAAGACACTCGTTTCCTGCCGAAGCACCTTTCAAAGTCAGACAGTCTCCTCCGAATCTCTCTCTCTCTCTCTCTACAGGAGAACAGGAGTTTCTTTCAGTGCTCTGAGGAAAGGTAGAATGGTCAGACGAGAAGCTTTTTGAGAACCCTCCGCAGATCACTGGACACACACTGGTGCTCATTGTCCACTGTGGTCCTTATTGGGAAAAGAGAACTGTGGGAATAGACACTGCAAACCCTACTGTCTGCAGTCTAGACACTAACCTGATGTCTAATGTACAACTAATGCTCACATTCATTCAGCTAAACTCTCATCTACTGAATGCTGCAGATTCTGGTTATAGACACACACACACACAACGACTACTCCAGAGAACAGCAGATCGTTGCATCAAGTGTTTCTAAACCATCCACCCATCTTCTCAGAAACAAAGGAGAGGAATCATACAATGGCAAACAATGAGATGATGTAGACATGCACCCAACGCTAAATTAAATTCTTACCCGCAATGTAAACAGACAGTTTGGAGAGTCTCACTGTGACGCTCATGAGTTTCTCCACATCCTGTGGTCAAGCCCAATCAAGTCTCCTCATCCCTGATTTAGGCCCTACAGTGGCCTATTGGGATTGAAGCATTGCCCAAGCTGGGCTGATGGCCTCCTCTCACAAGAACAAAAGCACAAGAATTTGCATCCGAGACTTTTTTAGTTCTTAAAAGTCTGAAAGGTCTACTCAGAACATTTTAGTTTGTTACCTAGCAGTAAGTATCAACATGCATTATTTATGATAGTGAAGCTAAAAGTATTGGGTAGGCTCTATATCAAAGATGCTAGGAGTGATTTATGGCAGTGCTTCACGACCAAGATTTTATATCGAAAATACAACTTTATTGTTCAAAACTTGTATATGCTTCAAAAATGTATATGCTTATACATTTAGCTTGCACATTTCAATAGTTTAAGGTACTACACAGTTAATAATCACCATGTTTACCCTCACTGCACAGGAACCCATATTTAACCTAGTCTGGGACATATTTTCTTTTACCTCACCATAGTTTTGTTCATAGTTTATTCAGTCTGTTCATTTGTCTATATTGGCTAGATTCTTTCAAGTTAATGATTATGACTTTGCTAAAATATCAAAAATATTTGCAGGGTTACAGCATTCCAGCTGAGAAAGCCTGATCAACAAAACAAAAGGTTAATCGTGCACCCCTAAATTGCTGACATATCTTTGGAGACCGGAATTTTGTGTATAGGCCTAATTTAGTGGCCGTGTATAATTAAAGTTAAAGGAGTCATGAGCTGGAGTGAACGCATCTGCTCTACTAAGTTCGTGCCGTGCCGCCGTTTGAACTTTGATCCGAGCGGATAAACTATTTGAGTGGTGCGCTTTAAAAGACTAGCGCTCTTTTGTTCCACCTTTACCTCATAAACAATATTTAGAACATTTATCGAACTCTTGTTATTGTTTATTGAGGAAGTTATCACGCAATAATTTATCGATTTATCGCCCAGCCCTATTTTCAACCCTCATCCCAACCATCTGTCTAAAATGAACTTTTTTTAGGGGGCGGGTCCTTCAAAGCTTATCAGGAACTGGCCACGGTTATGATTGGCTAACGTCATTGCATAGAAAACTATCAAAGTTGACAACATGAAAAAAAAAAAAAAAAAAAAAAAAAGCTCATATCCACACATAGCATTATAAAATCATTTACTTACAGTTTGTGATGCAGCTGCAGTCAGATCTAGTACTGCTTCATCTTTAGACAAATGTTTCTCTGTGAACTCTCCATGACATTGTGCCTCGTTTACAAAACAAAATACTCAAAACAATCCTCAGACACAATCCAGGAAGCCATTAAAAAAACGACGCACTTGTTCCTTATGCTGGGATCCTTCTGATTTGAGCCGTTTCAACCAAACACGTCAAAGCGAACATTATTTCACTCCATTTGTCCTATTGACGACATACTCAAGCATGTGGACCGTTTTAGAAACCGAACATGCATCCAGTGTAGACAAGATAGCAGGAGTGATTGTAATTTCCATTTACTTTTGATGCAACGATAAGATGACCACATTTGTTGATGATATCTTCCACCTCAGATCCAAACGAGCCGCTTTCGGAGAATGATTAAATAAATGCTGTTTATAATGAGGTGGACGTTTTAAGCTATGAAACTTAGTAGGATGTTTTATTGGTACAAAGACCTCTTATATGCCAAAGATCAAGGCAATTTTGATTTGTAATGTCATGACCCCTTTAACGAAACAGCTCAACATCACCTACAGAACCTTAAGAAAAACAATTTTTTTCATCCTTTTGAGAGGCTTCAAAGAAAGTCAGCTGAAGCAAACATCAGGTCAATGAATTGTACGTATGATTCAGAAAGTTTTAAAAGCTGTTCTGTAAAAGAAGAGTATGATGACACACAGGACTGTGCTGGTTCTTTTGCCAATACTTATTGGAGGTCAACGTTCACTGTTGATCTATTGCTCTTCATTGATGGCTCAATGTCTCTGAACTAGTGATAAGCACACAGAAATTTGGCAGATCTCAGCCTTACCTAAAAGAACAGACAAACAATCCTTTATAATTACCTCCACAGACTATCAAATCCCAATTAAACAAGATCACTGTAATACTATGGAGCACTTCAAATGACAACTTGGACCTTTCAATACATCTACAAAAGCAAATATTAAATGTCAGTGAATAACTTCACAGCAAATCAAATAACATCAAGCAGCAAACTCAACCTTGAATGTCTACTTAAAGGGTTTAATTGAATTGGAAACCTGGTGTAATTGGCTCAAGTTTAAAATAAAGTTATGTATTTAACAATTGGGAATTCAACCCAAGTTTCATCATCAAAGAATGCCTTGAACTGGTGGATGTGCTAATAAAACAGCAGTTCCCTTCTGATTACACAGGAGAAACACACTGGAGAGGTAAAGGTACCACAGATTCCCATGTTGATTACAAAGCTGCGAAGTCCCACAGGAAATCAAGAACACACCAACTGTTGGGGGCCTGGTTGCCATGGCAACCATAGTTGTGCGTACAGGTACCAGAATTTTCTCATTCAGTGAGAAATAAAACCAGTCCAGAGGACAAGGGGTGTGGGATCATGAAATTTTTTTCTTCTATTCAGCACCTTTATTCTGCTTGGTGAAAAATCAGAACAAATCAGCGAGTTCAAAATCAGAAGTTTTTTTTCTGAAAGGGTTTTGAGATACAAAACTTTATACTAGCAACACATGAAGGGAATGTTTTTAGAATATAGTATGCTTGTACACTATGAAAAGAAACAAGTAATCAAAAATGACTATTTATTGCACTAATAAAAATCATTGGTTCAATTGTGCACATTTTTGGCGGACAACATAAATATTTAAGCTCCATTATTTTATTTGTTTTTACTTACTGAAACTTATGCTGGTGCAGTCAAGTTGGTGTGGAAAATATTTAAACAATAACACCATAGCCTAACATATTTCCATTCAATAAAACTGCAATGGGTAAAACACTAGCCAACATTTCCCACTAAATACCAATTCCCTCGAATCAACAGCGAATTATGGACATTAAATGCGTTGTGAAACTTCATGCTTAGCAATTATTTCTGTCTGCATGTGTTTTTCAACATCTTCAGTTCAAGAAAAAGAGAATCACCAGTTTTAAAATAATGGCATCCAGTGGAGAATACAGAGTGAGTGATATTTATACTGCAGCCGTGAGAGATGCTTTAAAGGTGCAGCTGTTAAAAGCAAATTGAACAGGAGTCTCGCACCAGGCCACGTACAAACCCCCGCAACAGAGTTTCCCCTTCACAATGACCGCCAGGACTGAAGGATGAGACACTGGCCAGAGCTCTCGAGAGAAAAAGATCAGCAAAACATAATGGCTCCAGGAACAAAGAGGCGTGTGGGGGAAGTTCAGCCATTAACATGCCAAAAAGCCCCTTACATTCACTTTTAAAAGAACACTAGTAGTGAAATGTCCTTTTTACCTAAAGGCTGGACAAAAATCTGTGATGAGAAAGGGACACTGTATTAAAGTCTGAGTTTCCTACCTAGAAAAAGTTGTTACAACACCAAAATCTCAGTAGTACAACAATTTCACAATTCTAGATATTAAAGACGCTTTTCACAAGGGTTCTCAGAAGCAGAAATAGTCTGTCAACATTCCCATTTTTTCCCATTTTGCATCCCAAATGAAAAAACAGCATTTCTCTAGTTTTACAAAAGATGAAAAATAATACTTAGATTAAGTTGGTAAGAAAAGAGAAAGATGTCACATTTGCCATCACTCCCCCAGCTGTTGTAATAGAAACACACACAGCAGCATTAACTAGGGGTGTGCAATAATATCACAAAAAGGATCTCTCTATATTTTGTGGATTTTTTTTTTTTTTTTACCTTTTCTGAGAATTTTACCTTTACAAGGCTAATTTTTTTTTTTCTGTAAAATTCTTAAATGTAATCAAATTCAAATAGTGAGACACTACAAGGCTTTTACCAATCAAATGAAATTAGTATTAACAAAATTTGTTTTTGTAATGCATGGCACAAAATCTGCATCTGAAGTGGCTTTTAGATGCATTTACACAGTATTTAATACAGGACAAGAATGCAAAATGCATAATTAAAAAACAATAAATAAAAAAAAAAATAAAAAAAATAAATAAATAAATAAATAAATAAATAAATAAATAATTATTAATAATAATAATAATAATAATAATAATAATAATAATAATAATAATAATAATAATAATAATAATAATAATAATATATATATATATATATATATATATATATATATATATATATATATATATATATATATATATATATAGAAACTATCAAAAAAAATTCTAATGGTTTCAACTACAAATACCATTACAAACATTACAAACCATCAATAAAAAAAGAAGAAAAAAAAGTTTCCTGTAGTGTGTTCTGGGACATATTCCATTAGGATTTAGTGGTTTTAACAAGTCACTAACAGAAGGCGACCAATTACCCAGTAGAGACCAATAGACACCTTTAGAGTTTCCATTAAAAGCCAGTACAATTCCCATTATAACCAGTAAAATGATTACAAATGTGATTCTGGTTTCTAGTTTTTTCAGCAGGGTTTTAATAGACTAAACCACACAGTAAAAGCATTAGTGTATGTTTGTACTCTCTGGTTTTTGTTTTGTTTTGGTTTGGTTTTTGGGATATACTCAATGTCAAATTGCATATCGTCGAAACAACAGTTACAATATTATCGTAGACACCATATAATTGCACACCCCTAACTAATTTTTTCTAATTAAATGCCAAGGCAAATCAAAATGCCAGGGACTCAATTTCAACAGCCATTCACTGCCATTATAAAGCTTGGAAGAACTAGGACATTTTTTTTATTTAACTCCAACTGTTTAAGTCTGAAAGAAGAAAGTCATATACATCTAGGAAGGCTTGAGAGTGAGAAAACCATGGGGAAATATTCATTTTTGGATGAACTATTTCTTTAATAACTGTGGAAATGTACTACAGTCTGTGAAAGTATATATGCTATTAAACACAAGTCACAAGTTATGTTACAATTCATTGACTCACTGATTAAATTAATAGTTAATGTTCAGATTCAGTTGGGATTGAAGATAACCATTTGTTAATTTATAAAATTACATAATAGCAAAAAAAAAAAAAAAAAAAAAAAAATCTTAAATGCATATGCACACAAACTTGGGTTACACTTTACAATACGATTCTATTTGTTAACATTAGTTAACTACATCAGTTAAACAATGAAAAACTGTTAAAATATTTATTTATTAATCTTAATGTTGATTTGAATATTTACTAATATATTATTGAAATGAAAAGTTCTGTTAATGTTAGTAAATTGACTTGAGCTAACATGTACTAACAACATGAAAAGTTTTATTTTTAACTAATGTTAACAAATGAATAAATACTGTAACAAATGTATTGCTCTCTGCATTAAATAGTTAAACTGAACCTTATTGTAAAGTGTTACCCAAATTTCTAATAATTTCTAAAATTATATAAAAGAAAATCCGTTTAACTGAATTTAAACTTATGTAAAATGCACAGATCTAATGTTTGTGCAAAACTGATAAATGTTGACATGCAGCTGTTTTTACCTCTAGCACTCCAGCTGAGCCAGATTTAAAAATAATATAATGTAAAATAAACCCACTACAGTCAACATTCCCACTCAACAGTATTTTTAGGCATTAAAAGGTGTATTATTTAAGACAGCAGCTCAGCAAGCTGAGAAACATCTTCTGTATATACATGAGTGAAAAACAGAATAGCAGTCTGGCTTACAGCAGAATGAACAACAGCTATCCAGACGGAGAGGACAACAGAGGATTGGCAGGTCAGCAAACAAACAGACACGTGCCCGCACACACATGCCTCTCGCTGGATAAGACGGAGGAAATATTGGCAAACACCAGCACCACACAAACTCTACCTAGGGTGCGCAGCCTGCCAAACAGCACACCACACACGCACATCTTTCCCAAGGCTTCAGGCAGACAAAAGAGGTAGTGGGTGCGCCCGAGGGCAGTGGAAAGACTCTGGAAAAGCTTAGCAGAGCAGCAGGGTTTATGCTACGCTGTTATCTCAGGCTCTGCAGAGAGACATCCTTTGATGTGCTGAGCCACAGACTACAGGCGAGAGGAAACGGGCTGGTTAAGTAAATGTAGTCAGACACCGAGACGCACACACATACAGAAACACAAAGATGCCAGTTAGCATATATCCCAAGGCCAACTCTCCAGCTAGGCAAACACCAGTTTGATTCATGTATTAAAAGACAAAAACCAATGCCACAAATACATCACAGAGTGGTTTTGCCTAAGGCTACAGGGGGAAAAAAAGACTGCGCACAGTATATGTCTGTATTTCAACAATTAAGCATCTGTTGCAACTGTATTGAAGAGGACGTATGAGAAAGAGTTTTGTTATTGTCTGCATTTAAAGGGTGGCAGAGCAGACAGATGTAATTAAAAGCAAAGATACTGTAGCTAAATTCATATGCCTTACTGAGATGTATCATGGTTAACCATGGTTTTAAGCTAAATTTGTTGTTTTGAAGATACTACCCCGTTTACGACACATTTACTTTCATTATATTATATTATATTATATTATTATAAATGCTAGCTGAATATATAAAGACAGAAAGGACAGACAAGTAAGAAAAGACAGACAGACCAAAAGACCGAAAGAAGAGACAGACAGACAGACAGACCAACCGAGCAAAAGAAAGGGCCAGACCGACCGAAAGAAGGGACAGACAGACAGACAGACCGACCGACCGAAAGAAGGGACGGACAGACAGACAGACAGACCGACCGACCGACCGACCGAAAGAAGGGACGGACGGACAGACAGACAGACAGACAGACAGACAGACAGACAGACCGACCGACCGACCGACCGACCGACAGAAGGGACAGACAGACCGACCAACCGAAAGAAGGGACAGACAGACAGACCGACCGACCGAAAGAAGGGACAGACAGACAGACCGACCGACCGAAAGAAGGGACAGACAGACAGACAGACAGACAGACAGACAGACCAACCGACCGAAAAGAAGGGACAGACCGACCAAAAGAAGAGACAGACATACAGGCAGACAGACAGAACAGACAAAGAAAAGACAGACAGAAATGACGGACAGACAGAAAAAAGACAAAAGAAAGAAATTAACTTCGTAACAAGGCAAATACTGCAAAAATATAAAATGAATTTATATATTATTAGTATATTATTATCTGCAAATCAACCTGTGATAGGCTGACCAGATGAGCACATATGCAGACATCTCTGCTGGGAAAGTTATTCTTATTATTTGACCACTGAAGGCCATGATTGATAAATCAATCAAGTATTCCAGTGTATGACAAGTGTAATGACAGAATTATCATAGTAACAACAACCAGTAAAGAATGGATGTCACTGTCAATATTTATAAAGGATGTCTGTGCTTCATGAACAGCAGTTGGCTACTACCAAACAAGGACACCAATGCTATATTCCCATTTTAAACATATTTAAAACTTTAGCAAGACATAACTTTTTTTGCCAAGCAAATGAACAGTATAAGACTGAAATGAATTTGAAAAACCACAAAACGTGAAGACAGAAAGTGAGAGGGAAAATGTGACTGTGTCTTTCTGTAGGGCTTTGTGGCTCAACTCCCTGTCTCTATAGGATTATCTTCACTAATAGTCCTTAAGTCAGTCTGACTGAGCCGCCAGATGCCCATTACTCCACATACAGCCACAACATCTCAGGCATATGGACGTGACACATGGAGAGAGCTTTAAAAGGGCCTGATGCTGTTTAGTTCTTTTGCTGAGGTCCAGCTTTAAGACTCCTAAGACTGTAAGGAAAAAAAAGTTTGTTGCAATTTACACAATTTAGTCGTTTAGCATTAGAATGAATTTCTGTATTGAACTTGAGATAGCTCAAATATGTCAGTTAATACAACTTCACATTTCAGGTCAAGTCAACTTAATTTTAAGACAGCACAAACACTACTTTTTATGGTGATATGTGAAATTACCCATGTTATGATTGGCTAATCTTCATAAGCCTATGCAATTCATGCTGGTTATCATCAAAGTGGGTCAAGTTGCTTATTGTACTGGTGTTGTCGCACGTTAAATGTGACCCCCGGACCACAAAACCAGTCTTAACTTCGTTTGGGCAACTTTAAAAGTTGATTTTCTTAATTAAAAAAAAAAAAGTGAGCAAGTTGGAGTCAGAAGTGATGACAAAAGTCTATGTAATCAAAAGATAAGACACGTCCCCCTATCACAGAAAAAAAAAATAATAATAACAGTATGACCTTACAGTACAGTCTAAAACCCTAATTAAGCAAATTATGAACTAGCTCTTTCAATGAATCATTCAAAAAGACATAAGAACTTAGGCCTTGCTGGTTTGAATCTGAATCCTTAACTGAATGAACTTCTGGCTCACTTACTGAACTCCAGTCAGTAGAGTAATATTTCAAAAAACAAAAACAAGAAACAAAGAGCATTATACATGTAATTAGTAGTCTGGATCAAAAGGGCTTTGGTGTGTTGCTGTATTCCAAGACAAGGCTTCTTTAACCACGAACAAGCAAACCAAATACAAAACTCACTACACAACAAGCCCTGATCCTTAGATACAAGGGCTACAAACTCTATTCCTGATGACAGAGACTGAGGGACAAGTTTCTTCAGTGTACTGGTGCGAACAGAGCCTGTGGCTACATGTAATAAAGCTTTGATGGGCCTGACTTTTCTGTAGAGAGACACATGCAGTCAGATCTCCAGCACCTGAGAATTCTGATGCACACTGTAAATAATTCAGTGTCAACAGGGTAGAAGGAAGATGTGAATGTGGGCCAGTGAAAAGGCAGACTTTCCATTTCGAGCCCTAGACTCTGAGTGAGGGAGACAGATGGGCAGAGAAGCACCTCTAGGGGTACACATTTTTGGGGAAAACAGTTTTTTTGGAACCCGTTTTTTATTCAAGGAGAGCTAGAAACCAATAGATGAAGTTTCTCCAAAGCAGTGAAAGGTTGTTTCACATGAGCTCTGAGAACTGTGCTAAAGGCAAGAGGCTCCTTCAAGAATTCTAAATTATGCAAGATTTGGCACATGCGAGTTTATTACCTAAAAAGCACAACAGGCTTTGGCTCCAAGGAGAGAAACTTTCCTGGAAACTTCTCAGAATGACAGAAAACATCCAAAGTTGGACATACAGTTAAAGACCCTATAGAGTTTACTAGGTAAGCGTGTTGCAGATGGTTGGTCTGATTGAAACAGAATCGTCCTGCAGTGCCAGCGCGGGATGCTGAGAGGCCACTGACCACGATTCCCCAAGATCCATTCATAAAGCCAGGTGTTACCATGGAAACAGTCCTTCACTGGGGGCCCCCTTCTTCTGAAAGGACTGTCCTGCACCACAGCAGTCAGTGTGAGTGTGTAAAGACTGCACTGGGCAAGAGATGGGGGTGGGAGTCCTTCTTTAGAGAACCAAAAGACAGTAGTGTTGGCATAAGAGAACTAAGACAGCTCACTCTTTTAAAAGGCCCTTTTAAATGACTTGCATCAATGATCTATGGAATGAAATATCAGCCACAATGATATTCAAGCATCAATTTGTTCACACACCTGAAATTCAATTGCAGAATATATATATGATTGCAGACAAACCATGACTGCCACATAACTCACATGATGTACAAAATAAAGGTCATAATACATCACAACAAATTAACCATTTCAACCATTTAAAGAAGCTGAAATGGTTCTAGATGTTAAAGGTTCTTCATGGAACCATATAACACCATGTTCTAATCAGACGCGACGCGACAAGATTTCAGTGACAAGCAATTTGGCTGTCCACACCAGACACAACACAACATGACAAATCTCAAATATTACAGACATTCAGAAGAACACTGCACTCTCACCGAAATGGACATAATCGTATTCATAAATATTGAACATTAGTAAAAGTACATATTGAGTGGCTGATTCCATCTTTGTTATGGAATGCGCTTGTTGGTTCATATTGAGCTCACAGTTTTAATGTACATTTGCAGACCTGAGGATCTACTGTTGCTTTCACTATGGCTATAAAAAGTCATGCAAAATTATATTTAAACTCACATTAGATACTTTTAACTTTGAATAAAGCACATAATCAGTACCTGAGATTATCACTGTCATAGTTTGTATGTTGTTGCTCTAGCCACAATGTTGCAGCAATAGAAATCATTTCTAAAATAGGAACTTCATGTGACACCATTAAGGCTGGTTAGGACACAGTGTAAGTCAAGAGTCTTCACAAGACACATCTAACTTTAAAGGGAGCCTATTATGCCAAAAAAAAAAAAAAAATTCACTTTTATAAGGTGTTTGAACACAGCTGTGTTCGCAGCGTGTGAAAACAACCAGCCTATAGTGGTACAAATCCACCTACTCATTTTCTTATAATCCCAAGAAATTATAAACTGTCTCTGAACACACAATTCCACATTTCTCCCTACATACACATCATTGTAGGGGAAAGAGTCTCGCCCATTTGTGACAATCTCTGCCCTATTAGCATAGACAGCCCTGAGTGAGAAGCAGGAGTCCACAATTTGTGTTTTTTGCTGTAGCTGCTGGAAATATACAATTTCAGCGCCAAAGAGGCATTACAGGTGTTGTGTTTTGGGATGCACCAAAGATAGGGGTCTCCATCTGAGCCGCTGAGGACAATATATGGTTAGATTTTATTTTCAAAGGAAATGTCTCAGAAATAAAACGGTAAAGTCCTCTATATGTTTAGTGATCAATACCAACGCTTCAACCACGAATGTCAGCTCCAGACAAAGGAAGTATCATGCGTTTGTTTTCCAATTTTCCTTCCTGAAAGCTCTTCTTACCACTCTGTAAGACTAATGTTGCTAAAGCTACCATCGTCTCTGCCTGTTTTCACTGATGCTGCCTTCTCGTTTTACCAGAAGGATCGTAAATAGGAATGTGGTGGTTAAAACTTGCATATGAAAGCAATGTGAAGTCGACCGCTTGAATTTGTCGAGGTCATAATCACAAGTGGGACTTTAAGTGGGAATAAAGTGGACCAGCTATGTCAATTTTTGATTGCACCGTACACCCCATCTGTAGAATTCATTAACGCACATTTATTACGCACAGTACAATCAGATGACTGACTTTTAAAACAATTCCGGTTGGAAACATAAGGCTAAACATCGCTACTGAGAGTTTGCCTTTTCACTGCGTGAGATTTTCCCATTTTGATTTTGCTGGCTCTTGAAGCTCCGCCCTCTTCTGAAAAGAGGGCTGGGAGCACCAGCTCATTTGCATTTAAAGGGACAAACACAGAAACAACACATTTTGGCTGATTCCCTAAAAGTGGCAATTTTAACAAGCTATAAAAAAAATTACTGTCAGGTATTTAGAGCTAAAACTTCACATACACACTTAGAAAGAGATGTATTCAATTTTATAATATTAGTTTTAACCTTTTTTTTTTTTTGGTCATCTGATTTTGGCCTATTCTCCTTGCATGCCACCACTTGAGAAAGAGAAAGAGAAAGAGAAAGAGAAAGAGAAAGAGAAAGAGAAAGAGAAAGAGAAAGAGAAAGAGAAAGAGAAAGAGAAAGAGAAGAACGAATACGGATCAATCAATATATGTGACCCTGGTCTTAAGTAGCATTGGTATATTTGCAGCAATTGCCAACACCACATTGTATGGGTCAAAATTACAGATTTTTCTTTTATACCAAAAATCATTAAGATATTAAGTAAAGATCATCATGTTCCATGAAGATATTTTGTAAATTTCTTTTGTACCGTATTAGTAATATGCATTGCTAAGAACTTAATTTTAGACAACTTTAAAGGTGATTCTCTCAAAATTGTGATTTTTTTTGCATGCTCAGATTACAGATTTTTAAATAGTTGTATCTCGGTCAAATATCGTCCTATCCTAACAATAACAACCATACATCATTGGAAAGCTTATTTATTCAACTGTTTCATGATGTACAAATCTCAGATAAAAAAAAAAAAAAAAAAAAAATCAATCAGGCTGATTATAAGGCCATTATTCTAGCATTTGAGACTATCTGCATCAACTGATCGACTTGGCCAAGCAGGCCTACTTTGTCAGTACCTAATTCTACTGTCAGATTTTGTCAATGGATAGTGAAAAAAAAAAATAGAAAGCAAATCCTATTTACTGTCTACATGATTAACTGCCTTATGTATATATATGTATTATATAAGCAGCCCCGTTTTCTATTGGAATCTGAAAAAAATAACACTTTTCTGTTATAAAAATGAAATGTTTTCATTTGGTCTTGTTACCCGGTATTGTCATAAAATCTGCACTTTGACACTATTTGCAGCACTTTTCGTTGGGAACTCAAAGCAGCAGCGCACTAAGGCCCTGATGCAAGTCATGTGAAAGGGCGCTTAAGACGAAGGCAGACTTTTTCCTGAAGTGGACTAGGGGTTCCCACGTGAAGTCTTGATTATTCTTTTGTCATCCAAAGCTGATGTAAAACTGATAAATCTCACATTTGTTGATCATAGTTCACATGAAGTATTGTGAAAGCACTTGGTCCCATGAAATACAGGGCCAAACGAAGGAAGCAACCAAATTTTTGTTTCCCGTGCTGATGTTCGGGGGAGTTGGTGGGGGGCAGGGCAGCTGTTGGGTCCCAGGGTGAAACCACAAAGACACAGAGGACACAAAGAACTCAAGACAATGCAGAGGGCTACCCTTTCACAACCTCTCACGGGCCCTATTGAGAACTAAAGCAAAAGACCCTGGTGGAGGTAATCCTTTTATATCACTTTAAGAGAGTGAGTGGATACAGCAGCATGCACAGACAGACTGAGAAAGAGCCCTTCTGTATGGCTCAAACACTTTCCAGGACACAATCCAAAGTCTTCACAAATCAAAATATACACAAGCCGACATTACCCAGAAACAACACAGTCAAGCTACTTTAATTCAGTGATACAGCATCCAACAAACTTAAGTTCCACTGAAGAACATCAATTATTAAAATCAACGTACTGTAATTCTATCTTGTACAATAACTGATAAGCATGTTTTTAGACTCCACAGCTCAGAGGGATCGTTCACCCAAAAATGAAGTCGGTGACTCATGTCTTTCCATTATTTTGGCCAGGTTCACACAGCAGAAGAATACAGTTGCCAGTCCTGTATGAGTCATTATTACAGTTGTGCTCACATACATTTTGGTTATTTACAAGAGTGACAACTGGATTCTAGAGTCTCACACCTGTAAAATTTTCAGGACTCACAGCTGTATTTCTGGCGAAGCCCTGATGTATGACTGGAACTGGACTGGACGG
The DNA here is from genome assembly GCA_036247105.1 of Cirrhinus mrigala. Taxonomy (NCBI): domain Eukaryota; kingdom Metazoa; phylum Chordata; class Actinopteri; order Cypriniformes; family Cyprinidae; genus Cirrhinus; species Cirrhinus mrigala. The sequence continues at coordinate 26,326,664 of CM070007.1, read as the reverse complement.
ATTGGATTTGTTATACAGTGCGAAAAAAGCCACTAGCATGTTGCAGGTTTTCATGTGTGGTTTCAGTAAGTTACAGATGTAGATGAGTCATCTGAAGTTTTAGATCCAGTCACTGTTCCCCACCGGAGATTCACAGACTCAACCGACGGACGCTTTTATACCTCAGTATAGTGTTTAATTAAAACTGACATGAAATCGCACCTCATTTGAACTTTTGTCATGTAATATAAGCCAGAACATCTTTACCAAAGGTATTCAAGATATCACCTTTGATATTTACTTCAGTCACTGTCATCATGATTGCAGTTAAAAGCCACAAATAGAATACATGTTTGACTTTAGCTCCACGTTCATAAAAACAAAAAGCTGCTTTGTGAAGAGGACATTAAGACTCACACCTGTAAGTAAATGCAGCTGTCAATTCCAAACACTGACAGTGTGAACATAACCTTTGAAGCATGTAAAATTATTGTTGTCCATACAATGAAAGTGGCTGAGGTCCAAAACAACACTGAACCCCACTAATATGCATTGTATATCTTTTGTTTTTATAGAGGAGCACAACGCACACCTGTAACGACATGAGGGTGAGCAAGTCATTTTCATTTTTGGGCATACTTTCTCTTATGAAAAGGCAAGCAAGTCATGTTTCATGTCCAAGCTCTCAGTAGTGGGAATACTTGAGTTGAAAATTCCCACTCAAAGCGTTCCATTCACACTGCGTTCCAGCCCAGACAACTTGGAACTCCAATTTGTCGACTCTCAGCTGCCAATTCCAGTTGAAAAGAACCAAACAGAATGCTTTAAATATTATATTTGGATATTTGGATTGCAATTGCATCGTTCAGGGTGAAATTCCTGACCACCATCCCTTCCTTTGCTTCTATGCAAAACATTTAGGTCAAGGGTGCCCAATCCGGGTCTTGAAAAGGGCCACCTTCCTGCAGAGTATATAAATAGAATCAGAAATATTATAAATACAAGTTCCAAGGACATAAAAGTACAAGCAAAATCATATTTAAAAGTGGGAAGTTGTGAAAGCTAAATGCAAGTGTTGCCCAGCTGTGACACTGGGAGGGCCAGGTTGTTTTGAAACATGGTGGAAACACTGAATTGTAATATAGATTGCAATCTATCTTTAAAAGATTAGTTCAGCTAAAAATGAAAATTCTGTTATTAATTACTCACCCTCATGTTGTTCCAAACCCGTAAGACCTTCATTCGTCTCCGGAACACAAATTAAAATATTTTTGATTAAATCTGAGAGCTCTCTGGCCCTCCATAGACCGCAAGGGTACTACCACGTTCAAGGCCCAAAAAAGGTTGACAAAACATTGACAAAATATCAGAATGCATACGCGTGCTTTCCTCGCATGTAAACAACATATGCTGCTGACACAGAACACACGTGTGCCACGCTTAGTTTACGTTTAGAGGAAAGCGCGTATATGCGTCACTAGGGTGACGCAGGAGAAGAATTGTTGAATAAAGTTGTTATTTTTGTTTTCTTTGTGCACAAAAAGTATTCTCGCAGCTTCATAAAATTACAGTTGAACCAATGATGTCACATGGACTATTTCCCTGGTGAAAAAAAACAGCATATGCTGGTTAGGTAGGTTTTGATGCTGGTTTAAGCTGGTCCTTAGCTGGTTCATGCTGGTCCTTGACCAGCAAAAACCAGCAAAGGACCAGCTTAAACCAGCTAAGGACCAGCATAAACCAGCAAAGGACCAGCTTAAACCAGCATCAAAAGCTACCTAACCAGCATTCCAGCATCAAAACATGCCTACCAGCATATGCTGTTTTTTTTCACCAGGGTTGTAGTACCCTTGCTGTCTATGGAGGGTCAGAGAGCTCACAGATTTCATCCAAAATATCTTGATAAAGTGTTCCAAAGAGGAAGAAAGGTCGTACGGGTTTGGACATGAGAGTAATTAAACGCTTTGAGAGTTTGCTTTACGCAACAAAAACATTAAGTTAAGTTATAATAACATGTATAGGAATAAATTTGATCATTTTTTTAATTCAGATGTACTAATATTATTGTCACAATAACGAAGGCCTGACTCAGAGGTACAAGTTTTCCCAAGTGCACTTGAAGGTAACAGCAGTTTTACCACCAATTAAGGCCAAAGTATACTTCGTTTTTTGCGTACAGAGCGCATGATGCAATTTTCATTACTAGAATAGTATGTGTGTACTGTACGCACACGATCCAATTTTTTTAACCACACATACTCTGTACGCCCAGTTAGCCATGCCCACACGACCACTGACTTTGCTTTGCACTAATCATTTATTCCACAAGGTGGCAACACTGGCTCGGGTCGTTGTTTCACAGTAGAAAACAAAACTAAAGAGACAAAATAACAACAACAACAACAAAACAGCAGAGATTGCAACAACAACATACAGATGCATTGACAAGCACTTGTGTGAGAGGGTTATGAGATAGCAACAACTAAGAGTACAAACGTATTTTCATCGGTCATAACTTCTGGAGAAAAACAGTAGACACTGGACAAAGATGAAGCTTTCTAGAACACGTGTCGACCCCCTGCATTCACGTACACCTCAAATAGACTATACGCTAGTGTACGCTAGGGCTGGGCTATAAAACAATAATTATCGAGACACAGTTTTTCCTCGATAAAATGGACTACAGACTATTTAACAACAGACAATTAAAAAGAGTAAAGGGTTTGTCATGTTCCGACCACAAAGAGAAGTTTAAAACCACAATTTACAGTCTGGTTTGTCCAACTTTCACTTAGGAGCAGAAATATGCCATTTTTCATGATAGTTATCGACTGACATGAAAGAAAAATCACCATGATCATTTTTTTGGCCATATTGACAGCCCTTGCGTAAACATAAAAAAATACTTGAGCCTTTAGATGAATCTCTAGAAACTACCAGGCAGGTGTGTTTGAGCAGGACTGAACTAAACTGCAGAAACACAGCCCTCCAGGAGCAGGACTGGACACCCCTGATTTAGGTGTCGCGCTAGAAAACCAAGGAGGAATATTAAGACACAGTTTTCCAGACTACAAGGAATACACAAAGTAAACGGGTGATGCAGCAGGCTGGTTAGAAGGAAGCTTCAGTGGGTAAAGCTGCTAAAGAGGGATATCACTACACCATATGTTGGACGTGGTGGTCCATGTAATGTTCACCCACCTGCTTATGATCTCTTAAAACCCTTCACAATCTCTGAAGGCCAGAGCAAAGCTGTAACAGTAAAGTTGGGATATGGAAGGATGGAATGGAGGGAGAAATACATCAAAATGCAGTGCTAACTACAAGTAAGCCATCTGCAGGTTGACTTCATAAAAACGGAAATTCTTGAGTTCACCTTCGACATAAACATCACCACATTGTGTAGCTAGATGCAAGCATAATCTGAAGCTCACAAAAACTGACATGGAAACACAGAGGACCATCTCTTCAACAAAGTGCAAAGATGTTGGTGTCAAACATCAACTCATGAACTTGCATAAGAAAGTTGGCCGGAAATTATGGTTTATATTTAAAAGGTTTAGAAAAGACACTGATTCATTAACTGGGGTTGTATGAATAACCATCATTTTTGTTTTGCTTTATTTTGAAGCAGGCTGCACATTTGAAGAACCGTGTTTATCTGAGAAAAGCCAGTCATACACATCTGTGACGGCATGAGGGTGAAAATGAAAGAATTTTCTCTTTAAAGATCCTTAGAGAGAGAGAAAGAGCATCATGCCATTGACCTAATTCTATTCGAAACCAGACATTTCAGCATTAAATGCTCGAGAAAAGATCTAATAAAAGGAGCAGTGGAGTAGGATAAGACCAGGTGTGAGAACATGTATATCTTCTCAGATTATCTGAGACAAGACTTCCTGGATTACGTTTTGTTTTTTTTGTTTTTTTAAGAGGAGACGGCTAGAGAACGAGACAGATTTGATTCCCTATACAGCCATCGATTATCAGATGCTTTGTGAGGCTGGACCTACAGAACAAGTCGTCTTTGCTGTTTAAATAGAGGATGAAATCAGTCAAGTGAGTAGTCACATGATCAGCCTTGTGTGACACACCTGCATATACAGGAAAGAGAAATGGAGAACTACACACACTGAAAGTGAAGGATAAAACCCTCCACACCCTCCATTCGACAGAATCGATGCTCAGGAGGCTTCTTCCACAGCAACGTGTACTAAAACAGATAATGCATATCACCATCATTAAAAATTCACATTCTCAATGGCAGGCAATGAACCTATGTTTTGTTTCCTCAACAAATGAAGCCTAATTTTCTTGAAAAGAGAGACTGCGGCAACTCTAAAGGCATGCAAAACCTGAAAATCACTAAGGTGGCGTAAAATTCTCAAGTCTCCAAAGGCCTGATAGAAACATTGAAAAAAAATGAGAAAGTGAAGAGAGCTCATTACAGCAAAGCAAATAAACACTCCATAATTCATCAGAAGAGGGACAGGGAGGCTGTATTCACAAGTGTGATTCACAGAACAACACAGGAATTCACCACCCATACAGCGAGGGCATACACCCAAGACATTAAAAAGAGAGATACAGAAAAATACAAAAAAAAAAAAAAAACACATCTCTCCAAATGTCACAGAAGGGCTTGATGAGACATCTGTGGAGAAATCTCCACAGATAGAAAGCATTTCAGTGTTTTGGCCACAGCTGTAGGAACAGAAGAGTCGGGAAGAAAAATGATCAGTCATACTCTGTTATATTATACTAACATCAATATATCATTCTGTAAATTTCACAATGCTTTAGACAAAACAAAAAATACCAGTGTTTGACAGGAAAGTCTTTGTGTGTAGATCTCTCAAATTCGCTATACTATTACGTTAAACTAACCCAGGGTGGTCGACTAGTAGTCCAAAAATCAACCAGTCATTTAGTGTGGTGAACCAGAACATAAGTATGAAACAGCTTGTCAGTATAACAGATGACCAAGTAAAGTATTCTTAGGTTTGATCGACCAGCTGTGAGTGTGCTAATATCGTTAGCCCAAGCTAAGCCAGAGATTTTCTTACGATATTACTATTTTTCCAATTTACTTTTGGAAAAAGTGTAACGGTCAACTTGGATCACCTGTGCCTTAATAACCAATCACATTACAGCCTTGATGTCACTGAATTTCTGTCAGAGTTGTGCGACACTCACTCGGTGTTTACGGATACCACAGGAGTGAATGGGAAGTGCCACAAGATGAATCCTACCCTTTGCAAAAAATCAGTGACTTCTCTTATAAAAGAGCATTTTTTCGTGGTAAACTCTAAAAATAGTCTTCTCAAAGTATTGTTTAGTGTAAAACATGTTGAAGATAAGCAGATAGGCTGTTGATTCATTCAAATGATAAGCCATTTCCTTTACAAAGCCATTTATTTGGCATAGTGAAGCTGCTCCTACATTGACATCCGTTCAAAAAAAAAATGGCCTCTGGTCTCTTCTCCCACGTACTGGCAGGCCGGACGCATTAGCTTTAGCCGTTACGCTTTTTCAGCTAATGGTTGCAGGCTTCCTTTCTAGTGGCTTTGGCTAGCATCCAATTACTAGCTAGCTAAACAACAAGAAAACTACCAAAAATTGTGTAAATGATCTCTGCAACAATTTCAGTTTCAGCAGTAATAATACTAGAATGCCAAAATCATTTCCCGAAACGGTGATGTTTAATTAGCATTTTAATGACACATTTCGACAGTTTTAGCATCTATTTAGTGCACACAACGTGGAAAGGCTAACAGCTAACCACTTGCGTGGACACTTCACCTTGGCCAAAAGTTATGCTAGAATAGCAATACGTAAAATTAGTTTGGCTTTACTACACTTGTTTTAATTTATCACCTGAGAACACAACACCCTAAACAGAATACTCTGTTTTTCAGTTTTTAGCTAAATGAAAGCTAATTTGTTTCTCTGTGGGTTATGGATATGTACCACACTTATCTGCTGACCAACAGTTAGTTACCCTACTAAAATGATGTTTTTTAGACACACATGGGCACCAAACACACACAACACTCCATAATTAAACATGCCCTTTTTGACAAGTTGTTCAGACAACCCAACAACTAAAATATGGTTTTGCACTGCAACACATTTCAGAACTATTGAACAAATTTCATGGTCGTATGAGAAGGGTGTCATGGAGGGCAAATTTTACATTTAGGTATGGGTGTTTGAGATTTGATTCCACCAAATTAAGTAAAAATTTTCACTGCACGAGCCATTCAACACATACATCCCTGTAGTATTACTCCTGAAAGAATCACCATCCTCTCTGCTTGTGTCTGATTGCTGTGAGAGCACATGAAAAGGCAGCAGCACTCCATGGCAACTCACACCTCCGTTACAGCAGAAGCGATGACAGTCATGTGACCGTGGCCTTTTTATTCCCTCAGCACACCACTTGAAGAGATATATCCATATCAAGAATTCATAACATATTGTAAGCACATAAATGAACAAAATATATTTTGAGAAACTATTTTTCATTTTTTGATAATCTATCCCTTTTATTTTTTATAAGCAGAATAGATCACTGCAGGCAAGATGTAATAAAACACAATTTGCAATCATGGTGCATTATGACGTTCGTCCAAAAAAAAAAAAAAAAAAATAGCCACACTGCTCAACAATACCAATTAAACATAACTAGATACAATCCACCTGAACTTTTTTTTTTGTTTCACACCTCTTTGCATGCGTTACACAAGCCCACAGAGAATATATTGGCATATTTCTTATTTTCCGCACTAATTTTAGTGAAACACTCCATAATAAGCTTAACATTAGTCAACTACAATAGTTAACATTATCAAAGAAAAATATGTATATAGTAGGGCTGTCAAACGATTAATCGCATACAAAAAAAGTTTGAGCTTACCTAATATATGTGTGTAATTATGTATATATAAATACACAAGTTAATGTATATATTTAAGAGAAATATGTTATTTATGTACAATTTATATATATATATATATATATATATATATATATATATATATATATATATATATATATATATATATATATATATATATAAATAAAACAAATTCTATAAATATTATAATACATATACTTGTAAATATTTCCTAAATATATACGTGAATGTGCTTGTATTTACATAATTACACACAGTACACATACATATTAAGCAAACTCAAACTTTTATTTTGCATGCGATTAATCGTTTGACAGTTCTACTATATAGCACTTGTTAATCTTAATATTTAATTAAAAATCTAATAAAACGTGAATAAAATTAAAAATTAACGATCTAACAATTAACAAAAATAATACTGTAACAAATGTATTGCTTATTGCCATTTAATGTGTTAAAGAGAACTTTGCTGTTTGCTTTTTGTGAAAATCAACATAATTCTGCATAATAGACACATGTAAAGGCCATGAACCAAGAACAGCTAACATCATCGTGCATTTGTGTGGATGCTAATTTAGTTTTAGTTATCATTCTTAGTGTGAATGGGCCTGTGAGTAGTGCACTTTCAATTGCAAAAATGTAATCTGCTAAAATATAGAAAAATGTAATAAATGAAGAACATATTCCAAATAAACAGAAATAAAGCTATTTGAAGATTTCTATGCATGCCATCTGCAACCTAACAAGCTTCAGTATTATAGTATGCACTTGCCTTTAGCCGAAACCCATGGCTAAGTGAACTAAAAGAGCTGATTTTTAGCAGAAGACTTCCCAGTATTGGAAGACTTGGAGAAGCCCTTTACAGCTCTTCTAAGTGGAGCTTTTATTTCAGCAACAGATTCCATCATATTCCATCATAGGGGAAACTGAACACGAGTGAAATTCTAGAAAACTTGCCTTTAGTGAGGAGTCCAGAGAACACAAAGGGAGTTCGCAGCGATAGGCTGCCGATTGCTGCAGTCCTTTTAACCAAGACTATCTTTAATCAAAGCCACAGAGCAGACCTGCTCTTATTTTAGCTGAGTGCCATTAAGAAGTGGCTGGCCTGAAAAAATATTCTGTTCAAAGAGCCACTCATCAGATGACCCGGTTCCTTTCTCTCATCTTCCAATCCGGTCATGCCTTCTGTATGCTCTCTTTGTGTCTTGTCAAAACATTAAGGCCATTCAGCAAGATCCATATAGGAGAATAAAACCTTAAACGTGTTCGCAGAATAAAGAGCTCAAAACGTCAGCTGAGACAGAGCACACTACACCCTTCTGAGAGGGATGCCGAATCCCTATAGCGCAGGAGGGTGACTCCGGGCTCTTGGAGGTGGAAATGGATGTTGTGGAAAGGGTGTGAGAGGATGAAAGAGCTCACACACTATCCTATGTATTTCCTGCTCTTTTTCCTCTCCCTCCCCTTCAATTTTATCAAACCATTTCCACCATATCCTAGAGTGACCTCGAAATTCATAACGACCTCAAAAACCCAAAGCTAACTCAGAGGGGCACACCTGATGCTTTAACTTTCAAACAGGTGACGAAACTAATAAAACTAGAGGTGAAATGCTGAGAAATGTTTTTAAACTTGCAAACTGACCTCTGTCTGTTCTCTAGAGAAACCTCTTTCCTTTACCAAGTAAAGCTTTTATTTGACAACAGATATTACATAAACACATGGAGCAATAGATGGCATTACAAACCCTGTAAAACAAGTTACATAATATTACGGATGATGCTGAAACTCACTGTGCAAGACCCCACACTTCAGTAGAAGCCCCTCATATATTTACACACGAAAGCGATATAAAATTGCGGTGTGATTATGAAAATAGAGAAAAGCGTCTGCTTTTCAGTGCTTAAGAAGTTTGTATAGCCATGTGTTCAGCAGTCCCCATTTGTTCAATTCTTTCGTGTTTCTAAAAAGTGCTGTTATTAATGTTACGTGAATGTTGTGGTTGAAAAATGTGAAAGAAAACTTTCACGAAGAGTTTGAGGGGAAAAGCATGCTTTGGGAAACTTGCATCGGCTGTAGTAGGTGCTAACATGTGCTTGTCTCGCGCCGTGCACGCGCTGCACATAAATCTGTACAAATTAATCATTTCTCACTCACAATGTGCCAGCCCGGCTAATATTTCCGTAAAAGTCTTATTAAAAAGTGAAAAGTCTGTGAAGATATTGGCGGGCACTTCACATGGATTTAAAGCCCTTATGGGAGGCGGCGATGGTGGTGGCAAAGGCTGAACGTCGATTGTTAGCGAGCTAAGCTAACGGGCTAGGCTAACCGCTATCAGATGTTCCTGCTGCCCTTGGTGACATGGACACACAACAGAGCACTTTATAATAAAAATGACAGTATAGTGAACAATCGGATAGGCATATTCATAAACGACTTTGCTTTTCGATTGTCCAGCTGTGGGTGTGCTAACAGGGTTAGCCTAAGCTAAACCTCCTGACGCTAACCGGCTAAACAACAGCAAAACACGCGAAAACACAAGGAATAGTGGTGATAATAATGGCACGGGGGATTTTGTAATCTTTATTAATCTAAAATGCCAACCAATCGCTAATATATGTAAACGCACCGGTGTAGTAAAACATCCAGTATATTTAGAGGGCAACGACAGCTTTTTTTTTATCTTCTGTTAAGTTAATTTTCAAACAAGAGAATATGTTTTTATAAAATCTGAAGTGCAAGTCAAATCAGTACAAGAACACAATATAAATCTAGCGAAAGTGTGAAAAAAATGGATCTTAGTGCTTTTTTTTATACTGAATGTTTTATGCAGCTACAAAACTCCACCAAACACTGCGTATCTGATGTGTCCTATATCTTGGAATTGGGTTGTTGTAGTTTAACTACAACAACAACAACAACAACAGTTTCAGAACATTGCATGCAAGTGATTTCTCTTATCAATGAAACACCGCAGTTTTAAATGACACACAGCCTGTTTCACTAAACATCAGTCAACCATATTAAATATAAGCCTATCATAAGCAGCTGTGCATATATTAAATATTACACACACGAGAAAGGCCATGCAATCAGCTTCATATGTCCATTACCTGCTTGAGGTTGTGTGATGAAGCTGATCACATGGCCCGTTACTCCTATAAAATCACCCTAGCATGGTCAAGTTTACAGTTTAAACAAGACATTTTATTAGACAAATGCATGTATTTACCCTGGAAATGCGAAGAGAAATTAGGCTCCTGTGTGCACAGGGACAGTTAGTTCCCCCAGGTACCCTATCCAGAGTCCAATTAGGGTCACCGGTCTCTCCTCTTCTCCTCTCCGGTTTGCCCGAAAGCAAGATGAAACGATCCTTTGAAAACGAGTTGAAGTTTTACGAGCACAAACCAAACATTTTCATCCGATGAAATAAAGTAGGAGCGTTACGCGCACCCTTCCAACCCATGCACCAGGGAGAGCTTTATTAATTATTTATCTTCTGCAAAAACTAAAATCCCTCTGGAATAATATGGGACCGATTTGAAGAACGCCAGGGATACGGCACACGACTCCGATGCTTCTCCGTTAAAGCGCGATCGCCTTTATCCAACCGATTCCTGTACGACTCCCTGTCCACGGATGATGGCGTCACTGTGTCGTGCAGGAACGTCACCATCGCTCGCGTTCCGTGTCGCTTAAATACGACGTACTTACGTTGCCATGTCTACGGGCTGCTGGGCCAAAAAGTATCATTTGAGATTCTCCGTGTTATTGCCGCGTTTTAGGTTTTATGATTTCATATGTTTTGTTTAATTATAAATATATTTCTTGATCGTTTTTTTTTTTAAATTGAGTTTAGAGTGTTCAACAAAGGTTGCTAACAACACTGTAATGATATTTCTCTTCTTTTAACTGATTTTGTTGTGTTTTAACAATTTATTTTAGTTTACTGTACTTTACTATACTTTATTGTCTTATTTTATTGTATTTATATTGTATTTTTTCTTTTACGCTTTATTTTAACTTTATTCTAACTTTATTTATTATATTTTTTAGCATCATCCTTTTTTGTTAACACTTTTAATTTTATTAATAGTAGTATTTATTTAGTATTTATGGATTATATTTTTTATTATTAATTTATGTTGTTTTTTATTTAATAAGTTATTTATGTAGCAGTAGTATATAGCTATAGTAAACATACACTACCAGTCAAAAGTTTTTGAACAGTAAGATTTTTAATGTTTTTAAATAATTCTCTTCTGCTCACCAAGCCTGCATTTATTTGATCTAAAATACAACAAAAGCAGTAATACTGTGAAATATTTTTATTATTTAAAATAACTGCTTTCTATTTGAATATATTTTAATATGTAATCTATTCCTGTGATCAAAGCTAAATTTTTCTAGTCTTCAGTGTCACATGATCCTTCAGAAATCATTTTAATATGCTGATTTGCTGTTCAAGAAACATTTTTTATTAGTATTACTATTCATCAAAGTCTTTGATGAATATAAAGATCCAAAGATTAGCTTTTATCTTAAATAAAAAGCTTGTGTAACATTACATACTATACCATTCAAAAGCTTGGAGTCAGTATTTTTATATTTTATTTTTTTTTACTTTTATTTAGCAAGGATGCTTTAAACTGATCAATAAATATGTGTGATTATACATACATTTATAATGTTACAAAAGATTTTTATTTAAGATAAATGGTGTTCTTCTAAACTTTCTATTCATCAGAGAAACCAGAACATATCTACTTTTATCTTTTTTTTTTTTTTTTTTTTTTTTTTTTTTTTGAATAGCAAATCTAAATAATACAATGATTGCTGAAGGATCACATGACTGGAGTAATAATGCTAAAAATTTGACCTTGACCTTTAACCTCTGAAATCACAGGAATAAATAGTATTTTAAATAGTACAAATATTTCATATTTTCACAGTTTTTTCTGTACTTTGGATCAAATAAATGCAGACTTGGTTAGCAGAAGAGACTTTTTTAAAAAAAAAAAAAAAAAAAGAAAAAAAAAATTAAAAATCTTACTGTTCAAAAACTTTTGACTGGTAGTGTACTGATATTGTACTAAACTGAATGTACAGATAAGCTTATAAAAATAAGTATAAGTGAAACTGTTCTATATAGATAATAAAGCACTCAGTAATATGTAATCATTATTGCATGAGTACTAACAACTCATTCAAAACCCAAATGTATCTGTACATACTACTCTGATCAACAGGGCTTCAAAACCAAACAGACCAGACAAGAAGAAAAAATCTAATGAGTTCCATCTGGCGTTGTTTTCCACCAGTTATACTGAACTGCAACGGTTCTGCAGCGCCACATGACAGCGGCTGCTCTTGCCCAAAGCTGTGTTTTGTTCCAAACCCCACTCAAAGGTAAACAATGTTCTTTCATATTCCCATCGTATTCCAGACCTTTGGCATTAGAAAATGCACTCAGTAGAAGCTGTAACCCAGGTGGAAGCCAAAAGAATGCTTACTTACAGTCATTACACAGTCATTAGTGCAACATGAAATATATAGGTCTTCCCACAGGAAGTTCATTGCTCATTACTTTTAATAAATAGTCCTATCTAGTATGGTCATGTCATAATTGGTAATTAGGAAAGATTATAGTGTGGTTAGGTGTATACAGTATTAGCGTAGTCAAATTATCTTAATTAGATGAAGTATAATGCGTAAAATGGCACAGTATGCAAGGTATGACTTTCTTCCTTGCATATATGCTGCTTTTTATTATTATTTATTTTGTTTTATCATTAAATTAATCAGAAGTGACAGTCAAGCTTTTTGCACTGTAAAGGCTGCTGAAAATTCAGCGTTGCAATCGCAAGAGTAAATTGCATTTTAAAATATATATATATTTGCATATAAAAATGTTATAATAAATGCAGATTTGATAAGACATGTCTTTTAAAACATTAAAAAAATACTTTTAATAGTGTACAAGACAATAACACACTCAAAAACATTGATAAGAATAGTTCCTCTTTTAATATAAAAAGACACACAGTACATAGCAGGAAATGTGTTTGGTGTTTTTGTAATTATTATCAGTTCATTACAAATTGTAAACAAACTTATACAAAAAAATACTACAAATGTTATAATATTCACAAAATTAAAAAGGTCTAATGTGTTTATAATTTAAATGGAATGATAAAAAACTTTTGTGGCAGTCCTTGCATTTAGATAATGATTATTACATTATAAAGAAATAACATTGTTTATCATTTTGTTGTACTCAGTCATATCAATATCAAAAGTATCAAAAGTACAGCATATTGGCTTTCAACACAACTGTTGTATCCTGTTCAGTGCAACAGACCAAAATATATTTATCGGCTTATTTTCTTTTGCTCTTTTTTAGCTAAATGACAATGGTTTTTACACAACAGTGTTTGACATTTTACAAATATGTTTTTAATATAAAGTTATAGCATTAAGAAACAATCTTAAAGCACATGGAAAGTCTTCTTTTATAAGTATCTGAATTACATGTAAATAACTATACCACAACATGTAGTCTTGTGCAACACTGGATATGAGGACACAGGAGGACGCTGCTGAAAACAGCATCAGGTCCACAGATAGTACCTGTAAAACAAATAGAGAAAAATGGAGTCATTTAGTCAAATATGTGCCAAACTACACTAAAAAAACTATGATGTACTCATGTACAAGCAGTGAAATCAATGAAATATCCTTATGAATATAGTAGATGTAAGTAAACTTTATTAACACTCAACAGAAACCCCTCTAAATTCCAATATAAGCGAACATTAAACACTAACAGGTCTCCTGCTATATAAATATTTTGCAAAAACACACAAAATAACACTTAATTTCAACGCTGTACTCTGCTCGTCTGTATCAAAGCATGTTTGAAAAATTTTTGCAAGATTTGCAGTTGCTAAGTGTGTCCAACTTACATACATATTATATACAAAATATATTATATATATGTATATTTGATCCAAAATACAGTAATATTGTTACTGTAAATATTTTTACTGTGTAAAATAATTGCTTTCTATTTGAATAGATTTTAAAATGTAATTTTTTCCTGTTATCAAAGATACATTTTTAGCATCACTACTCCAGTCTTCAGTGTCACATCATTCAGAAATCATACTAATATGCTGATTTGTTGTGCAAGAAACATTTATTATTATTATTATTATTATTATCAATATTTAAAACAGCTGAGCACATTTTTTTTTCAGGAATTTATCTGAAATAAAAAGCTTTTGTAGCATTATACACCATTCACAAGCTTGGAGTCAGTATATATAATTTATTTATTTATTTATTTGAAAGAAATTATAGAAATTAATGCTTTTATTTAGCAAAGATGCTTTAAATTGATCAAAAGTAATGATAAAACATTTATAATGTTCCTAAATATTTCTATTTCAGATAAATGCTGTTCTTCTGAACTTTCTATACATCAAAGAAACCTGAAAAAATTCTACTCCACTGTTTTCAACATAATAATAATAATAATAATAATAATAATAATAATAATAATATGTTTTTTGAGCAGCAAATCAGAATATTAGAATGATTTCTGAAGGATCATGTGACTGCAATAATGATGCTAAAAATTCAGCATTGAAACCACAGAAATGAATTACATTTTAAAATATATTTAATAGAAAACAGTTATTTTAAATAGTAAAAATATTTCAATGTGTTATATTGTTATAATAATATATAATATAATTTCTTAGTCAAATTCCAATTTCTTTTAGTGAATAATAGATGTGCTTTTTGACTAAATTAACTGTTGACTTTTAGGAATTTATTTTTGTATGTCTAACTCAAGCATATCACAAAGTGTTATTCAGAGATTGTATTATAGTAGCATAGTTATTTATTGCTGTGATATAATTTTTAGAGTGTACACTGACAAGTTGCTGTGGACATTTGTAATAGAATTACAGATTCCATTTAACAATGCTGTTCTATTCCACTAATTACTGCAAAGAATTTCTCCAGATCAGATTAGTTTGAATTCAGCATAAAAAGAGCTGTGCCCTTACTCCTGTGCTGATGTGGCCTTAGATATTCTCCGTTTATGTTTATATAAACATTAATTTGTCATCCTTGACATCACCTAGCCATTGTGTAGCCTGCTCCCCCATAGCGCTCGATACCAATCCGATCCTGGGAAAAACACAGTCTGCATGACGTAAGCTAACATTCCTGGCTTGTGGACTCTGACCCTCTGGTGTTCCCAGGGAGAGCGAGACAGAGAGCATGCAACAGGGGAAAAAAAAAAGAGGCCCTCCTCATCTCTGGCCTGGTCTGAGTCGTGCTTCCACGCATGCCTGCTGTAATGACTACCAGATGTCACTGCTGGCAGGGTGGACCCGGGGGTCAGAAGTCAGCAGTCACAGCTATTCTGTTCCTCGTACGTAGCCTCATCAAAACAAACTTGACAGAATGACACAGTCTGTGTTTGTGTCTGCATTAGTAAGCAAGTTGGATGTCACTGGGTGTTTGTGTAAGAGCTGTTCACAATTCTGTACTGATTATGTGGAGGTCAGCAGACAATGCTGCAGTTTATTATTCTATTAGACTGCCACTTCAAAACTATTTGATGGTCTAGTCACTTGACAAGAGTTGATGTATTACTAAAAGTGTCTTTTGATTATCCAGAAAACAAAGAGTGTGATTTTTCTTCAGAAAAGTAATACGGATGAACATGAAATGGATCAGTGTAATTTAATTAATTATATTAAATATTCAGCATCGATTTATAGATAATTTCATTATACATAAAACAATATATTTACATCATTTGTTTAAATATTTTTTGTATACACATTGATCAAAGTCAATGAGATTTTTTTTCTTTTTATTATTATTTTTTAAGAATGAAAGCATTTGAACGTACTATCTTTCTACTCATCAATGAATTCTGAAAAAAAAATTATCATGGTTTCCACAAAAATATTAAGTGTTATTATTAATTAAAATATTATTATTATTATTATTTTACATTGATAATAATAACAATACTAAGTGTTTCTTGAGCACAAAGTCAGCTTATTAAAATGATTTTATGAACATGTGACATCGAAGATAAAGCTTTGCAGTCACACTAATAAAATACATTTTAAAATATATTAAAATAGAAACAAATATTTTCAATTGTAATATTTCCCAATATTACTATTTTTAATGTATTTTCATTAAATAAATGCAGCCTTTGTGAGTGTAAGAGACTTCTTCAAAAATATATTTCAAAAATCTCATCAACTTCAAACCCTTGAATGGTATTCTATTATTATTATTATTATTATTATTATCACATTGATTGAATAAACTACATTTACTAAAATATACTAAAATAGAAGGTTTCACAATATTTCACAATATTACTGTTTTTTGTCAGTGTAGCAGACTTCTTTAAAAATATATATTATATAAAAAATACATAAAAATATATTTAAAAAATCTTATCAGCCTCAAACCTTTGAATGGTTTTATATTATTATCATTATTATTATTATTATTATTATATTCACATTGATTGAGTCCAAAAACAGTGCCAATATGACTGACAGCCTATACCAATTTGAATGGACTAAAAAGAGTTCACTTTAATGTTCTTTTCCGTTGTGAGTTTTTGTTTATTTTATTTTATTTTATTTTTATTTTTATTTTTTTATTTTTTATTTTATTTTTTTTGAGGACTGAAATAAATGGAAAATGTAATAACTATTTCTACTGGCAGCATAGTGTCATTGTTTTTGTCATTTTTGCACATCGTTTTTTAATGTTTGATTGTTTTTTGTTGTTTTTTAATGTTTGAATGTTGACAATTATTTTTGCATGACAAAAATGAACACAAAACGGCATTTTGACCAAACAGTTCAGCCCTTCTAAGCAGGAAAAAAATGGTGCACAGGGAACGGTTATGTGTACAGTAGCTGTTGACTAGAGGGGCATTCCACTGGAAAATAAAGAGGTAACCGTATGTCATTTCACAGTTCCAGGAAATGATACCTTACACATTACATTACAGGGTGTGACACATACAAACAACACATATCTTCGTGCCTTGTCTTGCACCACTGCTCAGTGAGTCATATGCGTGTTCCCCATACAAATCGGCAGAGTTTTATCATGTCCGGTGCTGTGGACCCCATTATTTTCCAAATGTCTAACCCTCCACATCCCCCAAGAGGAACAGCAAAGTTTCATGTTACTGATGTGAACCCAACGGTTGCTGTGTGTATTTACTGTACACTTCTGAAATGTTATTAAAACCATTCGTGTGTGTGACTCTTCTCCATTACTTGGAAGCAATCTGAAATTATCTGAATTCATCCTGAAGTGCAGTGAAATATGATGTGTGAATGCAAATAATCAAGAAATGCACAACATCTGTTACAGATCTGTCCTGAAAATTAAATATTAGCAAGCTAGTACAATAACTTTCCTGTTACTAACCGCTAGACAGCTGTCCAAACCAATACTGTACTGTGAATATGCGCCGACTTTGTTCTAGAAATTGTGAAGCCTTCCCAGGTTTGGACTACATCTTGCATAAAGGAGGGAATAATAAGTCTAGTGTACTCACTGAAAAGCTATTCATTATATTTGGCCAGTGTCCACTTTCTTGCCTCCATCTGTAAGCAAACGATGAAAAGACACAGATTCTTTATGTTAAAAGCATTTGAACAAAACAAGTTCCACATCTTTTCTTTATCTTATCTTATAGAAATACATCATACATTTACATAGCACTGTACACACTTTCACAGCATTGTTCACAGTGCATACAACTTCAAACCTACAAATACAGTCTGTTTGTAAGAATGATGTTTTCAATGTTTTTGTTGAAGGTTTGGAGGTTTAAGAGGGGTTTAAGGGTGAAGAATTTTAAGAAAGCTGCCTACAGAGTTCATAAACGTTCATAAATCGTTTATAAAGCTGAGGAAGTTCCTTTGAGCAATTGAATGTTTTTAGTGCAATGGCTCCCCCTGCTGGTTTAAACACAAACCTTACTGAATTCCCTAAAACTGACTCACCTACAAATTTATGTGGCAAACTCAATGTACCAATGTACCTAGTGCTGTTAGCAAAACATTATGAGAACATATATATGTAAACTTATTTAGGTATTTAGGTTAAAGACAAGTACAATTTCTGTAATAGTACTAATAAACTAAATGCACAATAAACAGGTTTATATATTTATCATCAATAAATGTTTGTTCCACAGCTAGCCATATTTTATATTGGAGGCTGTTTCCGCCACTGACTAAAAAAAAAAAAATATTATTGCGACGTTATCGCACAATTCTGACCTTTTTCTCAGAATACGCTACCAGTCAAAAGTTTTTGAACAGTAAGATTTTTAATGTTTTTTTTTTTTTTTAAAGAAGTCTCTTCTGCTCACCAAACCTGCATTTATTTGATTCAAAGTACAGCAAAACAGTTAATTTTTTTTTTCAATATTTTCACTATTTAAAATAACTGTTTTCTATTTGAATATATTTTAAAATGTAATTTATTCCTGTGATTTCAAAGCTGAATTTTTAGCATCATTATTCCAGTCACATGATCCTTCAGAAAGCATTCTAATATTCAAACTTTGCAGACTTGAGTGAACAATATTGAATGCTCGTGCTTTCTGAATGATCACATGGTGTAAGCACTGAGAAATGTAGGGATTTTTGTGTAGAGTTTTGTAGTAACAGTTCACCAAATCTGACTCATGTGTTAAAGCTGGGGAATAGTGTTTAAAGTTCAGGGAAATGGGTGTGCTTTTTGAAAAATGGCATTATGGTTTTGAAATTTTAGTTCAAAAGATTGGTTATAGTGTTTCAGCAATCGAGAAAAACTGTAAATGTCTATGATAAATTTAAAGCATCCTTGCTAAATAAAATTATTAATTTCTAGAATTAATTTCTAAATATATATATATATTTTTTATAAATAATTTTATAAAATAATCTTTGGATCTTTGGATATTCATCAAAGAATCCTAAAAAAAATGTACTGAACTGTTTTAAATATTGATAATAATGACAATAACAATTGTTTTTTGATCAGCAAATCAGCATATTAGAATAATTTCTGAAGGCACTGAAGACGGGAGTAATGATGCTGAAAATTTAGCTTTGATCACAAGAATAAATTACATTTTAAAATATATTCAAATAAAAAGCAGTTATTTTAAATAGTAAAAATATTTCACAATATTACTGTTTTGCTGTATTTTAGTTCAAATAAATGCAGGCTTGGTGAGCAGAAGAGACTGCTTTAAAACACATTAAAAATCTTACGGTTCAAAAACTTTTGACTGGTAGTGTAAAATCAAAATTCGGACTTTTTTCTCAGAATTGTGTGATATAAACTCACAACTGCGAGTTTTTATCCCGCAATTCTGACTTTTTTACTTTTCTTTTTGACTTTTCCGACTTTTCTTTTTGAGGGTTTCTTATATTCTATTTTTTAGACCTATATCTCGCAATTCTGACACACAAATACGAGTTTATATTGTGCAATTCTGAGAAAAAAAAATCAGAATTGCGAGTTTATATCTCACAAATCTGACTTTATAACTCGCAATTGAACAATGAACACAATGTTTTCACAATGAACAGATTTATGCTGATTCTAAGCAATTTGTTACCCGTGTCATTTATGTATAACTGACAAATATACATCAGATTAAATGTATTAGTTTATGTTAACACTATGTAATCCTAATGGATGGATATGTAATTTAAGTATATAAATCTTAAATGTAGGCCTAAACATTTGAGTTCAGCATGTACTTTTTTAGACCAGACTGTCATTCTTTCCAGCACCTGTGGTTTGGATTAATCACTACAAATGTGCAATATCTGAGACACACCAAGGCCCAGATTTCAACCGTGACTCATTGTCAGCGAATTACAAACGGACATTTTAGAGGTTACCTTTTGTCATCCAGTTTTCTAGATCTTCCATTTCCAGCTCCATCACTGATGGGATATCATCCTCAAACATGGGCCTGAGAAAGAAAAAAAAAAAAAAAACTGATCAACACGTGTTTCTGTTCACGTTTATATTCATATTATTCATTTATAAAAGGCAGATTTCTAACAGATGCATTAAAAAAGACACATAGTTATATTAAACTGGAGGTTAAGAAAAAGAAAGAACTAAGTCCAATAATTACTGATTATGTTGTGAGTAATTATTCCAAGCACAACTGTAAGAACTGTCTTTATGTGGGCAGTTTATTATGAGGTAGAAGTTATTTTTGTCTGCTGTGGTGGACTTTTCTCTTAAAAAAGGAACCAACTAAAAATGACCAGCTTTTGTGGAACATCATTTATTGCATTTACCAACAGAGCTGGGTAATTTACTTGAAGACTGTAATGCCGCTACTGATTCCAAATTACATGACAAAAACTGTAGTTAGTAACGTCATTTATTACATTACACATTTTAGGTAATATAATAAGACTACTTTTTGATTACTTTCAGATTACTTTTCACCTAACTTGTTTATCATAGTAATTTAAACAGGATAATCTTCTTCCATATTGATATAAAAATACAAAGAAGAAGTATATTCCATTTATTGTCCACAGAACTGCAAGACTTTCTGACTGTATATAAGCGGAAGGCTATTTCAAAAAGGAACATTTGAAAGATAAAAAAGAAACAATTATGAATAATGTATTGCTTTTGTGTGAATATGTAATCATGTAATCAATAAAAAAATGTAGCCATTAAAAATATGTATTATTGTGAATATTGTGTATGTTTTCTTAAAAAAATAGTCACCCCAAACTTAAATGTACTCACCCTCAGTCCATCCAATATGTAGAAATTCATTATTCATCAGAAGTGGAAAAATGTAGAATTACATCAATTTCTCACCAATGGATCCTCTGCAGTGAATGGGTGCCGTCAGAATGAGTTCAAACAGCTGATACAAGCATTACAATAATACACAGGTAATATACACAACTACAGTCCATTGATTCTTACAAACACACAACTTTTCCCTTCACAAGATGTTAATTAATTGACTAAGGATTACTTGTGAATAATTGTGATGCTTTTATCAGCTGTTTGGACTTTAATTCTGACGGCACCCATTCACTGCAGAGGATCCATTATCAAGTGATCAAGTGATGTAATGCTGCATTTTCCCAAATTATTTCTGATTAAGAAACAAACTCTTCTACATCTTGAATGTAAATGGATGGGGTAAGTACATTTCCAGCCATTTTTGTGCTAGTGAACTATTTGGTGAACATTTAATAAATACATTTTTTTTTTTTTTTAATAAATAATGAGGTTTTGGTCTTAAATTAATAAACATTCAAAAACTACTATTGCAATCATGCAATGATTAAAAATATATAGTTTTCACATTACTTTTTCTGGTTGCATATTTTCAAGGTCTGATAACATCTATTGCGGGTTGTATGTGTCTGACACATATGCACATACACATACTTTGCACATTCGGGTTCTCTTAAAAAAGGAACCAACTAAAAATGACCAGCTTTTGTGGAACATCATTTATTGCATTACCAACAGAGCTGGGTAATTTACTTGAAGACTGTAATGCCGCTACTGATACCAAATTACATGACAAAAACTGTAGTTAGTAACGTAATTTATTACATTACACATTTTAGGTAATATAATCAGACTACTTTTTGATTACTTTCAGATTACTTTTCACCTAACTTGTTTATCATTTTAATTTAAACAGGATAATCTTCTTCCATATTGATATACAAATACAAAGAAGAAGTATATTCCATTTATTGTCCACAGAACTGCAAGACTTTCTGACTGTATATAAGCGGAAGGCTATTTCAAAAAGGAACATTTGAAAGATAAAAAAGAAACAGTTATGAATAATTTATTGCTTTTGTGTGAATATGTAATCATGTAATCAATAAAAAAATGTAGTTTGATTACGAGTATTTTAAAATGAAATTTCACTTCATTTTTTAGATTCTCATTACCTAATCCAGATTACATGTAAACAGTCTGAACAGCCAAAGCACAGCATCCATTAAAAATATGTATTATTGTGAATATTGTATATGTTTTCTTAAAAAAATAGTCACTCCAAACTTAAATGTACTCACCCTCAGTCCATCCAAAATGTAGAAGTTTATTATTCATCAGAAGTGGAAAAATGTAGAATTACATCAGTTTCTCACCAGTGGATGCTCTGCAGTGAATGGGTGCTGTCAGAATGAGTTCAAACAGCTGATACAAGCATTACAATAATACACAGGTAATATACACAACTACAGTCCACTGATTCTTACAAACACACAACTTTTCCCTTCACAAGATGTTAAATAATTGACTAAGGATTACTTGTGAATAATTGTGATGCTTTTATCAGCTGTTTGGACTCTCATTCTGACGGCACCCATTCACTGCAGAGGATCCATTAGTGATCAAGTGATATAATGCTGCATTTTCCCAAATTATTTCTGATTAAGAAACAAACTCTTCCACATCTTGGATGTTAATGGATGGGGTAAGTAAATTTCCAGCCTTTTTTGTGTTGGTGAACTATTTGGTGAACATTTAATGAATACATTTTTTTTTTTAAATAAATAAATAACAAGGTTTTGGTCTTAAGTGAATAAACATTCAAAAACTAGTATTGCAATCATGCAATGATTAAAAATATATATTTTTTACAATACTTTTTTTTTTCTGGTTGCATATTTTTAAGGTCTGATAACATCTATTGTGGGTTGTATGTGTCTGACACATATGCACATACACATACTTTGCACATCTGGGTTAGTCACATAATCACTAAAAAAGAAACTATGCAACTAAAACTTAACTACTAAACTACTAAAATGCAGCCAGCACATATTACTTATTATACATGGATATAGTAACACAGCATATTCTTAATAACTTGTACCTACATTGGCACCTTTTCATGGTCTTCATGATCCAGATAAGGATCTTCTTTTGTATCTTCTAAAAAAAAAAAAAAATGAAGACAAAACATGATAAACATTTCTCATTGCACAATGTTTTCCTTCATGTATAAGACTTCAGTTTGAGTTGCCTTCTAAGGAACTAACTAAACTGTAAACAAGGTAAGGAGAAAGGGAAGAAACATTTTTAGCCTCAGACTGATGGATGACAAAAAACTGTGTTACAAAAATGTAATTAAAATTGTACCTTTTTAAGCATTTGCCTTTTTATTTATGAAATGAATAAAGAGTTTACAAATGCTGTCCTGTAGGTTTAAACAGAGTTACTACTGTGCGTTTTTCCCTAACATAACGCTATCATATTCACCTTCAGGTTTTATTAACATCTGAATAGTTCTCAGAAAGTATAAATATTTTTTATCTTTAGATAAATGTGTAAACACCCCCTAACTGCCATATTTGGCTAATTATTTTGTTATCAGTTTGACATACCAGCAACTTTTATTCTCCGCCTGCGACAGATCGTGACCACACACACAATCACAGCGATGATGACGAGTGTGAGAACTAGAGGTATGATGATCATGAAGATGGAGATGGGTTCTCCTGTGTCTGGGTCTGTATGTGTCTGAATAGTTGACTTTATTGCAGTTGTTTGATAAGTGTGGGGCTCACTGCTTGTTGTTGAGAAAGATTCCAACATAGCTGCAATTCCACAAGATTTAAGTAAACAATGCATTTCCTGAACTAGAAAGTCACTATAAAAGTTGATCAGATAAAGTTTAAAATGCTTATTTTTAGCCTGACGTCAAGAATCTAAAAAAAGGGCAATACGTACCCTGGCTCACTTCATCTCCAGAGCCTGCACCATCCTCATGATTTCCTTTAAAGCAATGAATAAAGCAAGTAAACAAACATTTATAATTAAAACACTGTATACATTTTTATCTCTGTAAGTTATTTGGCTTATGACGTGTTTACACTATCACTTTTGCTACATAGTCAGGTTGCTTTTTTTTTTTTTAAACAAATTTTAGGGTTATCAAAGTTAAAGTTAAAGTTAACTAACATAAAATATAATACATACTGCTTTAGAACAATATGTGAAAAGAACATTACAAATAAATGTATAAAAAAAATTAATTGCTTAGTAGATATTTTAATAACTGGTTTAGTAGAGTGGGAATAGAGTTATAACAGAGTTTGAAAATACTTTAATATTCCAGGAGAACGTAACAGAAGTCACTAAACATCCACATGAAAGTATTTGCAAATGCAAATCAGACCAGACAAGGAGCAGAACCAAAAGAGGGAGTATAAATACACAGAATAAATGAGGGAGCTAAACATAAAGAGCTGAACAAAACAATTAACTAATGAGTAACTAGGAACTCAGGCAGATAAACAGGAAAAGAAACAACTAAACTTAAACAGAACATACATGTGACGATTACAACATACACTACTATTCAAAAATATGGTGTCACATTATGTTTTTTTCTTATGCTTACCAAAGATGCATTTATTTGATCAAAAATACAGTAAAACAGTAATATTGTGAATATTATTAAAACAACTGCTTTCATATTTAATACATTTCAAAATCTAATGTATTCCTGTGATGCCAATTTTCAGCAGCCATTACTCTAGTCTTAAGTGTCATATGATCCTTCAGAAATCATTCTAATATGCTGACTTGTTGCTTAAGAAACTTTTCTTATTGTTATCTATTTTGGGCTACTGATACATTCATTTGAGTTTTTTTTTATTAATTAAAAATGTTTTATTAATTAATGAAAATACAGTCATTCATTGTCAGTTCATGTTAATTCACAGTGCATTAACTAATGTTAACAAACACAACTTTTGATACAAATGCATTAGTAAATGTTGAAATTAACATTAACTAAGATTAATAAATGCTGTAGAAGTATTGTTCATTCTTAGCTAATGTTAACTATTTAACTAATGTTAACTAATGAACCTTATTGTAAAGTGTTACCAAATTTACATATAAATTGTATATGAAAAAGAGTGCAAAATGTGTATATGTGTTAAAAGTGCAAATGTGTAAAAATGTGTAAATGCGTAATAAGTCTATTCTGACAGCTTCTTTTGAGCAATGTAATTCACATAAGACATTTTACACTGTGGGATAAATTATGCAAGCGTATCAGAAGTTTTTAGCTAAAACACAAGTCTGTGACCAATCAATGGTTTCTGGTTTAAGAGATGCTCTGTGGCATGAAGCTATGCTCCTACGGCCAATAAAACTCTCTCAGGGTTTTAGAGACATACATAAGTACATCTTGGCTAGTTTTGTAGTGAAATTGTGTCAGACTTAGTACATTAAACTTTTATATTGATTATTCTGTTATCATGACAATATCACAAAAATTTGATATATCACCCAGTTCTAATTACATCTACTAATTTGTAACCAACAGTTCTTACCTGAGATTTCTTCTTCACCCTCTTGGTGGCTTACTAACACAACTGTTAAATATAAAAACAGATCAGATTTATGAGTGGAAGTGAGTGCACTTATGCTACTACACTGTTTGACAAAAACATTATAGACAACTGTGGCAGACAAAATGTTGCCTCAAACTTAAATTATGTTTTAGTTCCATGGCAGAGATCACAAGAAAGTAGATTACAGTATAGTCCGCGCTTGGAACATGAGCCGTTCAGAACTAAAGCCACTGTCTGACGTCTACATCACATCAAACAAGAAAAAAAATTAGGTATGCTTAAGCAGACACTCACGTGGTTCTTCCGAGACAGTCTCCTGCTCTTTCTCTTCAGTGTCTTCACATTGAACTGTAATGACATGCAACTAAATTACTTAACACATTTAAGTTCTTTAAATAACCTTCATCTAGATTTTTATACTGAGGTTTAGTTGAGGCCTGTTTCAGTTCAGAAGAAAGACGCTATCTGAAAATCAGTCTCCAAAGAGAGATTAGAAACATTCCTTGTCTTTTTCTTCTAATAAAGAATAATACTTTTACAGGGGTTATTATTATAGGTTTGTTTAATGTTAAGTTAATGTTTACTGAGCAATTTAATTTGATTAATTTAATATTTATACTGTTAATTATACACATATAAAGAATAGTATACATTGCTAATTGATGTTTGTTTATTACACATTATCTGTTAATGCTGACTTGTTTAAAATATGTTAGCATATGTAGATGCTAACATTAACCAAGCTTAATAAATGCCATAAAAGTGTTGTTTATTTCGTTTTATGTATATATTTTAAGTGTTAAAGTGATTGTAAGTCTCTGTAAAGTGTCACAACGTCATCTTAACTAAAACATAATTTTCATAAAATAACAATGAATATCAAAATTCATGTTCAGCTATAATAGAAGTAAAAAGGAGGAAACTAATAATCACTTATGAGGAAATTATTGGCATAAACCAATAGGAAGACACATTTGTCCTGAGTCACCATTATCTTTGTTTGTCAAGAAAATCAAGCTGTTTTGTGTTTTGCATGAAATCAAACGCAATAGAATGAGTCAAAGAACTAGTTATACGGTAATGTGACCACCCTGTCTTTAGCTTTATCATTGTCCATTGTGGTCAAAAGATACGACAGGTCATTTGAATGTGCTCTAAATGCATACGTCAATTCACACGACTCCACAAGTGTTGTGTTGCCTAGGGGCCAAATACAGTGTACAATAATTTCTGAGGACCATGACGAAGAGAGAAGACAGGAAAGAGGAGAATTTCTTTAGATGAATGGGGAAAAGGAAAAGAGAGAGAGATAGGACTCTACGTTAAGAAAAAAATAATAAGATCTACTACCGTGAACACCTACCAAGTCCAGTCCAGCTAGCTGTCAATGCCAAAAGCAGGAATAGTGTAAGATTCATTTCCCTGAGTCCTCGGTGGAAGCAGTGGCCCACTCTATGGATAGACAGAGACACAGAGTCATTGCATAGTGACTGGTGGCTAACACGCCTTCATGACATCCTGCTTCCTCTTTCAGACCTGATTCACCTACCTACGAAAAAAAAAAAACACCACCCTCTCGTTCTCTCCCTCGGATGTGATGCAATCGAGCAGTGAGCTTGTTACCACAAGCCAAGCTGTTCCTCAGTTAGCTGTGAAAACACATTCCTGCATATATGGTATGTGACCTAACCAAAAACCAGAGGAAAAAAAGAGAAGCGCAAAAAGAGCTGAGTAAACAGAGGCAGCTTTAAACTCAAAGACTTTAAACAGGCTGAAGTAGGAAGAGAATGTAAAGTGTTTGAGTGTATACACTGCTACAGCTGCCACTGTCAAAACAGTTACGTACTTTCTCAGGACTTAAAAATGTAAATACAAAAAAATAACTTGGAGCATGAATGTCGATTTTTGCATTAGCCATAGTAGGTAGACAAAATGTTAGGTAGATATATTTTATCTACCTTTCACAAGGGGAGTATAAATATATAGAATAAATTATAGAAATACTGTGGCTTTTTGTGTGAGAAATATTTGATATGTTTGATAAACTATTATCTAACATTAAAATGTTTTATTTAACGTTTAATATAAGAAGATAACAAAATCACAATGTGAAATTATATTTAAACATGTCCCAAATTTTTTAATTTGAAGATCAGGGTAAATTTAACTTATTTTGTCTTCTGGGAAGGATCTCCTGTAGCTTCTGAAGGGCAGTACTAAATGAAAAAAAATATGAAATTTAGGCAAAATAAGAAAAATTTACACATCTTCATTCTGTTCAACAGTTTTCACTCCTGGCTCTTAATGCACCGTGTTTCCTTCTGGAGCATCAGTGAGCATTTGAACCTTCTGTAATAGTTGCATATGAGTCCCTAAGTTGTCCTCAGTGTGAAAAGATGGATCTCAAAATCATACAGTCATTGTTGAACAGGGTTCAAATACACGAAAATGCTGAAAACAACAAATAATTTAAGGGACCTAAACAATTTTTCTGAAGAACAGCAGGCAGTTTAACTGTTCAGCACAAACAAGGGACTCATGAACAACTATCACTAAACAATAAAAAACACAGCTGTGGATCATTCAGGTAGCAACACAGTATTAAGAATCAAGTGTATGTAAACTTTTGAATGTGGTCATTTTTATAAATTCAGCTATTATTTTCTCTTGTGGACTATATGGAAACATCTTTTATGTAAAAAATATCAGGTCGGTACTAAATAAAAAATAACATGGATTTTGTATAATCCCTCTTATTTTGATAAAATAAATAACTTTCCTTGCACCTTGCAGATTCTGCAAGCTGTATGTAAACATGTGACTTAAACTGTGCGTACATTATTACATTTCCATATGAAATATATTGTCATATAATGTAATAAATAAAACTATTAGAAAGTGCATCAAAATATGTATGTTTATGTAAGAGTGTAATACATTTTTGGTTATATACAGGTGCATCTCAGAAAATTAGAATATCATGAAAAAGTTCATTTTTTGTTTGTAACGTATTTCAAACTTTCATACATTCTAGATATATTACATGTAAAGTAAAACATTTCTAAAGTTTTTTTGTTTTAATTTTGATGATTAGCGCTTACAGCTCATGAAAGTCAAAAATCCAGTATCTCAAAATATTAGAATATTTACATTTGAGTTTCATTAAATGTCCATCCCTACAGTATAAATTCTGGTTATCTCTTTGAAACCACAATAATGGGGAAGACTGCTGACATGGCAATGGTCCAGAAGACAATCATTGACACCCTCCACAAAGAGGGTAAGTCACAGAAGGTCATTACTGAAAGGGGTGGCTGTTTACAGAGTGCTGTATCAAAGCATATTAAATGCAAAGTTGACTGGAAGGAAGAAATTGGGTATGAAAAGGTGCACAAGCAACAGGGATGACCGCAAGCTTGAGAAAACTGTCAAGCAAAGCCGATTCAAACACTTGGGAGAGCTTCACAAGGAGTGGAATGAAGCTGGAGTTAGCGCATCAAGAGTCACCACACTCAGACGTCTTCAGGAAAAGGGCTATCAAGCCACTTCTGAAACAGAAACAATGTCAGAAGCATCTTACCTGGGCTGGAGAAAATGAACTGGACTGTTGCTTAGTGGTCCAAAGTCCTCTTTCAGATAAAAGTAAATTTTGCATTTCATGTTGAAATCATGATCCCAGAGTCTGGAGGAAGACTGGAGAGTCACAGAATCCAAGCTGCTTGAATTCCAGTGTGAAGTTTCTGAAGTCAGTGATGATTTGGGGTGCCGTGACATTTGCTGGTGTTGGTCCACTGTGTTTTATCAAGTGCAAAGTCAATGCAGCATCTACCAGGTGATTTTGGAGCACTTTATGCCTCCATCTGCTGACAAGCTTCATCCAGATGCCGATTTCCTTTTCCAGCAGGACTTTAGCACCTGCCCACAGTGCAAAAATCACTTCCAAGTGGTTTGCTGACCATGATATTCCTGTGCTTTACTGACCAGCCAACATGCCTGACCTGAAGCCCACAGAGAATCTATGGGATATTTTCAAGAGAAAGATGAGAAACAGTCGATCCAACAATATACAGACGATCTGAAGGCTCAATAGTGCCTCAGCAGTGCCACAGGCTGATCACTTCCATGTCACACTTTACTGTTGCTGTAATTTGTGCTAGGAGCAAGGGATTTGCTGTAATATGTGCTGCCGACCAAGTATGGAGTGCATAAATGAACATACTTTAAAAAACTTGAACTTTTCTGTTTTGCAAATCTGCTTTTTGATTGATCTTAGGAAATATTCTAATATTTTGAGATACTGGATTTTTGACTTTCATGAGCTTTAAGCTCTAATCATCAAAATTGAAACAAAAAAAAACTTTAGAAATGTTTTACTTTACATGTAATGAATCTAGAATATATGAAAGTTTCAGTTTTTGAAATAAGTTACAAACAAAAAAACTTTTTCACGATATTCTAATTTTTTGAGATGTACCTGTATGTCATGTTGATCCATCCTAAAACCTACATATTGAAGTAAATATATCAAATAAGTTATATTTTTATGTTATATTTGTTCTATGTTAGATACTGTATGTCTTCATCTACTCCAACAATGTGTTTATGTGCTTTATTTATTTTATATATCGCCTTACCGGTAACATATAGGGCAGAAAGGGGGAAAAAAGAAATTCTGTGAAACAAAAGTTAAATGCATTCAGAAAAGTTATCATAGATTTAGTGACAATGACATCAATTATAAACAAAGTATGAAAAATGTCCAGAGCTTTCATGTTATTAGATTTTTAACAAAAATTAAATTTGTACCAAGGGGGCGTTTTACCCTGACAAAGCTATTTGCTTTAAATATTTACAGCAAAAGCATAGTACAGGCAGTTTAGCTTAAAATTAAAAAGAATACAATCAATAATTATGAATTACAAAATTATAATAGCCTATGTGAAACATTTTGTTAGCTGATGCTATCTGGCTAGCTAATTAGATACTTAATGCTAACTTGAGGTAATTTTTAAATATAAAATACAAATATTTTATTCATCCAACTAGTTAGAATTCATTTGATAGAAAAACAAAGGATTTGATGTTCAGAACAGAGTAACTACAGTAATTGCCCATTGCTCCCTGGGGGCGTTTTACCCCACTGACTTTAAGAAAAAAATTGTGTCATTCTGAAAACATAATTATACTTTTTATTAAATAATACATACTCCCTATCTACAGGCACCACGTTCTCATATCATATATAACTGTGATGTTCTACAATACAGCAAGCATTTTTTCTTACTGCTGAAAATTAGATCACTTACTGTGAAATCCGTACATTACCACTTTTATATCATTCTTGTCAACGTAGTCCATAGTTACAATAAAAATGTATCTTGATTTCATCTTGTGGTTATTTTGGGAAAAACAGTAGGGGGGCCTTTTACCCCATAGGGGAATTTCCCCCTACTCTACCCTATAATAAAGGATGGACCTGTAGAGCAAAGGATTGAGTCATGAATATTCAGAAGATCTTCCCATAGTGGGATTTGTAGGTATACAAACATTCTGTAAAAATAACTTCATCCGTTCTGTGCTATGTCAGAGGGGGCGGTATAATATCAGTATAGGTTTGAACAACCTCCTCTAAAACCTAACAAACGTAGAGAAGCTAATTCTTTAAATACTTTGGGGAAATTTCTATTTATTCCACTTTACTGGTAGAACTTAATTCTTAAATCTTAAAACCTGATGTTGTTGGTGCATGGCAGCGCAGTTATTAAATAAGGACGATAGCATTTTTAGCTAAATAAATAACTAAATAAAGAAAATTTTCAGTACTACGGCAAACTGCAGTATTTTTGCGAATCTACCACGTCTAAATATCAGAGAAGAAATGCACCGCCGCGCATGCGCTCCAGTACCACGCATGTGCAGTGAGATTTCCTTCACATCTCGCGCCAAACTCAAGCTCGACTGCAAGTGTCAAACATGGTACGAACATGATTTCTGTATGACTTAATAATTCTATTAATTATATTACTGTTTAGAGAATGTCGCTTGTATAAAATAACCTCACTAAAGTGTGCTTAAATGTGTTCAGGTGAATAATTCTAGACTGTGTTGAGATCTATAATACTCAGAGTGACGTCTTTGATCTGTGAACAAATTTATCAAATATATTTTTATTACAGTCAGAATAGAGAATATGTAACGATAAATGTAAACGGGCTGTTGAACAATAGTTTACAGCATTATTAATTCATGTTCTTTTAAAATGTAAGTATCTCAAAAGACACTATTGTAAATAGAATGACGATTGCATGCAGGTTACATGAATGTTCTGAACACACTTTAATTCTGATCAAAATAATGACATTACTTCGTCACTCATTAGACTTATAAACCCCTACCCTCAGATCATAATGACATATTTCGTGTAGATTCAAATATATATTCAAATATATATTCAACTATCAATACATTTCTTTAAAATAAACATTTTTTCTGTTCTGACAACGAGGTTAATTTAAAAAATAAAAAAGTGCGTTTGCACCTTTGCAACCTACTATTAATGCACTCATGTTTGTAACAACTAATAAAAACAAAATGTCAAAGTCAGTTATCCTGAAAGACCCCTTAAAATGTTTACATTTTTTTTTTTTTTTGCTATGAAGTGGTCTAATTATCATAAAAGAGACGGAAATGTGAAAATAAATATGAAAATGAACAAAAGCTAATATTGCTATAAATAAATGTGGCAGTATTTAAATATGAAAATAAATACGTGAGGAAATAAATAAATATAAAAATAATCAAATGTATAAAATATGTAAATACGAATAAACAAAAAAGAAAATGAAAGAATAGAAATAAATAAAAAAATAATAAAAATATACAAAGAAAATAATAAACGTTGAAAAAAATGTAATACAAAAAATAAGTAAATTTCGACCATAAGTTGCACTCATGTCTGTGACTTGTTTTATTTTTTCTCAAATATATGATACTGAAAGGGTTAATAACATAAAAACAGCACACCTATTTAATAATGACAGCTGGGTTAGTTTTATGCTATTTATTTAATACGGAAAAATGCTGAACTGTGTTCACTTTATTGATACAAAGGGTTTATCTTTTATACTCCACAGTCTAAAAAGAAGGGACTTAGTTTGGAAGAGAAAAGAAGTCGTATGATGGAAATATTTTTTGAAACTGTGAGTATGCATGATTTCACATTCTTGTTTATATATAAATCTATTAAGCTCATAAGTGTGTGATTGTGTCCATGTCTGACACAGTTCTCTAGTAGTCTGATGTAATCTCAAACTTTGTAAGAGTAATTAAAATTATTTTTCCCATTCCAGAAAGATGTGTTTCAGCTGAAAGACATAGAAAAAATCGCCCCCAAATCCAAAGGAATCAGTAAGTTTGATCAATCTATAGTGATTTTTAATTTATGTTCCTGACACTGATAAGTCTGTGTCACAGATAGAGGGAGCTCTAAGTGAACCTGCACATTTTTTTTTTTTTTTTATAGAACGTATGTAATGGTAATCATCAGAAAACTGATCCTTGCCTGTTTGATTTGGATTGAAAGTAGAGGATTTCCAGACGAGGCGCCAATATGACTAACCTAGTTGTACAAATAGCCAGGAAAGCAGGCCAGTTGACCTGAAATTCAGAAAAGTTCTGCCCTAGAACTTTATTAGTATCTAATAATGATGCTGAAATGTTTGTCGTCTTGGATGAAATAATAATAATAATGAAAAATAAACTGGCATAACATTTAAAAAAAAAAAACATAAATGACTGTGTGTATCAGCACATACATCTTTTAAGGCTTTAAAAAAAAAAAGAATGAAAGATAGCGTACTAGTAGTGGGGTATTGGCAAGAAGACTGGTATCTCCTTATATCATAAGATCTCTGTGCTCACTCTCATTTTCCCCTACAGGCTAGGGCTGGGTGATATGGCAAAAAAATAAAATCTCAATTTGTTTTTTTCAGAACGTTTGAACGATTCTCGATTTTTACGATTTCTAACTAGTCAACTTGAAAATGTTACTACAACATGATTCAAGTAACTTTTTCTTTATTAACCCTCTAGTTAAGAAAATTCTATTTCAAGTGCACCACACATGAAATTGTTAAAGGAGAAGTCCACTTCCAAAACAAAGATTCACATATAATGTATTACCCCCTTGTCAACCAAGATGTTCATGTCTTTCTTTCTTCAGTCGTAAAGTTAAAATTATGTTTTTTGAGGAAAACATTTCAGCATTTTTCTTCATATAATGGACTGAAATGGTGCCCCGATTTTGAACTTCCAAAATGCAGTTTAAATGCGGCTTCAAACGATCCCAAATGCGGTTGTAAACAATCCCATCCAAGGAAGAAGTGTCTTATCTACCACAACGATCTTTTATTTTCATAAAAATAATACAATTTATATACTTGTTAATGTGAAACGCTCATCCTGTCTTACTCTGCCTGGACTGTTTTTTTCCGGTTTATGAAAGTTAGGGTATGTCGAAAAACTCCCATCTCATGTTATCTCTCTGGGTCGGTACTTCTGCAGTGGTGTAGGATGATTTTGAAACTGTCTTGAGCCAGAATACACAGAGTTCAACAAGAGCAAGGCAAGACGAGCCTTTGAGAATGAAAAGTATTTAAATTGTATTTTTTGAATAAAAATAAATGATCGTTTCGCTAGATAAGACCCTTCTTCCTCTGCTAGGATCGTTTGCAACTGCATTTGGGATCATTTGAAGCATTTAAACTGCATTTGGAAGTTCAAAATCAGGGCACCATATCAATCCATTTTGTGAAGAAAAATCCTGAAATGTTTTCCTCAAAAAACATAATTTCTTTAGGACTGAAGAAAGACAGACATAAACATCTTGGATGACAAGGGTATTATATGTGTATCATATAAAAAAAATCATATCATATATACATTATATGTGAATCTTTGTTTTGGAAGTGGACTTCTCCTTTAACATAATGTAAATATTAAATCACTTGTTAAATATTTTTTTGCAGAAAAGAAGCATGAACTACCATTACATATTGTACAAACTTGTCTTGTACATATTATATTTTTAGAAATAATACAAGGAAAATGCTTTGAAAATCTCAAAAGTCAAGGTAATTCAAAATAAAAGAAGGTATAACACCTATATATATATATATATATATATATATATATATATATATATATATATATATATATATATATATATACATTTATGTTTGATAATATTTCTATTCATAATCGTGGTTCCTCGATTTATAAAAAATTGTAGCAAAACATTAAATTTAAATTAATCTAAAATCTGAATAAAAAATATTTTTATTACATTGAATGACACTTTTTTTCCCCTTTTTTCTTTCATTAAAATAAAGAACAGCGAGAGGCAAAATTATACTGCTACATTGTATTTTTATACAATCATATGATGCAAAACAAATTTTGCAAAACAGATTTCGATAAAGCATCATCTGTTTTAGCCATGTTGTCTTGTGACAACTATTTTGCAATATTGTTGTAAAAAACACCACAGACAACCAAATGCTTATGTTTGCAAAGCGTAAAAATGCATGTATAAGATCAGTCAATCTAAAATTTTAAATGTCACTGCAACACTGGCCTGAAAGGTCATGTCTCTGTTTCACATTGAGCTTTGAAGTTATGTTCACTAACAGAATTCTTATTAGAGAATTTTTTTTTCAGCTCCCATGTCGGTGAAAGAGGTGTTGCAGAGTCTGGTGGATGATAACATGGTGGACACTGAGAGGGTGGGCACCTCCAACTATTACTGGGCGTTTCCCAGTAAAGCCCTGCACGCCCGAAAACGCAGATTAGAGGAACTAGAGAAACAAGTGAGGGCATCTCTTTCTGGTATCTGACACCTCATTTCTAAAGTTGACATGTGAAAAATTGATTTATGGTTTAAAAAAAAGGCAGCTGTCGTTGCCAGGAATGAACCATAAAAAATACAGTGAAAAGGTTTCAGGTTTTATGGGATGGAACAACTTATAGCTGTATTTCTTATAAAGGAATAGTTCACCCAAAAATGAAAACGTACTAATGTAAATAAGTTTGTTTCTTCATCAGAACAGATTTAGATAAATAGCCTTACATCACTCGCTTACCACTGGATTCTCTGCAGTGAATGGGTGCCGTCAGAATCCAAACAGCTAATAAAAGCATCACAGCAGTACACAAGTAATCATCATGACTCCAGTGCAAAAATTAACATCTTGTGAAGTAAACAGATGCATGTTTGTATTAAACATCCATCATTAAAATGTGTTTTCTTTTCTTTTTCAAACCATTGCTTTAGACTAAAGTACAAGTCCTCTTCCCATAATGTTTCTTTTTCCTTTGGCACCCATGATGTATAATGTTATTATACCCATTTACTTGAACTACCAAAATCTGCTTACCTTAAAATGTACAGAATACTGCTATAATAACAATACAAGTGGTGAACAGAACAGAAATGCAACACAAAACACCCAAATTAAAAAATTTTAAATATATTACTGAGAATAAAAACAAGAAGATAAAAATAAATAAATAATTAATCTGTAAATATCTTATTTATGTTTTTAACTAGAAATTAATTTGAAATTATATTGAAAAATAAAAATAATTCAGTGTTATGCCATAATAAGTATTTTACAATAAATTACACAATTTGATGTTAAACCATTTACAGTTTGTCGCCATATTAAGGTAACTTAGTTAACCAGTGAACAGGTTTTTACAAACATTTTTTATAGTGTGTGCTTTTATATTCCACTGATGTAGATATTGTTTGAATCTTTCTGTTCTGTGGAGACTGTTTTTGCACAAGTGTATGGATTTGTTTTTCTTCTGTGTAGCATGAGGATGGAAATCAGCGTAAAAAAGCCCTTCAGCAAGCAGTTGACAAAGCCAAAGTGGGACGCGAAGTTAATGTGCGTGTTCACCTCTCTGTCTCTCTAAATGACATTACTGTACAGCTCTAATGTCTGTGGGCTCTGTCTGACTACTGATTTTGTGTGTATTTAGGAGGAGAGAGAGGATCTCCTGAAGGAGCTCACAGCATTGAAGCATCAGAGAGATCAGCTAAAGGCTGAATTGGAGAAGTACAAAGAATGTGATCCGGAGGTGGTGGAAGAGATCCGTGAGTAAACCACACAGATTGTGCATAGTTCTACTCACTAAAACAAAAATAGAATGTAAAAAATTAAAAGCATACAATCTAAATGATTAAAATTAAAATAGCAAAAACTATAATTAGTATATAAATAATGCTAACACAACACTGAAAATCAGCATAGAGGAACTAAATAGTTCACATTTTACCCTCCAGGTGGATTCTCAGTACTGCTTGATTACATGCAGTTTAAAATAGATGGTTTGTTTTAAGCTGTATGCTGGCCCCAGAGATGCTAAAGCCTGACAGAACGTGACTATTTTTCAAGTTTCAAGTTTACGTATAAGGTTGGCTGAGGTTGGTCGAGTTAATAAAGAGGCTAACCATTTGGTGCGGTTAGCTAGTGAGGTCGTTTTTTTTATCCTTTTTCGTAGTATTGAAAAAGGTAGCGCCTGAGCATAGATGCACACAAGCTTTCGTTCTCTGTCTTCTTTAGCTTACCATCTGTTTAACAGTTCTGTCTAATAAATGATTAGAAACAGCAGTGAAACAGTAAATGAAAAAGTATAGCATTTCCCATTCTGTTATTAGCATTTTTCGTATACCATTGCCATTCAGTAAATACACTTTTATATAATTTGAATCTTTTAAAATATTTCAACTATTAGTGAATTCAGTTGGCATATGCACTGTGTACTGTATGTAAAATTAGTTTCAGCTGGTCTTACAGAAATATGATTGCCAGGGCAAAAAGACTTGTTTAGACTTGTTAGATTTCTGTTACTATGTACTTCGTTTCATTCGTGTTTTTAACAATTTCTTAGTGCTCACTCTGCCTTGTCTTAAAAGAGGAAATTCTGATATTTCTTCATGTTATCAATCATAAAATTATTTCACAACTACATTCCTGTAACAATCAAAATTTCTAAAAAACATCAACCTGGGCTGCGTTTCCCAAAAGCATTAGCAAAAGTACATTGTAGACCCATTGAAACCATTTGTGCTATACTGCACAAATTAATAAGACAGGGCTCTACGCTTACTTTTCTTTGTCTAACTTAAAAAATTTAGGAGCACAGTCAAAATTTTAGGACCAACTTCTAATCAATAATCAAAAAATCGGATCAAAAATTAGGCTTCCCATTACGA
The DNA here is from genome assembly GCA_036247105.1 of Cirrhinus mrigala. NCBI lineage: Eukaryota > Metazoa > Chordata > Actinopteri > Cypriniformes > Cyprinidae > Cirrhinus > Cirrhinus mrigala. Next base: position 26,289,025 of record CM070007.1, on the reverse strand, counting down.
GGGGATGTTTGACTCCTTAAAGTGATTTACAGTGGAATTTTGTTTATATATATATTTTTATTATTATTTTTATTATATATATATTTTTTTTTATAAGGTTTTAAAAAATTCAAATTCATTCAACAGAATAAGAAAAAGTGGAATGAGAACAGGTTACCAATCAAATGAAATCAGTATTAACTAAATTAATTTCTACTACAGAGGTGGCACAGAAGAACACAAAAGTGGCTTGTAGGTATATTTTCAAATGTTTAAATGAGGCTCAGAGGTGGCATGATTGCAATCGAATTCATAAATTCATGTTGAGATTAATGTTTTAAATATAAAATTTTGAATATAGAAATATTAAATGATTTAAATAACATAAAAGATACTTTAAAAATGAAACTAAAACTGCCGGTAGGTGGCGGCGAGCCACTGATTTAATTACTGAATCATTCATTCATTTGATTCGTTCGAACGGCTGATTCATTCAGGAATAAAGCAAATGACTGTCTTTATGAATGGGAAATTGTAGAGTTGTACAGACAATGTAAGTCACTTAATATTAACTTCTTATTTATTTAACTGTTGTATTAAAATCAATATCTCATTTACAAACTTCCTTAAAAATCATTAAAAGCTGTAACTCATCTTAGTTCATCGCGACATCACAAATTCCATTACAATCAACGAAGCTCTCTGCATAATGAATCTCTTATTTACACTCCCTTCACACTTTATGAAAAGAGATATGAAAGAGATTTCTATGATTCATTACTCGACGTTGCAAAAACACGTAGAAACCTTTGAAGCTCCCCTCAGCGCAAGCACAAATATGCTGATCGGGTCAGTCGCTCTGGCGCTCCTAAATATTTTTTCATAGTCACACGCAGTAGCTTTCAGTTGTAAATGCGACCGAAATTGTCGCACTGAAGAGCCCTGTGAGGAGAACCCAGGATGTCACTGCTGCATTTAGTTTTCCATTGTAAAGATCCTCTGTTTGCATTTTTTCTGCTGTGAATTTTTGTAAAGCAATCATTTGTATTATTCTGACAAGACACTTGGGAGTGAGTAGCACACAATAAAGAATCAGCATCAGACTCTGTTCACATAATTCTGCATAATAAGGGGAAACATTCCTCACAGCAATTCTGAGGCCTTGCAGCGATTGTTTTGAAATTTACTGTTGAAGGTGATAAATTTATACAGAAGTGGTGTTTTGATGACTGTAGTGACAGTGCTTTAAAGGAGATGATTTAAGAGACTAAACTTTGCATAAAAAGAAGTTAAAAATGCTCTTCATTTTCTCAATAATTTTAGAATTGCATCTTTTGTTAAATGTACCACCAGTAAAAATTCTAAGCTCACTGGTCAGCGGCACTAAATGATTTTTTTGTTGTACAGCATGTTGTTTAAAGCAATATCACAAAAAACTAATACTAGCCTAAAAGAAAAAAAACGCAAACTCACTGACGTAAACAGTCAGCGATTAAATAAGAATAAGAAACTAATTGGAAGCAACAGGACAAAACAACTTCAGAAATGCTACATAGATTGTATGAAGTAATCAAATGTATAAAAACACTACATATTCTACACTGTATAAATGTTATATATATATATATATATATATTAGGGCTATCAAATTTTTTTAAATCTAATTAATTACATAATGTGTCGATTAATTAATCTAATTAATCGCATATTAATCACAAAATAAATTTGACGGAAAAGACCCACAAAAGATTATTTAAAACGATTTTTGTGTTAAATGAAAAAGTAGCAAGTAGACATTTATAAATTGTAGGTTTAGAAAGAAATATTTTATTTTATTCAGCATAAAATTTATTACACACAAACATTTAGGCTGCAGTGGCCTAACTTAAACGATGGAACATAAAAGAAGGTCATTTCAGAAACATCTCAGTTTCTTTTTTTCATATAATGAAAGTCATGGTAACCAAAACAGCTTTGTTACCAACTGTCTTCAAAATACTTTCTTTTATGTTCCACAAAAGAAAGCTTTGAAATGACATGAGGGTGAGTAAATGATGACAGAATAATTTTTTTGGGGGGGTGAACTATACCTTTAATGTTTTCATTATTATTGATATTATTATTATATTTTTTTAATGAAATGATACTCTAAATAAGAAACTAAATCTGCCAGCAGGTGCCAGTAAATGTCTTAATGAGTCATTCACATGATTCGTTCAAGAGATTTTGTCGCTTTTGTTCTTTGATTAACATGAATGACAGACAGCAGGAATATCAGACCTGATTGTGTTTCATTGGCTTAAAATCATTTGTTTTTAAACTACAATGCTTAAAACATGTGCAAACGATAAGTTTTTGTGACCACGTAGCACAGCAACATCAACATGATAGACAATCTCTACTGGTAGACAAATTTCTAACAGTTAATCGTATATTGCTCATCCCTAAAGTCAGTGCCTAATTTGTATGTATTCATGTATTAGAACAAACCAGTTTTAATTCACGTGTATATACTGAATGCAATGCGTCTTGATTGCTTTAAACTTGTTTTGCTGATCAGTATTAAGTCTTGAACAGGCTGTGGCACGCATTCAACAAGTCAAAGACGTCTGCGATGCATGACTTATTTTGACATTTTCTGAGTTTGTTCTGTATGGGCATATGGTATTAATCATGGTATTAAATTTCAGGTCTTAAAAAGCTGTACATTTGATCTGAAAAACGGTAGATACACTGTAACATACACCTAAAGTTCTAGACAAATGTTCAGTGCCTTGTAATAATATTCCTGACCTATTGTACATTTCCAACCAAATCCAGTTCTGAATGTTCTGTGATCCTCTCCAGACAGTCCTGCGATCAGCCATGAATAATCATCTCTCTCAGGCGCTGGTGGAGATAATGACTCATGTCTCTTGAGAGAAAATAACATTTGTAACCTCTCTTTACATCATCCACCTCGTTCATCACCCCATCCCTGCAGCTCCGTCTCTCTAACAACCCCTCCAGTTTAAATGCTGTGAAAATGTCAGTAGTCCCTGTTGAAACACTTGATGCTTTCTCTGCCCCTTGGGATTTGTTGTTATGTCTATATTTTAATCACTTTCAGAATTAGCTTACAGACGGTCTGAACTATTGCGTCTCCCTAAGGTACTGTGTTCTGAAATATGTTAAACAGAAAAGCGCAAAGCACCATTCTCACACAATTCTGAGTCAACAGACAAAACATTTTGTATATATTTGGTGTAGGGTGATCGTGATCACGGTTTAGAATTTGTGCACTGGAGCTAGTTACATTATTGAAAGGAGATTTCTCTTGTGTCTTGGTGTGTTAGTAATGGCTAACGCAGCTGTACACTTTAAAGGTTGGTCTTTATTCATTCAGTCATAGCTTATCTCACCTTGCTTTTTGTTGTGTTGCTATAGAGGATGTTTGAGAACTGCACACATGACAGATTAATTAGGGAGTGTTCTATAACGCCTTTGACATGACCTGTTATCTAACAGTAAATTACATTGATCTTATTTCACAGTTCTGTGGAATGCTTGATTCTCATTGGTCAGTTGCAGGATTTAGGGGTCAAGTATTAATAAATAATCATTGTTGTCAAGGACTGCACTGTAAAACTGACTGCTTGTGCAAGAAACAGATCCTATTTAGCTATATACACTGCCACCCAAAAGGCTGGGGTTGGTGAAATGTTTTTGAAAGGAGTCTTTTATATTCACCAGAGAATTTAATAAGAATACAATGAGAGCAGTAATATTGTGAAATGTTATTACCATTTAAAATAGCTATTTTCTATTTAAATATATTTTAACAAAAAAATTTTCCTGGATCCTAGAATTTTTTTGATGACTAGAATGTTTAAGGAAAAAAAAAACATTTATTTGAAATGGAAAATTTTTTGCAAGAATCTTTTACTGTGATTTTTGATCAATTCTTGATGAAAATAATTTGTAAAAAATATTACTGACTGTGAAATTTTTAGCAATAGTGTATAGCTGTGCTAGTGTGCTCTGTCTTTCCATAGTCTTTACAAGTATGCTAAAACAATTTCAGCTCAAATCAATACTTCATTACATGTCAATTAATTTCATGTCAAAGTTTCATAATAAATAGTCATTATCATGAAATAAGAACCTATAAATAAGACATAAGCAGGCTAATTGTGATACAAAGCTAAGATTATGTTCACTGTCTGTGGACAATCTCAGCGGTCTGTTTTTTTTTTTTTTTTCTCATGTAGTTAAATATTCAGTAACTCAAAAATCAATATTTCATGTCCATATTTATTTAAGTAACCATATATCTAGCAGGAAATGTTTAGTCAGTCATTCACAAAACAAACTCCTTGATCACCCTATCAGGGTTTAAATGAGCTCTTACTTATGTATTAATCATAACCACATTGGAAAACAGACTTTGCGGTGCTGTGTATTCAAGGGAAACCTAATTTATATTAAAGGTTTTATTTTTTCCGCTTTAGTGACCGAGGGTTCAGTGCCAGTTCTTGCAGGGTTGCTGGTATGAATCCCAGTTGGGACGCCCATGGGAAGTTGAGTCAGTACCAGAGGGCTGCTGATATTGTGCCTTGAGCGGCACACTTAACCCTGATTACTTCTGGGGTTTTGAACATGGCAGTGCTGTCATCACGCTATGAGGATGTGCTAATAAAAGCAAATTTATCAGTGCCCTTCACTGGAAAATGCATTATATTCAGATTATAAAGCCTGAACTTATTTTAATACTGAAAAAAAGAAAGAAAGAATATTCTCTTTCCAAATAATGAGGTCATTCTGATTATACATAAATCAGATGGACTTGATGCGCTGTATGGTTTTCATTCATTAAAACAACTTTCAGTAGATATTAAGTTGAAAAGCTGACTACACTTACCACCCTGTATGTTTTTGATTCACTAAAATGAACTAGCTCATAAGAGTCATTAGTTTAATAATTTGACTGAACTGGTTGCGGTGTATGGTTTTGATTCACTAAAATAACCCAGCTCATAAGACTTATTACTTTGGGAATAGGTCTGGACTGGTTGCTCTCTGTTTTGAATTCACTTTCAATAAGCTGGCTCTTAAAGGGATAGTTTACACAGAAATAAAAATGATGTCATGATTTACTCACTTGTATTAGGGCTGGGCGATATGGCTTTTTTTTTTTTCTTTTTTTTTTTTTTAAACGATTTTTAACTAGATGATTCAACATGATTCAAGTAACTCTTTATTAACGCGCTTTCTTTATTAATTAGCTAAAGAAAATTCTATTCCAAGTGTGCCACACATGAAGTTATCAACATGAAGTACAACTACATCTTGTACAAACTTGTCTTATACATATTATATGGTAAAAAATAATAAGAGAAAAATGCTTTTAAAAAAAAATCTCAAAAGTCAAGGTAGTTCAAATTCAAAATGACTGAAGGTATAACACCAGTAGACTATTATTAACTATAAATGTTATGTAAAAACAATGCAGCAGCTTTCAGCCTGTCACTATGATGCAAACACGGAATGTCAGACATGCAGTAGTTTTTCACAAGCTTTTTATTTGATTGTGCTGCTTTTCCATTGTTTTTCTATATAAACATGGACGTTTGACTTTTGCACTCACGTCTCATGCATGAAATGGCATTGTAAAAATGCAGCGCTCAAGTTAAAAGAAGTTTACAGCCATTGTCATGTCATGTTTTTTCTATTCTGCCCATATTGCGTCTTTGTTAATGCAACAGTGCATTCTGTGTGAATGGGTTGGACATGACATACTGTTGCATCATTCTTTTCTCTTTACTTTTATCATTGGAATATTGTCAAGGTGTGTAATTCTAATGTTTGGTAATTATTCTGTTTAAAATTCCTCGATTTCTAAAAAATTAATCGTGGCAAAACTGTAAATTCGAAAACAATCAATAAAATCTGAAAAATCGTATATGACTGTTGTATATGACTTTTTTTTTTTTTTTTTTTTTTTTTTTTTTTCTTTCAGGTGAATACATTTGGAGTTACATTTTAAAAATGTCCTGGCTCTTCCAAGCTTTATAATGGCAGTGAATGGCTGTTGAGATTCACTAGTCCAATAAGAAGTCCAGTAAAGCAACCATCCATCATAAAAAGTGCTCCACACAGCTTAATAAAGGGCTCCTGAAGTGAATCGAAGCATTTGTGTAAGAAAAATATCCATATTTAAAACTTTATAAATTCTAATCTCTAGCTTTCGCTATCTGTCGTACGTCGTACATCTGTCGTGCACGAGAGAGTGGCATTATAGTGGATGACGTAGGTAAACGTGGAAGTGACAAACACGAAACACAGAGGAGTGAGCAAAACAAAACACAGGACACAAATTAGAAGTACAAAACGAGGATTTGTAAAGAAAAAATGTTGGAGGATTTCGATAAACAAAGGAAACTGTGCTTCCATTCCTCCTGTAAACAAAACTTGGTTCTCGCAAGACCAGCATATTCTCACCAGAGCTTATGCTTCACTTATGTCATCTGGAGTACTTTTTATGATGGATTGATACACTCTATTGAACTTCTGTTGGACTATTGAATATCAACAGCCATTCACTGCCACTATAAAGCTTAGAAGAGATAGGATATTTTTTAATATAAGTCCAATTGTGTTCATCTGAAAGAAGAAAGTTATATACACCTAGGATGACTTGAGGGTGGATTTTCATTTTTGGGTGAACTATCCCTTTAAGAGTCAACACTGGTTGCTGTATGTTTTACTATTAATATACAATAGCCTTGTTGCAGTTCAGCTGAAAAGTAGTGCAGGAAGCACTGTCAAAGGCTTTTCACACCATGCTTGACTCAAGGTTATCGTCATGCTTAACCCTGCAGAGGAAGGTAGAGGAAGGTTTCACACTTGTTTAGAAGCTGGATTAGCACTGCTTTTAAACTGGGTTTATGAATACATTGCGGCGTTAACCCCGTGTTGTAGTGCCAAACTTGTGCGGTGTGAAACGATGCAGTGTTAGTATGTTACGGCTAGATGCTTAGCAACAAACTCTCAGTCGAGTGGCTCATATTCACATGCTTTGGACAGCAATGGAAACATTGTGTGTTGTATAAACAGTCAACAGTTTCAGCGTTTGAGGGGGAAAATGAAACATGGTTCCCAGGATTCTGTTTACCTGGGGTTTCGAATGACCTAGGGTTAACTATTTCAAGTGTGAAAACCCTTCAGAGTATTATAATCTGCCCACATTGCAGAAGTATGTACTTTTTAAAACTTTAAATGGATGGGTTGATTATTATTATTATTATTATTATTTTTTTCAAGAATGGAACTGGTTTTTATTCTTGGTCACCAACCCTAGTGTTTTTGTCAATGGTAAAAGATTTATTCTTTCCCCAGTGTTGTGACTTCGGAGAGCCCTTTATTTAAGCACTGCCTAAAATGATTTCCATTCACCACCTGACCTGTTCTATTGCCCTGGAGCTCTGCAGTGTCATGGATCTGCTCCTGTCAAGTCAGTATGCACAGGGAGAACACAAGGCATTAAGATTACAGACTGATCTGCCTTTTCCCAGATTGGATTTGATCCAAAGCCTTGGAATGACTTTTGAGCATTTGTTAATCTAGCTCTGAAATTGAAGTGGTCTGGGCAGCACATTCAGTATGATGGATTATATATCAGAGTGGGTCTGCTAACTGTCTTAGAAGAAAATCTATGGACTCTATAGAAGAGAGACTAGCTAGCGTGGTGTACAACCATCTGTAGTGCTTGTAGTGGTTCAGTTTTACAAATAAGATAGGATCTGCAAAGTCAAGTCCAAGTCGAGATGATGTCAATGTTCCAGTCTTGTCAGCAAAATTATTGACAAACACACATTAGTAAAGAGTTTGATTTATATATATATAGTGCTAAAGAGTGAACGAACATGTTGAACACGGCGTTTAACTTAACACAGATGAGATTATTCAGGCATATACACAAAGTTAGTGTAATAACTTCTGCACAAAATATTTTTTCATAACCTTATTTTTATGTGCAAAAAAGTGTTTACGCTCGCTTGAGGTAGTTTTTGCGAAAAAGAGTTGATGCGAATAATGGGAAATAAAAAAAAGGAATTTCCGAATAAATTCCTCCATGCTCATCAAAAAAAGTCACTCTGCACAGTGGGATAGGATAACTTGACTAACCAGCGGACATATCTCAAAATGTTTAATGATATTTAATGCCAGTTTATCAGAAAGTGATGGTTTTGTTCTCTTTGACTCATTGGATGGAAACAATGATTTATTTGCAAATGTTTTATTCAATATTCCAGTTTTGTGCATAAGTTAAAATGCACAAGTGAACTGGAAATTACATGCTTGTCAGAATGTGAATAAACTCTTTCCATAACAGCACACTACAAAATGGACGATAGTAGGGCCGTATGAAATCTGTTTTATTTTTTTCCAGAATTCCGTTTTATTTTTTCCATTTAAATTTTTGTAGCTTCTGTTTTTTTTATTTACTTTTTTTAATTTTAATTTTTCTGGACTCCTTTTTAATGCTTAATCTAAATTTTATTAATCAATAAGCATGTCTAAATTCAAATCATGAAAAAAAAATGACTTGTTTAAGGCCCTCACCTTACGTTTTATTGTTTTCAAATTCTGTGTTTTAGCATGTCTAATTATTTGAATGCATAAAAACAAGTTTAATTTATTTTATTTTATTTTAATTTAGTTTATTTATTTTACAAGGCAAAAGACTTCTCCAAACTTCTTTTGGAGAAGTTTATGCACTCTAAAAAATGCTGATTAAAAACAAGCCAACTAGGGTTATTTGGCAACCTGGTGCTGTGTAAATATTGGACAGAACACATGCTGGGTTATTTTGACCCAGCTTGTTGGGTTAAATGATTTTACCCAACATGCTGGGTTATTTAAACTTTTTATATTGTTGGCTTAAAATGGGCTGGAAATGAAAAAAATCACACACAGAATTATAAAGGCAACAAGAAAGATGAACATTTATTATTAAGCAAGAACGCCCATGGACAAAAATATAAGACAAATTGAATTTATTGGGTAAATACAGCATAGTTTACAATATTACATACATTTAAACTTGTTTAAAAAGCATTTTAGAAATAAAAAATGGAGCATTTAAAAGTAGCATTTTAGTTTGTGTATTCAACCATTCTCTGTAATTACATTTCACCAAAATAGTGTGAATTCTTGTGTCGGTGTGTCACTGAAATCTGAAGGGCTTCTGTTAGGCGGGGGAAACTAAGAACTTCAGATCGCCGCCTCAAAATATGCCATGACTGACTCCATAACCTGCCCATAAACAAACAGTACTGAGATTAGAGAACATATTTTAACATCAAAATAAATAAAATTCAGTATTATAACAAATAAAAATCAACAAATAAAATCATGTTATGCAAGGCAAAAAGCGTTTCCATCATGTGCAACAAACAACCGCTGCTGACGCATTAAGCTGACTGACGCATTAAGCTGACTGACGTATTTAGCTGACTGACATCTCGTCCTTGTGTGTTGCATTGTGTAAATAATATAATTTACAGCATAGTAAAGGCTTTATAAATTACATAAAATGTATACAAACCTTTATATCGCTGAAGAAGTACACCACATCTGCGGCTCCTAGAGGACTCAAAAAGCCGGCACTCTGACTGTAACTCAGCATCTTGGTTGTTTCGTTGGAGACGGGCTCAACCCAGCAGTTGGGTAGGAAAAGATAACCTAATATATTTAATAACCCATTAAAAATGAGACAGCAGCTTAGTTACAGAAAAACTACCCAGCACCTGGGTAAAAATTTGTAAAAATTAACCAGTGAAATGACCCAACAAGCTGAACCCAGCATTTGGGTAAAAAAAATAACCCAGCATTTTTTAGAGTGTGAAGATTATGTATTTATGTCCTCATTTAGTGAGATGGCAGATGCTGAAATCACTGCCTGTTATGTGCGCTTTATTTTATGTGTAGTAAACGAAACCACGAGTCTGCACCATTCGTACACAAAGAGATGCTCAGAACATGCAGGATTCATATTTAAATAGTCTTTTTGCAGCTTATTATTCACAGACACTAGTCCATATCGAGATTTGATTTAGGAGTAATGACCTACTTTTGATTAAAGGAGAACTTCCAGAACAACAATTTACAAATAATTTACTCATCCCCTTGTCATCCAAGATGTTCATGTTTTTCTGTCTTCAGTCGTAAAGAAATTATGGTTTTTGGAAACATTTCAGGATTTTTCTCCATATAATGGACATCATTGGTGCCCCGATTTTGAACTTCCAAAATGTAGTTTAAATGCAGCTTCAAAGGGCTCTAAATGATCCCAGCCGAGGAAGAAGGGTCTTATCTAGCGAAACGATCTGTTTTTATCGGAAAATATACATTTGTATACTTTTTAAGCACAAAGACTCGTATAGCACTAGCTCTGGGATGCGCGTCCATGACGCTACGTACTATTGAATCACGTCGAAAGGTCATGCGGAACTACAGACCCAGTGGGTAAAGGCTAGAAGGAATACAGCTCTGGCCACTGGGCACTGGGTGTTTACAAAGCGAATACGCAAAGACTAACCAAGTGCAAGTAAGTCAAATGCTGTTTATAAACAAAAAGGTACAACGATGTTGGACGATTCTGAAGTTGTAGGAGAAAATAAGATGGAGTTTTTCACCATTCTCTACCTTTTTGAGCCGAGTACACAGATGATGAACTTAGACGTGATTCGTAGCGTCGTGGACGCGCCTCCCAGAGCCTGTGCTACAAGAGCTTTTGTGCTTAAAAAGTATACAAATTTTTATTTTTCAAAAAAAATGACAGATTGTTTCGATAGATAAGACCTCGGCTGGGGTCGTTTAGAGCCCTTTGAAGCTACATTTAAAACCGCATTTTGTAAGTTCAAAATCGGGGCACCGATGAAGTCCATTATATGGAAAAAAATCCTGAAATGCTTTCCTCAAAAACCATAATTTCTTTACGACTGAAGACAGACATTTGTATATTTATATATGTAATATATGAATATTTGGTAATGTTAATTTCATCAACTAAAATGAGATGACATTTAGAAAAATGGACTGAAATGAATGAGTATGACATGAAATATTGACTAAAGTTAAAGGATATTTTCATCAAAAGAGGAAAAACTGCAAAAATGAACATTGGACTTCACAATGTTAACATGACATGTATGGACTTGCTAAAATACTCATTCTTTTTCTAGGCAAGGCCAACATTACAGCCAAAGAGGCCGTGTCTAGGTGGACAGGTAAGTGTTTTGCATGCCTCACACATCAACAAATTCCAAACCAATTATTTTCTCTGAACATGTCATGTGATGCATCCACAAAAGATTCTGAAATGTAGGCCACAGACAATCCTGATAATCCAGTTTTGTCAGATCAGTCTAATATCAGTCCAGGCTGATCTTAGATCTGCACTGTACACTAATTAATATTCTACAACATACAGTTGTTTATTTGTCTAATTAAATAAAATATCCCATGCAGTGTTGTAAAAGATGACTATCTTGTCAGTGTGTAAATGAAACACTTGCGAAGGTGATCAAAGTTTGCTATATGCAAATTTTGGTGTGATGCAGCTGCTTTGGTGACTTCGATACCATGGCCAAGTTCCAAGTTCCAGTTTTGTTTGTGGCTGAGTAAAATTAACTCGCATGTTTTTATAACTCCTGACTCAGGCGGTGCAGTGCAAACCCTTGGTTATTCCCAGGCATGATTTTTTTTTTTTTGGAATGCAGCAGACAGACATGCACACCACTTAACTTCTGGAAGAAATTCCTCAAACTTAACTACAAAAGTGGTCTCAGATGAGCAGTGTATGAAAACTTTTGGTGCAGGCATGTTTGGGAACACAGCAGACATGCTAAATGGGAAGGGTTTAATGTTCTGTTTACATTTAACGGATCGAATTTCAGCCAAGAGTCAAACACAACAAACACTCTACGCTAGGCAAGCGCAAACACATGTAGGTTTCACTATATTACTGAATGATCTCATAGCTGGAATGGTTTGTACAAGGAGAAGATGATTTACTGTACCTTACCCACAAACCAAACCCTCGCACAAAACCTGATAATATCAGTAGATTTAATGCGTTATACGATTTAGCAGATTTATGAGCTTTTTTAATAATTTCAAATGCCTTCAAGCCAATTTTTACCAGAACAGTTGAGCCTAATTCTGCACAATTGAAAATGGGATTTCAGGTAGTTGTTGCACAACAAAGTATTCATACTTCATCTAAATTTCTTTTGTGTGTGTGTCATATTTACATTCATTGTTTTTCAGATAATGTTTTTGCAATCAAATCCTGGGCAAAGAAGAAGTTCGGCTTTGAGAACAGCAGCTTGGACAAAGCTTTTGGAATACCAGATGACTTTGACTATATTAACTGACCAACAATTCACAGCTTTTTGGTTCTTATGATTGTTTGATCTGTTCAACTCCATAAGCTTGATTCTCTTATATCCGTTTGTTTCACGTTTTGTTATCAGTTCTGCATGTTCGAGACAAAGCTGTGATTTACTTGCATTGTGAAGAGCGTGGTGTACATTCTCAGCAGTGCCCCACCCTTGAAGTTTTAACCTTGTCTAGTCCAAGGAAAACTTCAAGATTGATTTGTCAGCATAAAAGGGTAAACGATGGTGAAAACGCTCCCGGTGTGTAAGCGGAGAAGGTGTTGTGTTAACCCTTGGCTGCTCAGAGATGCACTCTATAACCAAACTGACTGTTTGGACACCTGTTGATAGAGAAACTAAGTCTCACAGATGCTGCTGGGATGATAAATTGAGGTGCACATCAAAGGTCGAGTCAAGGAAATGAATCACAGGTTGGAGTTTGTTAAAGGTGGAAATGTTTATGGAAAAAAAAAAAAAAAATCTTGTTTCAGTATAAAGTAGAAGTGTTATGGAGATAGTCATTTCAGATGTTCAGGTCCCTTTAGATGCTTTTTTTATTATTATTATTTAATTTTTTTGTTTGCTTTTTTCATTGGTGGAAATTTTTCTCAGTGCACATTGTGTATCTTGTAAATATGAAAAATGGTTAATTGCTTTGTAATATGATTTAATAAATGTACAGTTATCAAGCACATTGTTTGTAATTAAGCATTTTGTCCTTTAAAATAATACTACTTATTTAACTATAATGTTCTATTGATTTGCAACATCATTAACTGCGCTTAAACACATGAAAACATCTCTTTAATTCTTTTTTTCTTTTTTACATTTTTAGATTAGATTCCTTTACGTCACGTTTCTAGGTGTGTTGAAAATAATGCTTTTGTCTGTTGCAACACAGTGATGTTGATGTAGTTTATCTTAAAATATGTATAATCCCTAATAAGTGTAATTATTTAACATAAGTTTTATAAAGAAATACATTTTCAAGGTGCATTAAGAGCCCTGAGTGTTTAGTGTTTAGGTATAGGTGTTAGTAAAATGGGTGTTTAACTAACATGAATGAACAATACATTTATTACAGTATTTATTAATCTTTGTTAATGTTACTTAATGAAAATAGTCATTCATTGTTAGTTCATGTTAATTCACAGTGCATTAACTAATGTTAACAAGCAATTTGATTTTAATAATGCATTAGTAAATGCTGAAATTAACATTACATTAATAAATGCTGTAGATGTATTGTTCATTCTTAATTCATATTATCTAAATTAGCTAGCTAAGGTTAACTAATGAAGCTTATTGTACCTTAAGTGTTACCAAAAAAACTAAGAAAATTTCTATGCATTTCTTGAGGAATGCCTCAAAAAATACATGTACATGTGAAAAAAAGTAGTTTTTAAAACTTTTTTTTTTCTTTTTTTAGGTATAGTTAGATATTTTAAAGGTTCATTGTTTTATCAATAATAGAGTATTTTTAAATATACACTACCAGTCTACAGTTTTTGAACAGGAAGATTTTTAATGTTTTTTTTTTATAGAAATCTCTTCTGTTCACCAAGCCTGCATTTATTTGATCCAAAATACAGCAAAATCAGTAATGCTGTGAAATATTTTTACAATTCAAAATCTTGCTTTCTGTTTAAATATATTTTAACATGTAATTTATTCCTGTGATCAAAGCTAAATTTTTAGCATGATTACTCCAGTTTTCAGTGTCGCATGATCCTTCAGAAATTATAATGTGCTGATTTGCTGTTTAAGAAACATAAAAAAGGTATTATTATTATCAATATTTAAAACAGCTGAGTACCTTTTTTTTAGGATTCTTTGATATTGTAAAAAATATTCATCTAAAAAAACGAAAAAATTCTACTCAGCTGTTTTCAACAATAATACATGTTTTTCAGCAGCAAATCAGAATATTAAATGATTTCTGAAGGATCATGTGACTGGAGTAATGATGCTAAAAATTCAGTATTGAAATCACAGAAATAAATTACATTTTAAAATATATTCACATAGAAAACAGTTATTTCAAATAGTTAAAATATTTCACAGTTTTACTGTTTTTCCTGTACTTTCAAATAAATCAAATAAATGCAGGCTTGACAAGCAGAAGAGACTTCTTTAAAAAAATCTTACTGTTCAAAAACTTTTGACTGGTAGTGTAGAAACAAAACTCAAGGCCCTTAAAGATAGCCTTGAGTATTTGGTAGGATTGTTACTTTTTTTGTCTGTAAAAAGCAAACAGAAAATCACCGTTTGTATGTTTCTGTGCACTTGTGAGGAATTCTTCATAAATACATAGTTGTGTAATTTTTAATAAAGTATTTTGTTCATATATTCTTCCATTGACAGAAAATATAGGATATTTTAGAGGTTCATGCCTCTCGTTTATTTGCTTACAATATGTAAATATGTCATTCATCTATAAAGCATGACTGTATTATCTCTCCCCATCTACACCGCTATCGACGCGTTGGACAAAACACAACGCTTGCAGTACAGTTTGCAGACTGTTGCATCGCTTACAGTGTAGCTGGCTTGTCTGGCTCTAGTGGGCGCACACTCACTCACATAGGTACTGCCGAGAGAGAGGAGGGAGGGTGTGAGAGAGAAAGAGAAAGAAGTGAAGCCAGGGAGCTGAGCACAGCCAGCATGGCGAGCCAAAGGGACTTCACACACAGAAAAACATGGATTAATGTCCTTCTGCGACTCCTACAGCTGTTATTGCCGTACATTCAACACGGAGGAGCTCAGTTTCAAGGTGCGGGGGACGATTCGTCTTATTTGTTTAGTCCGCGAATGCAACGCGAGTGTGAAAATGTCGGAGGAACTGCCGAGGGCTGATTTGACAAGTATTCAAGTGCACTCGTTGTGCTAAAAGGGCACAATAATCATTGTATTTACCCGAAATCCGACCTATTTCACGCTTGTTTTCAGCCGTCTATGTGCCTGCATAAGGATTTATGTTTTGATTCAAATCTGAAGAAAGACGGTTTGCGCTTTTTTGGCCAAGTTATTGGTTTTGTTCGATTTCCTGTGTCAATGCAATATGCTACAAAGCTCATATAGCTTCATACAGCTGTTACTCAGTGCAGTCTTTAAGAACTATAAGCGTCTGTCCGATGGTCGCAGCGGAAAACACGAGTTATGGAGTTATTAATGCACATTTAAATGTGTTTCCAGCTGCGTGTATTTGGATTGTTGACATGGTGGGATCTCTGGACTAAAATAGCTTGTCCGTTCAATTTCACGCCTTTGTCATCCACGCCAGCTCCTCTGCTGCTTGCTGTTTAACTATTGCAAATATATTAGTTAACGCATGTGAGATAATCCGAGCACTAGTGTCATTTTCGCATTTCCTGTATTTTTCTTTTTATAGACAGGGGGTTGCTCTGGTATTTGTTGTTGATCTGCTCGCATGATTTTCTACATGTCATTTTTTTTCCTCTTGAAGCTCTGACTCAGATGTCCAGCGTGGTTGAAGTTTGGCAGGCTGAGGACGCAGACTTCTTCATGCCATCGCAGGTATGTGAGCTAGTAAAAAATATGACGTCATGAACTGGACGTTTTTATTACAGTTCAGCTTCACTTCATTGTGAGCCGAGAGCACGTGCGGGACGTGGTGCAATGTGCTATTGTTACATTTGCAAAGGTGTCGAAAATCAAAATAAGATCTTTCTTTCATTTGGTTTTTAGTATTATTTTACTATTTGTTGGTTTTTGCAGTTCTTATATGGGCAGGGCGATTGTTTATTTAGCTTGGCGAAATGTGTTTCCATGTGGAGGCGGGAACAGGAGGCATCTTTCTGTAGGACTCTGGGATCCTGAATGGACCTATAGAATAATTTCGTTTTTACATGATCTCATAACACATTTTAGCAGATTACCTCATTACATGTTTTGAAATTTGTCCTTCCTCTTTAAAATGACGTTTAATAGACTTACAAACTTACTTTGTGTTTGATTAATTATTACTATTATTAATAGAAATAATATAATGAATTAATCACACAAAAAAGTGAGTTTAAAACACTTGTTTTAAAGACTGAAATATAGTTTTCAAATCATTATTAAATACCGTAAAACTTAAGAAATCTGTTTTGTAATTGTTTAGATGCTTGTTTTGCTAACAGATAAGGAATTCTCATAGGTACGGTTCACTCAGTCATGAAATTTGTCATTTACACTCCTTCATGTTGTTTCACACCTATAGAGTGTTTACAAGATGCGTCATCAGTCGGCCATATTGGCGGCACTGAATGTAAACAATACCACTGAACTGAACAAAACTTGCATATTTTGCTGATTATTGCTGCTGAAAATGGTCAATTATTGTCATGTTTTGGGCTGTACTAATCTTTTGGACCAGGAAAAACATTTGGAGTACTATAGACTGCCAAAAGTTATAACAAATCAAGAATTAGAGTGTAAAAACTGTCTGAGGAACAAAAGGCATTTGTGTTTGTATGAACCAGGATGTCCAGGTCAAAAATCTTGACAACATTCCTGTTTATTCTTATCATTTCCGGTCAGGTATGGAAAATATTACACTAATATCTTAATTAATACTGCTCATACGTATCTTTACCACATTAACTTTAGTTTGTCAAAGTATTGTGCTTCTTCCTGCTTACTAAGTTCTTCTCTATAATTTAGCAGTTTCCACACATTTTTTCAGCATAAATTAGCAGAACAGTGTAGTCAGTTGTACATTAACTGTGCAATCCATGCTGTTGTTTACATCTGGGTATCACCAGTATGGTCACGTATCTGGGTAACTGACCAAATCGTGATGTGAGTGCAAACCCTTTTCTTGTGGAACACAAAAGATATTTTGAAGATTGTAACCAAACAGTTTTGGTGACCATTGACTTTCATTGTAATGAAAATTACTGTGGAATATAATAGGAGATGTTAGGCAGAGAGAAAACCTCAGTCACTATTCATTTGCATGGTATGTTAAAAAGACGCAGTAAAAAATGAATGGTGGCTTGAGAACCAGTCCCTAACATTCTTCTTACTTAGTCTTTTCATTTTTGGGTTAACTATCCCTTTAGGTTGAGTCAGTAGGTCAGCAGTTGATGTAATTGCTCTTAAATTGTCATGATCTTTGTTTGACCTCATGAAATGGTATATTTATTGGTTTGTCTGTTAATGAGACTAATTGCAAACCATATGTGAGCACAAAAACCAAAACCACATATATATGGAAAGAAAAGTTAACTGGGGGGAAAAAAAACTTAGCTGCAAAAGTTGTACTCTGAATTATAAGCTTGTTTCATGTCTCATGGAAATGTCATACCAAAATTAAACTATTGCTGACACATTTAGTTTTTTATTATGAAGAAGATGAAAAATAACTTATATCATGGTTATTTCAACTTATTTTATTTTACTTGTTTTTAATTTAGAACTTGACACACTAAAATATCTAAAACTAAAACTGAAATAACCTAAAACTAAAACAGAAATGTGACTCAGGACCACAAAACCAGTCATAAGTGTAAATTTCTTGAAATTGAGATTTTTCATCATCTGAAAGCTGAATAAATAAGCTTACCATTGATGTATGGTTTGTTAGGATGGGACAATATTTGCCTGAGATACAACTATTTGAAAATCTGAAATCTGATGGTGCAAAAAAAATCGCCTTTAAAGTTGTCCAAATGAAGTTCATAGCAATGCATATTACTAATCAAAAATTAAGTTTTGATATATTTGCGGTTGGAAATTTACAAAATATCTTCATGGAACATGATCTTTACTTAATATCCTAGTGATTTTTGGCGTGAAAGAAAAATCAATAAATTTGACCCATCCGATGTATTTTTGGCTACAAATATACTTGTGCAGCATAAGACTAGTTTTGTGGTCCAGGGTCACAAATAGCTCTAAAAACTATATATACATAAATCAACTGAAAATATTAAAATAAAAACAATTTCAAATAGTTATAAAAGCTAAAATAGTATATAAATGGTACTACAATAGCACTAGTTTGCGGTCTGGTCTTCACATTGTGGTTATGTTTGCTGTGGTGATGTTAGAACATTCAAGCCAGTTGTACATGAGATGCATTAAAGCACCACACTTTCCTGGCGTGGGACTTGGACATTGCTGCAGAAAGTTATTAGAAAGTAAGATCTTTTTTTGCCAAGTATGATCTTACACACAAGGAATCTGTCTTTACTATGCTTCCAGTCCTCAAGAGCTATAATAATGCAATAGTTAGACACAGAATAATTAATTTATTCACATAATAACATTTACAGAGTTGCTTTTCTATGCAGACAAGGTAGTGTGTGTATTGTGTGATTAAATATTAATTGAATGAACATATTGTTCATAGAGCTATCCAAAACATGATGCCATTGGCACTTGAATCCAACATCTGGCAGAGTAACAGAAGAACGCTTTTTTGTGGTAGTGGATGTTTTTGTAGATCACGATCAGGCTCACGAGACTGATTATAATTTGATAAAGATTTTTTTCATGTTTCCTTTTGAGCAGGAAGGTAATGCCGCACAAACATGCACAGAAAATGTCGCTGCTTGAGAGGTTGACAGACAATTTGCCGATTTTGTGGTTAACAGTTACGCAAGCGACCTGTCTTATGGCTTGAGAATGGCCACAATCAAAGGGGATGGAAAATTCCATTTATAGTTCTCCATTTGTTTAGAGGGGCTCTGTTTGTTGGACTGACAGTTGTGGAGATGGTAAAATTACATTACATCAATCTGTACTAGTATTCATATGTAGTAAGCATGTTTTACACCACATGGAAATGTCATACTGAAATTGAACCATTGCCTTGACACATTTAAAAAAAGAAGAAGAAATGTAGCATGGGAATTGACTATCATTTCTTTTTTAACCAGTTTCCAAGGCAACATCTCTCATTTTCATTTAGTTTAACTTGATGTGCTAAAATAACTAACTAATAAACTAAAGATACTGAAATATAATAAAACACACACACACAACAAAATGACTAAAACAATATATATATATATATATATATATATATATATATATATATATATATATATATATATATATATATGTGTAAATAACACTACAAATTGTTGTTATGTGTTTGCTGTGGTGGTTATAGAATAGTCAAGACAGTTGTATGTGAAATGGAGCATGGGAATTGACTAAAATTAAAAAATACACCATATCTGAGTAGGTTTTTTTCTCTAGTCAGCATCAGGGGAATGTTTAATGACCTTGGTATTGAATGTGCTGCTGTGGTTCATTGCATAACTGCTAAGCTACAATACAATGAAGTCAAAAAAAGTGGGTTACACTTCTTTACAGCAAAACTGAATCGTCTAAAGTTCAATTATAGGTCAGCTTTATTTCCCCCAGACTCTGTCTCAACTGATGTCCATGTTATTAATAGCATATAAAATAATATTTTCTTTTCATATATCTCTCTCTCAGTGGTGTGCAGTGGTGTTATGAAATGAGGAGGTCCTCAGTTTTTTTTTTTCTTTTTTGTTTTTGTTTTGTTTTGTTTTGTTTTGTTTTGTTTTAAATTAAACGTAAATTCATGTCCCAGTCACATTTTCTTGGTTAAATAAACATTACTTACAATATCAAAAAACAATCAAACAAACCCAAAAACAATTCTATTTTATATTTTTACATTAACAATATAATCAGTATTCTATTTATTAAAGCATTTTTATTGTTCATTCTATTCAATTTATTCTAAAATAATAACTCAAGGCAGTTTTTTATGTGTATCTCTGAAGGGAAGTGGGTGTCTTCAGAAAAGTTTTGATTGCATTTCAGTTTGATCTGATAAAGCAGCGTTCAGGGGCGCCTTTGTTTACAACTGTTACTGGGGAAACCATTATATTTCTGATTTTCCAAAAGCGCCTCCTACTGACAGAATCAAATTGGATTTTCAATAAGCATGCCTGCTGTTTCCCCCCCATCCACCCATATAACCCTGTTTTAAATTTATATAATTTATACTTCTTTTTTCTTAAAAATGGCTTAAAGGCTGAAATGTGAGGTTTATCATTTTAAATATGTTTTTTGTGAAAACCTGCATCTCCACTGTAAATCATGTTTTTACAGTTTAATATGTTGCCATAGACCTTGCCCTACCCTGCTCATATTGTATTTATTTATTTATTTATTTATTTATTTATTTTTTGCAGGTCTTAAAGTTCACTTCCAGAACAAACATTTACAGATGATTTACTCACCCCCTTGTCATCCAGGATGCTTGTCTTTCTTGCTTCAGTCGTAAAGAAATTATGTTTCTTGAGGAAAACATTTCAGGAATGTTCTCCATATAGTAGACTTCAATGGTGCCCCCGAGTTTGAACTTCCAAAATGCAGTTTAAATGCAGTTTCAAAGGGCTCTAAATGATCCCACCTGAAGAAGAAGCGTCTTACCTAGCGAAACGATTGGTTATTTTCTAAAAAAAAAAAAAATGAGAAGGGAGTTTTTCAGCGTACCCTAACTGTAATGACCCGGATTACACAGAGTTCGCATGCACATCACAGAGCTAGACAAGATGAGCATTTGAGGTTAAAAAGTATTCTAGAAAGTAAATAGAAAATAACTAATCGTTTCACAAGATAACACCCTTCTTGCTCAGCTGGGATTGTTTAGAGCCCTTTGAAGCTGCATTTAAACTGCATTTTGGAAAGTTCAAACTTGCAGCCACTATATGGAGATAATTAAGAAACACAACTTCTTCACAACAGAAGAAAGAAAGACACAAACATTTTGGATGACAAGGGGGTGAGTAAATTATCTGTAAATTTTGGTTCTAGAAGTGAACTTCTCCTTAAAAAAAAAAGTCTTAAGTCTTAAGTTTGATTTTAAAAATCCTGCAGACAGATGTAGCTTTGCACACTGCCAGCATCTAGAATGATTTTGATCAGCATTTTAGTGTTCATTTGTCAATTGATATAAGATTTTGTAGGCTTTGCATACACGTGCACCTCTCAAAAGCCTGAAACCACAGAGCCCCCCCACATCACAAATCCCAATTTAACCCATGTGCAAGAACACAAGAGGCAGGATTTATCGCATGAACCAATTACAGCTGAACCAGTCATATCCAGTCATATCGTGATGGAGGCATTGCCTCCTGTCGTGTGACTTTCCCCATTCATTCTCAATTACCCCCCACCACATGCTTTGGGGGGGTCTGTTAAAACTCAGTGGGCTCAGGGGAGGTGAAAGAGACATGGACTCCTGCTGTATTATTATTATTTTTTTTATGTGGATTTTTTTTTTTTTTTTTTTTTTTTCCAGCATGAACTTTTATTACTGGTGTGTTAAATAGATATGATTTGCTCATTCATGAGTAATCTGGACTTTTAAAATCGAGGTCAAATACACAAACAGCTTTCTATTTAAAAAGAAAAAAAGCAGTTTGACAACTGACTAAAAACAAACCCATAAATAGACTTTGATTCATCTGTAGTCAATATAGATGTCAGGAGTGATTGAGTAGACCTGCAGCATTCCATTTAAAGAGAACCTCCCTCACCCGATGATGGATGGATGCTGCATTTACTCAATGCATTCTAATAGCGCTTGTAAATACTACACTGAAAATCTGCAGATTCACAGTATGTTTTCTAGTTTGAGGAAGGCTCTAATTGAAACCCCTTGTCAGTAGGTCAGCATATTCATCCAATCATTGTAAAATGTGTACTTAACAGTCATCTGACACCAGGCAGCCAAGTGGCCTCTATATACATCCATTGTATGCCTGGAGGGCTATAGTTAGTTCCTATGGAAACCCTGTTCTTAACAGCGCGCATAGACACTCGTCAGGTAATCAGGGTTTTCAAAGCTCTCAGTAAGATGGCTATTTTAGTAAATTGCCTATAATGTGCTACAGGCAGTTTATAGGATAGCATGGTTAGGAATGTCGAAACAGCACAGTGTTTCCTTTCACTACCTTTGCATTAAATACAAGGTCAGGTCATATCTGCTTGGACTCTGAATTTACAGGTTTCTGTTTTGAGTTTTGTTTTTTAGGTAACACTTGCAGTGCTAAATGTAGAAATGTAATGCATACATTTCTTACGTATGACACATTACTTATATTTGTTTTATAAAAATGGTTCCGAAAGTTTGGGGTCGGTACAATTTCTTTCAAAGTATGCCATTTGTGAAGCGTTGTTGAAATATTATTACAATTTAAAATAACTGTTTTACTTTTGAATATATTTTAAATGCAGTTTATTCTTGTAATGGCATTGCTAAATTTTCAGCATTACTGCAGTCTTCAGTGTCACATTATTTCCTAATATGTTGAATTGCTGCTTAAGATAATTTCTTATGTTTATTTATTATATTATTATATTAGCTAAATATATATATATATATATATATAATATAAGTTGTGTGTGTGTGTTTCTTTTTAACTTTCTATTCAGCAAAAAATAATTAAGTAAATAAATAAATAAATAAATCTCATAACTGTACCTTTGTAATATGCTGTTACCAACTCTCTCTTTTTTTTTTTTTTTTTTTTTCCCTTCCAGGCAGAGGAGCAGCACAGTGAGAATGTTCCTCGAGAGGAGAGGTGAGAGTTTCTCTTAAAACTACAGCCCCTTTGAGACTTTACTGGAATATTTGCAGTTTTTATTTAGTACCATTTATTCAGGTGTGGTGGTGAAAATGTTTTTAGCATAACATTGTTCACTAAATCATCTTGTCCAAAACATGAAATGCAAAGATTTTCCATTTTTATGATCACATATAAATTTCTGGTGGTCTATTGTGTATATCTATCTGAAGGCAGGGCTGGTTTGTTTCAACAGTGCATGGAAAACTAAGCTTCCTGAGGACACCAGCTTTCTGTTTACTCTACATTTGCATTCATGTGACTGGCATGACCTAAAATCAACAGACATTGTTTTATTAACTACATTTTTAATTGCAAGATATGAAAAAGAGTTCAGCTTAGAACTTATTGGCATTTTGTTTATATGGAAAAATACTAATTTTAGCACACGCCTGCAAGGTGGCACATGGTTTACAGGTGTGTTTAAGAAGAAAAAGAGCAGCATGTAACACAAGATATCAGATCAACAAATTGCCAGACAACACTAAAGCTCAAGGGATTTCAATTGCACATTTTTATCAGTGTTTTGTCTATTATTGCTGTGGCTTTCCGTAAACACAAAAGTTTCGCAAGTATGCAAGTTTAAAAAAAAAAAAAATTCAACAACAGTTTGCAAATGAAGTAGCATTTTATCCCATGTGTCTACTACATTGTCACGTTTACAGAAGGTAGTCATGCAGAGGGTTCCAGCAGTACTTGTGGTGAAGGGAACCTTTATTTAATGTTAAAATACCATCATGTTTTGGCAGTCCTTCGTCAGGGTATACAACCCCATCCACCATCCTTAAAGGCTTTTTCTGTTGCAATTCTAGGAATGTATTTGGTAAATGTTCCTATTGCAGTTCATGCGCATATCTTTTTACTGAATAAAAAAGAAAAAAATTAATGCAGTATTTCTTAAAAATAAATAAAAATGGATGGAAGTCTGGCTAGTGTGGAGGATTAGTATTTCATTCACTTACTTGGCAATTGACTGTGTCACTAATAGCAGTTCGGCTAATGAATGATTCATATATTGGTTGCTTGAATTCTGCAGGAGAAGAATGTGTTGAATACTTTATTTGGTAAATGCATGAATGAATTGTGAATGATTTTTTTTGTCACTATAAGCTGTTAAATGTGTATTTGATCATATTCAAAAAAAAACATCTGTGACTTTGCATGCAAAGTAACCGAAACTTTTAACTTTCTCTTCATTTTCCCCTCTTCACTGTCTCTTTGCCACATCCTCCCATGTTACCCGTCACTAACTCTGTAGATCTCATTCTGCTATCTGCCTGTAGCAGATGTTTCATAGTTCACATTGTCTTTTCATTGTTTTGACATGACTCAGGGTAGCAGCATGCTCTGTGGTTAAGTCCTAATCAGAGACTATCACCAAGCACAATGACTGCTTTTAACACAGCAGCATCAACAACACTCACTTCCTGTATCAACAGCAAAGCGCAGTTACAGGGACGTTAAAGGCACCTGTGTTGAATTGATACAAAAACATTCAATTCCAAAAATAATGCCAAAAAAAGAATTGTTTTCACATTACTACGTGTCGCTACATTTTTATATGGAAACATGGCACTTTCAAATAAAGCTGAGGGTGACAATGAGCTTCAAAACAAGGAAGCAGAGATGCTTCACTCTGATTGGTCCAAGTGAGTTTTCAAATAAGCAGAAATGACCAAATTTGGATAATCTCCAAAGCAAGCTGTCATACAATAGTCATAGCCATACTACTCATGTAGTTATATAATATTTTGTTATGGCTGATAACTAATATATAATAATACAATCTTAAAATAATATTTATTGTATATATGTTTATACAGGATATTTAATGTCTTATGTTGGTTTGGAACATCGTTTTCAACAGTTTTTTTTTTTATGGATATGGGGAAGATGTATGGAATTCTGAGTATTTAAACAGTTTTTAAAGTCCCCATAAAATCAAAATAGCTTTTTAGTATAAATATGTTACAGAGGATAGGGAAAAATCAGACTGTGTAAATATGCTTTTCATTGTGGCAAATAAAGTCTGATTTTAGAATAAAGTCTACAAAACGCATAAGACACATTTGAATTCTACCCAGAATGCTATATTTTATAGCGCTATGGATGAGATTGTGGCAGTCATACGCTGACAAATGCGGCTTTACCGAGCTCAGTGGCTCTCGACCAAGCTGTGAAATAAACAAAACCCTATTGTCTATTTAAAAAAAGGGGGCGGGGCTGCTTGATATATAGATTAGCCAAGATATTTAATAAACACTGAATTGGGGATGTGTCATTTTGTAAATAATAATTTAATTTTGCAGGCTGTCTACAGTTCCCGGAGAGCAACAAAATGTTCATGTTATACATGTATGCAGCATGCTTTTGGTGAATTCATGAAAGCACTGTAGCTGTCTTTTGCAGGAGAGTAGAACAGTGGCATTGTGGGTTGTCTTGGGCTCCCGAATAGAGAAATGAAAGCCGGAATCGTTTTACCACACTGTCTGTGGATTAAAAAAAAATTCCGTAGACTTAAAAACGGTTTCTAAATCTTTTACATTTATCTGTCCAAAGCCAAAAAAATGTACACCCTAAACACAGAGGTCATATGGAGGCTATCTTGTAATGTATAACTCTCTGGAAATTGGCTCATGGGGTTTTAACGTCAGCAGGCATTGAGCTTGTCGGGGCTTTGGACTTATGATAGCAGTAATGCTGTGTTAAGCAACAGAATGTGCATAGATGAGACAGAAAACCACAGTGCATCCCACATGCAAGGGCCTGCGAAATTATTACACATACGTTGCACCAATAGCAGTACATGGATTGCTTGCATTGTAATTTCATGTTTGTGGTCCACTGTCGGCTAAGTGTGTAATTCTATTATAAATACTACTGGTGTTCAGAGTTTGCTCTTTGAACTTTGGCCTTGTGTTTGTGAGTCTATTGGCGGGGTGGCTGTGATGGCATCTGTCTGTGTATTGGAGATTATTGACTGTCTTACAGCATGCAGAGCAAAGAGATTGTGTTATGCAGTTGTGTGAGGTCTACAAAGGACACACTGATTTGAGTAGCTAGATTTTATAAATTGTTCATAGATGGTTTAATCTTTTTTTTAAAATGCAGTATTCCATATTATAAAAAAACAGTTCATACCAAACACTTGACTACATGGTTATAAAGCAGAAAATGGCAGAAAAAGTGTGTCATTCTGTTGCTAGAGCTGTGTAACTTTTTATTTATTTATTTATTTTTTTGCCAACTTATCTGAGTAGGTCAGAACACCCAAATCTGTTGTCATTATCAAAATAAAGAGAAGGAAGATAAACTTTGCTAGATTAAATAAAAACTGCTTTGTTTAAGCTTTGTGTATAGATTTGAGTTTTTTTGTCATCTACATGTTTGCATTACGTACAAATCTGTATTAAAACATTGTGTATTTAATATTTCAGATGTACCCGAGTACTCTTAAAATAGAGAAGAATATAAATAATAAGTGAATTTAATATATTTCATTGTTTTAATGATTTTAGAACACATTAGCAGCTTAATTGTAGTATTTTGGTTCCCAAAACCTGAAAGTTTTTTTCAAATTAGTTTTTTCACATCTCATATATATAAGCCATATGTATAAAACATATTTTGTGAAAAGGCAGTTTCTGCACAAAACTTATTTCAGGAAATAATGTTTCATACAACTGTGAAACGATTTGTGAAATGCGGAAATCTCACACTATCAGTCTATTTGCAGATTTACAGATTAATGCAAAAATGTAGTCAGTTTTGTCAGAGAATTTCAGGAAGCAATGTTTTGCAAGTCATGTAAACATTTAGTCTGAGTTTTTGGACTCAAGATTTACAAAATATTAAATAGTGTTTTTGGTGAAAAAGTTCTGCATTTGAGATTTGTAGTATTCCAACTATACGTTCAGACTAAAAAATAGACATTAGATGGTTTTCATTCTAGTGTGATATAACTAAAAGAAGTACTATTGCCTAATTGTAGATCCTTCTTGATTGCGTTTACACTGTTTGTCCTCTATTTCAAATCTTAGAACATTTTAGCACATCTTGCAGTGCTTTCAGGATGTTTCACCATGTTTATCATACAAGTCAAGGCCAGATCATGTAAGAACATTTGTTCTTTATTGCATAAAACTTTCATGGTTGGGGGAAGTGATGTCACAGTGCACTGTATTGCAGTGACTGCTCTTCATGGCCTGTATTGTTAATTTTTAAATGTAGTGAAAGAGTTTTACGAGAACTCTCAGCCATTGCAAAACAAATGATTGAAGTCAATGAATCCTTAAAGAGAGAAAAAAAGAAAGAGTTATAAAATGAGTGTATAAAAAATAAACAAATAAAAATAAGCATCAAAAGATTGCCACATTTGTGCCTGACCTCAGTTGGTTACTCATACACATCCCGAGTTTTAGGATCCTGATGGAGTACTTAATTTTGAAATATGTCCAGAAATATTTTTATGCTAGTGTCGTATGCCTACCTAGCAACCTAGAAAATACTATTTCAGTCTTTTTACTAAAGAAGTTCACTTCAGGCACAAAAATTTATAGATAATTTACTCAACCCCTTGTCATGCAAGATGTTCATGTCTTTCTTTCTTCAGTCGTAATGAAATTATGTTTTTTGAGGAAAACAATTGAGGATTTCTCTCCATGTAATAGACTTCAGTGGTGCCTGCAATTTTGAACTTCCAAAATGCAGTTTCATTGCAGCTTCAAAGGGTCCCAACCGAGGAAGGAAGGGTCTTATCTAGTGAAACGATCGGTTATTTTCTTAAAAAAAAAAAAAAAAAAAAAGATAATTTATATACCTTTTAACCTCTGTCTAGCTCTGCATTAACTCTGTGTATTCCGTTTCAAGACAGTTAGGGTATGTCAAAAACTCCCATCTTCTTTTCTTCTCCAACTTCAAAATCATCCTACATTGCTGTTTTACCTTACCTTCTTTTTTTTTTTTTTGTAAAGGCCGTTTGATCTTCTTTGCATGTTCACTTTATAAACACTGGTTTGGTACTTCTGCAGCGATGTAGGACGATTTTGAATGTGAAGGAGAAAATGAGATGGGAGTTTTTCGACCTACCCTAACTGTCTTGACCCGGAATACACAGAGTTCACGCAGAGCTAGACATGACAAGCATTATTTGAGGGTAAAAAATATATAAATTGTCAATATTTTTTGAAAATCACCATTCGTTTCACTAGATGAGACCCTTCTTCCTTGGCTGGGATCGTTTAGAGCCCTTTGAAGATGCATTTAAACTGCATTTTGGAATTTCAAACTCGCAGGCACTGTTGAAGTCCACTATATGGAGAGAAATCCTGAAATGTTTTCCTCAAAAAACATAATTTCTTTACGACTGAAGAAAGAAAGACATGAACATCTTGGATGACAAGGGGGTGAGTACATTATCTGTAAATTTTTGTTCTGGAAGTGAACTTCTCCTTTAACTCGGTGTGTTACTTAGTGGAGTTTAATAGCAATTCAGGTGTTTCCAAGAATATCTGACACCAGTTTTTTGGTTTCAGTGAACATTTTTTTTTTTTGTTTGTTTCAACTTTATGCAACAAAGGTTGTCAGTGGTCTGTCTCACTGAGTGTACCTCAGAACTCTCATCCGTAAATGTGGGATAATAGCTTCCTGAAGTGGCAATTTGAAGATAGTCGTAGTATATAGTATGTTCTGCAGTTCTCTCTGTCTCTCTGGTTGCTAGTGCTAATTTTCACACCTCCTGCTGTGCTACGCCCTCTCATCTCTTCCCCTGCCCTCTGCCAACACCACAAATAGCTTCAGCTCTGGCATCAACTACATTCCATTAAGCCCAAATCATTCCACAGTGTTTCTTCTCTAGAACTCGCACACTAATATTTAGGCCAGTATGCTTTTGTTATTGAATATTTGTTATGTTATTGAATATGAATATTTCCCAGGAAAAAAGAACAACAAAAAGACATGTCAAAACAAATGAGCCATTCTTCACCATAGACTTATTGCGCTTTTCTTTTTTCTTGGTTTAATTGTTGAAGGATAATTGTGTTTCTGTGTTTGTTTTGGCAACCATGTTGCGTCACATTGACACCAGTTAATGGCAACACATTTATTGCTTGTGTGTTTATGCTTCTGTCATGTGACCCACTGTTGTGTAGCAACCGTGGTGGTCACCTGTCACAAAGCCGTGCTAAATCTAAATTAGATCAAATGGAAACAGAGCTGATGAATGTTTTTTTTTTTTTTTTTTTTTTTTGTTCATATTTGTTTTTGGATTTTACCAGCTGTTTTTTGATTGGTAGGATGCTGTGTTCTTATTATCTTTGTGGTGACACTTTACAATAAGATTCATTAGTTAACATTAGTTAAACATGAACTAAGAATGAACAATACTTCTACAGCATTTAATAATCTTAATGTTAATTTCAGCATGTACTAATGCCTTATTTTAATCACAAGTGTTTAACATTAGTTAATGCACTGTGAACTAACATGAACTAACAACAAACTGTATTGTATTACCTTAACAAAGATGAATAATGTAATAAATGGATAGTTAAGTGTTCATGTTAGTTAATACATTAATGTTAAAGGGGTCATGTTGCTTGAACATTAATGTGTGTTGGCAGTGTATGTACAAATCTACCCTATAATGATAAAAATCCATGCAGTGGTTTTTAATTAATCTGTAAAAATAATATTCCTTTTTTCAAATCAATCCATTGTCAGATGCCTGTTGTTGTGGCGTCACACCGACAGAGGCCGCTCCCACCATAGTTGATTGACATGAGTGTTTTACCTCAGATCAGCTGTAACAGTCTGCCCTCTTTGTTTCGATGCCAGAGCAGGGATGTAAATTAGACAAGAATATCTCCGATTGAGAGATTGAGGTGTTGTGATGCTGGATGTAATAATGAACATAGTGGTCGTCATTTACTTACGACATCTGAGCCGCTGAAGATGCAGTAGATTACGTTTGTTTGTGAAGGGAATGCGCCTCCCGATCTTCATCCGTCTATGTTCAAGCGAATCATTCGTGATCTTCACTTTCAGCACAAGTGAGTATAAGGGTTTTTTTTTATGAATCTTTGTGATCGCCTTTCCTAATAAAGTGCTAGTTAGCAAGTTTAGTGGCTAAATGCGGCTAAAGTAAACAGATTCATCCCTCCACAGAGAGAAGGGGGGGGCGGGGGCGAGCAGAGCCTCATTTGCATTTAAAGCAGCCTCGACCAGAATGAGATGATTTTTGCACAGCTGATTTTGGCAGGGTCCATCTTTGCTGATTTCTGAAAAAGCAAAACTGACAAACATAAGTGATTAAAAACAAAGCCAAGACTTACTTAAAGATATTTTTATGGAGAGATGGCATAAAGATTAACTAAAATACAAATATGATGTAAACAAATATAGGTTTAACAACCATTATGGTTATTGTATAAAAAAAATGACAGATATTTGAATGTGTATATAATGTATAGTAGTCTTAACTAAATAATATATAAAGAAAAATAATAGTTTAACATATGTTTCTACATTGGATCTTAAACAGGACTTAACTTTTTAGGTGTATATATATATTTTTTTTTTTGCAATTAATTGAATCACTAATTTCTGATCAAAATACAATAATCTAACTATATAAACTGTCATACAATATTATAATATAACTGCAATTCTGTAAAGCATAGTAATGTTTTTCCTTCTGTAAACCTAGGGCTGTTGATATCGATAATTATCACGATAAATAAAAGTTTAAAGTCAGATTTTTGCTCCAAAGTGCAATTTCTGCATGTTCTAATGAGTTATATTGTTTCAAATAAAGAAACAGGTTTGGGTCATCTGATGATGATGATGATAATAATAATAATAATAATAATAATAGTAGTAGTAATAATAATATCACTTTTTTTGTCTCTTAGAAATGCACATTTGATAGTAGCTTGAGGATGCAGAGGTAAATTTTTGTTCATTATCAGTCAGTAACATCTGTAAAAATTGTAGCAACCTCAGTTTTATATGGTTAAATTTATTCTGACCCAGTTTTTTTTTTTTTTTTTTTTTTTAATTAGGCATTGGTCTCCCATAGTAGCGAACATATATTTTAAATCTTGATAAACACAGTTAAAACCACACATAATGGTACCTCAATACCATGGTCAAAATATAACTACATGGTTTTATAGGTAGCCTATTTATATGAAAAACGGTAGTCAAAAAACATTCAATGTAAATGCACACATGCTATAGCTTAATCACTATACATACATACTATAATTATATACCATTACTCCTGTAATAAAATTCAATGTGAATATACCACATTGCTGCCACAATACCATGGTGCAGTGAGTGTTACTACAGTAAGTCCATGGTAAATGATGGCGATGTGTAGATTGAAAAACCTTACTGTCTTGTTGCACACAGCTTTAAACTAGTTTGAATCACAGAGTCATTTGTGTTCATCGCTGAATTCAGGTGTTTCACACTGGATCCCACAGCGCTTTTTAGTGCTTGTATGACGGAGTAAATGCATCTTCTCTAGTGAGCTTGTGCAGCCCGGCAGTTTGGTCAGAGTGGATAAACGGTCCGTGTTTCGTTCAGCTTTTGGCACATAAAAATTATATCGAACTCTTCATACTGTTTTATCGAGGAAAATTATATTGCTATATTTTCATTATCGAATTATCGCCTAGCCCTAGTTGTACCACAAATTTATTCTAAAAACCTCAGAACTTGACAAATGGGTAAAGTATTCTGTTTGCTTGCTTCATGATAAGTCAACAATGTTGTAAAATTGGTCTGCTTTTTTGACACAGGGTCTGTTGAGGATCATATTAGGTGATGTTTGGATTTGATCAGATAATATACTTGAAGTTACAAGTTTGAGTTTGTAAAGAAATGGAAGCAGCAGATTTTCAGTTTTTCTTTTGTTTTCACAAACTGCTGAAATGGTTTTCTAGAGTAATCACATGCTGTTAGTAGAGCTTAAGGTGCATCTACCCCAGAATAGTCCTTGAAGACATTTACAGTTGCACCTTGAGCAATAATGTATATAAAAATACCAGCAGGCTCTCAGTACTGCTCTTTACAATGGACAGAATCTTCACAAAAGGACAATGAGTAACCAAAACACACTGCTGAAGCATCAAGAAAAAAGTCAAGAATCCATTTGAACATATATTTTACTTGCAAAACATCCAAAAGGAGGGTAGAATACACAGTGTTGATAGAACAGTGTTATTCTTGCTGCTTAAAGGGATAGTTTACTCAAATGAAAATTGTTACAATTTATGCACCCTCAAGATGTTTTGAACCTGTATGAATTCATTTCTTCGGTAACACTTTATTTTAAAGTGTCATTGTTTCACGTTACATGTACTTACTATTATAAAAACAATTAATTAATATATAATTACATGCAAGTAACCCTAAGCCAAACTCTAATCCATATGCTAAGTACATGTAGTTAACTATTACTACTGAGTATTTAAATGTGTAATTGCTCTGTAACAAGGGCACCTTAAAATTAAAGTGTAACCCTTTCTTCTACTGAACACTGAAAAATACATTTTAAATACATTAAAAAAAAAAAAAAAAAAATAGTATGGGGACCATCAACTGTTTGGTTACCCATGTTCTTTAAAACAACATCTTTTGTTTTTAGCACACAAACTTCATATAGGTTTGGGTAACCCTGACATTAATTTCTGAGTATTTGAAAATCCTACTTTGTTTTTTTTTTGCATACTCTTTGAATGTGGAGAGTGTGTTGGCTCCTCCCTCTGCTTGTCATCAGACTCCACAGGCAGACCATAATATGCACACTGATGTGCAGTACAAATGGCTTAAACATTCAAACTTAAAGCTGAACTCAGATCAGCTACTAAGTATCATTTCTACACTCTTAACCCCTGCTTTATTCAAATTACCTACAACTTCCTTTTGAGCACACACAGGAAATGAGCACTACACCCTACTTCAACCACCAATATTTTTTTTTCTTTTGTGATGGGAAGTGATGCTACTGCCAGAAAAGTGATGCGTAGTGTGAGAAATCTCAAATATTAGTTTTAAAGGAAGGTTGTAACTTTGTTTTTTTTTGTTTTTTTGTTTTTTTGTAAATTAAACAAGTGCTTAAATGTAGTAACATTTTATGCATTTTTTTTTCTGACAATCACTACTGTTTAAAAGTTTAAGTACAGTTTCCACAAAAATATTACATAGCACAGCTGTTTTCAGAATTGATAATAAATGTTTCTTCCCCAAAACATCAAAATAAATAAAATAATTGTATTACATTTTTAAAATAAATTACATAAGAAAGCAAGTATTTTGAATTGTAATCAAATTTTACAATATTACAGTTTATACTGTATTTTTGGCCGAATAAATGCAGCCTTGGTAAGCATACAAGACTTCTTTCAAAAGCTTTTGACAACGAGTCAGTAAGTACACAGATTGAAGTCTTAAAAGCATAAATGCAACAAAATTATAAACTGTGTGTGTTTGATTCACCAAAAGAGTAAGTTCAGGATTCATACTTAATTGGTTGCATTCTGTGTCTCATTCATTTTGTGTGAGAACAGTTCATGAGTTATTTGGAACAGATTATAATAACCAGTTCTCAGTTCCCAGCCATAACAAAGTGGCATGACCAACAGTAAAGTGCATTTCATTTATGGAAAATAAGCTCACCTGAACCTCTTACACTGTAGTTCTTGTTTCAGCATAGACAGGATGTATACCTATAGGTGCGTTGATTTTTAACTCGATAGTTGCTAATCTGATGTTCATGCGATGCTGTGATTCCACATTCTTCAGACATGGCTCCCACTCATACCCATACGGGCGAAAGACAGCCGCTATGCTATTCGTTAAGTCTGTATGCAATCTTTAAAGCCAGTAAATTGTTTTTCTGTTTTACCTCTAGGCATACTATATGTTAAAAGGATAGTTCACCCAAAAATATAAAAAAACCGTGTCAGTAGTTACTCACCCTCATGTCGTTTCAAACCTGTATTTTTGATGAAGTCCGAGAGCTTCTTGACCCTGCATAGACAACTGACACATTCAAAGCCAAGAAAGGTGGTAAAGACGGCTTTAAAATAGCCTGTGACATAATTGGTCGAACCATAATGTAATGAAGCTACAAGAATACTTTTTGTGTGCAAAGAACACAAAAATAACAACTTTATTCAACAATTAGTCCTCGTCCGTGAACTTTCCCTTTAAGGGTGCACCATTGTGCCCACTGAGCCTCAGAAAGTCAAACAGACTTTGTGATTTTGTTGCCTTTTTTTTTTTTTTTTGACAGAATCATAGAATGTGCTGAACTTCTATAGCTGTTCTTACCACCCGCCAGCAGCCATTTGATAACAAGGCTGGCTGTTGAACTTTTGGACCCGGTATCAAATCTACCCCATGTCTTTTTATAAACTCGCTCAGTGATATCTGACCAAGCGACTTGAATTCTGTGTAGTCCAGAATTTAAATTGGGGTGACTGAAGTCTATCAACTTATCTTAAATATCTTGTTTTAACAAGTGTGATATGACCAGACCAGTCATTATTGGTGTATGTACCTGTGACCATTTTATTTTAATGAATTTATTTATTTTTCAGTCAGTCAGACCATATTTGATGCTCCTTCTGGTTCTCTATGTTCAATCTTCTTTGTTCATTTTGATTTTATGGAGAACTTTAAAAACTCCTCAAAGCTATAAACATGTTCTCTGAGAATGAGAAGTATACGTAGAAGTATTGTTGGTTTGTTTCATATGTTCTTTCCTGGAACTGGTACAGAAATGATTCATACCTCAAGCTCTCCTCTTTCTGTCGGTAATCAGTTCTGAAGGCCACAGATATGTGTCTTCATATCAGAGGTCCAAGCTGTTGAAAGCCTGGACAAGCCACTGACAGTTTGTAGAGAGGAAAGCTTCCCATACGATTAAACTGATGGTCTCTTCTACTCGCTGAAACCCACTAGAGCTCCAGCTTGCCACCATTAATTGCATATTTACTAAAAAAAAAATTACATCACGCTTTTCAACGTGCTGATTTACATTAAGTCTGAAGTCATGAATTCACATATGACAGTTGGAAGCGGAAGCAATGGTGTATAGTTCTGTGTGGAATATCCTTTTTGAAACAATTAAGCTATTATAGGTGGGTTTGCATTTAATGAATGAATGAGTAGTCATGTACATTTCAGATTCAGCATTATAATAAACTTATTTGTATAATGGATTTGTATTATGGATTTGAGACTTGTTTATTTTAAGACATGAGAGACATCTGTGTCAATAAAGTCCTGTTTTCAGCCCTGCATATGCATACACATTGTGTATTTAACTGCATTACCTGTTCATGGAATCTTTTGATTCCCTTTTGTTTGAACTGGTTTTGATTACCCAAGAATTAATAATTTAAGATGCATTTATTTTATACTAAGGATAGTTCAAGCCTATTAACGTATTTACTGACATATCGCTTGAGACTTGCTGATATAAATTATAATTAAACTTCATTTGGAGTACTACTTGTGCACAATGCATATTTCTTAATATTAAGGCTCAACTATGTTTTCATGTCACTATTGATAAGGATTGTATGATCTTTAAATAATATCGGCCTTTAAATACAAACTATTTAAAGTGTACCTTAAGTATGCTTGCAGTAGTTCCACTTTAGCACAATCAGATATACGCAAGCATATCTTTAGTTGGACTTCAGCCCTACTTCCACACAATTAAAGTGCATTAATTACAAAATTAGTTCCAATTTAGAAGACTTTAAATATACCAGTTTAGCATGCTAAAAGTACAATTGCAGGGTATTTTTATTAAATTCATAATATGTAAATGTAGTTGTAGAATAGCATGAAATCACTGTATTTGAAATACATTTTAGTATATTTATTCTTCACTAGGGTAGGTTTAGATGAATTCGGGTCATTTCAACTTTTTTAAGGATTCATTAAAAGAACCAACTTACAAGAGTCAATTATTTTCTGGCATTGGACTACAATGCTTGCATTGGATGTTTTTGATTTGTTAAGAAAGAATCAAGTCATACAGTTTGTTTGTGAATCGCACTACACTGTTATTTTGTGCAGCCTTTTGAGGACTTCATAAAACTTCATGGAACAACATAAAATAAATTCCTGAAATTATTTTACAGCTCAAAGCTCACAGTCATAACTCAAATAAAATATGATTTCTTTTGACATTGTGCTAAGGTTTCTGCATTGCATGAATGCTGATACAGGGAAATGTCTGTTTGTACATAATGAGGGTATTATTTGAAAAAAAAGAAGCAGTGACATCTTCAGTAAGCACAGAAAAGATCAGTATCAGGGTTTTAAAAATGTACATCGCAGTTAGCTGGAAAATGAATTTTAACCCAGCTTTTCAAGGTCATGTTTATCACAGTACCAGAACTCATTCAGCACATACATTTAAAAAATTCAAGAAGAAAACTTCTCAGAACAACTTCATAGCATTTTTTTCCACTGTTCACCTACAGTAGGTGTTTTCAGAGAAACAGGCAGTTTAATTAGTTTTAGGAGAGTATAAACAGAGGTGTTTATGATTTGGCCTGCTTTGCCCTGCTGCCCACTTTAACTTCCTGTTGTTTTTAGTTTCCTGTCACCCTTTTGCACGGTTGTTGTGTTCTATATTACACTGATTCTCTGGTGTTTGTTACATGGTTTCAGTGTCTCAATTTTGCAACCTAATTTTTATGTGTTGAATTCATTTCATAACGAAAGGAAGCTCGTTTAGCATTCTCAGTCTTTCATCTCATATGTTTTTTCATTTTAAATCACTTGATATTCTTATGCAAGCGTGTGTCTCTCAAGAGGAATGAAGTCATTCCCTGAAACTGCCAACAAACTTGCTCTGTTTGTGGTTTATTAACATTCATGCATGTGAAATGGTGACATTGTGTGATAAAGTCAGTTCCCTTTTGCCTTTTCAAACCAGTGAAATGCTAAGGCAAAGTCTAGGCACAGAACAACAAAATTATTTTTTAAAGTAGATTTTGCATCATGAGTTCTTCAGTTAACTCAAATGAAGTTTAAAATGCTTCATTGCGTAGTTTTATGCAATAGTCGTTATGTTTTGATTTGTTCATGAAATGTGTATATACCATTCAGCACATCATACAAAGTTTCCCTCCTTCCCCAAAGAGTAACATAACCTCTCTGGTGGTTTTGATTCTCTTGCTCAGTATTTTAAAAGCAGTTTTCATGTAAAAAGCATCAGTCTGCTTGACATTCACATGTATTTTTCTCTTTCTCCTCAGCTCCTCGTTTTATGTACAGGAGAGTGGGAGACAGCTCCTGTTTCAGCCGCCCACGCTGGATTTCGGACCACAGTAAGTGTTTTATAGTTTATACGGTATATATAAACCAGCATGTTATTTAGATGCGTCTGTATGGTCTTATATCTCCATAGGCTTATAAAAATGGCACTTCTTTTCAAACCATACTAATATATATTTAAAAGAAGTTACATGATATAAACAATGACGTGTTTCTCAAAGAAGTGAAATTCCACTTGATCAAAATTAGCTGTACAGTGTGCAGTTTTTTTTTTTCTTTAGGCCAAAAATTGTTCATGTTCAAATGTTTAAAAAAGATTTTTAATGTTTTTATAAAGTCGTCTCTTCTGCTCACCAAGCCTGCATTTATTTGATCCAAAGCTCAGCAAAAACAGCAAGATGTTATAATATTTTTACTATTTAAAATAACTGTTTTTTATTTGAATATATTTTAAAAGGTAATTTATTCCTATGATTTCAATACTGAATTTTTAGCATCACTACTCCAATCACATGATCCTTCAGAAATGACGCTAATATTCTGATTTGCTGTTTAAAAACTTTTATTATTATTATTATTATTATTATTATTATTATTATTATTATTATTATTATTATGTTGAAAACAGCTGAGTAGAATTTCATATTTGATGAATAGAAAGTTCAGAAGAACAGCATTTATCTGAAATAGAAATCTTTTGTAACATTATAAATGTCTTTGGCATCCTCGCTAAATAAAAGTATTAATTTCTATATTTTCTTCTGCACCCTTCCTCCAAGCTGTTGAATTTTTTTAGTGTATAATGTTACCAGAGTTTTTTTTTTTTTTTTTTTTTTTTTTAGATAAATGCTGATCTTTGGATCTTTGTTTGTTAAAGAAAAAAAAAAAGTTCTCAACTGTTTTAAATATTGATGATGAAAATAATAATAATAATAATAATAATAATAATAATAATAATAATAATTAAAAGTTTCTTGGATAGCAAATCAACATATTAGAATGATTTCTGAAGGGTCATGTGACACTGAAGACTGGAGTAATGATGCTAAAAAATGTATCTTTGATCACAGGAATGCATTACATTTTAAAATATATTCAAATAGAAAACTAAAATTAAAAATATTTCAAAATTGTACTGTTTTTGCTGTACCTTGGATCAAATAAATGCAGGCTTGGTGCGCAGAAGAGATTTCTTTAAAAATCTTACCGTCCAAAAACTTTTGATTGGTAGTGTATACAATTTTTTTTTTTTTTTTTTTTTTTTTTTTTAATATTTATAAATTGAAGGTTGATCAGTTGAGGTTATTTTATAGCATGTCACAGATGTTGTTGATGAAGCCTAAATGGTATTTTAAGATCTGTTCCTTTTTAAAAGTGTAGTTGGCTTCCTCTGCAAACAGGATGACCAAATATGAGTTTGTTTTCTTCTGATGGAAAAAAGAACAGTGGCAGACAGAGTTTAGAGTCGACTGCACTCCTTTAAGTTTGACCTTAACAAATAACGAGTTGGAAAGTTTTGATGTCTGTTCCAATGCTGATAGTCCCAGTCGGAGGGAGCAATACGGGTGTTTGTGACCTTTTATTTGGACTCTGAGCCAGATGGTTTTCTTGGTGTGATTTAGAGCTGTAACAACTAACAGATGATAATTATTAGTAAAAATACTAATTTATGTAAAAGCTAAAAATGCTTATTTGAAGTTTTGTCTTCATTAGTGAAGTCATTTTGCAGGAATGAAAAAATACGTTTCTAAAGCTTCAAAAAAGGTCATGGGCATGTAATTTCATGCGGTCATTGCTGCATCAAGTGCTTTGGCAGAGTGCTGGTGCTGTTCGGTGCCCTGAGAGATATTTCATCAGGGCATAAATGAAGTAAAAGTAAACACACACCTTAAATCTAAAAGTGCAGGTCACAGCACATATGTAAATAAGAAAAACATAAGCTCACATTTTCAAATGCAGTGAGTTTAAATTGTCAGCATTTTTTGCTTATGACCTTTGTCCAGCTATTACTTTTTCCTAGGATATAATTCACATTTTACAGTTATATTTTTGTTATCTGAACATTTCAGTTTTGCAGAAGGCTCGTCCTAACATGTGTGCATTTAAAAGTTTGTGTTGTTGTAAAACTTGAAATGCTTAGAGCGTGTGCATACATGTCAATCGTAAGTAGTGAAATAGAGAATGGATGTGCAGACATTATAATATGAGATGTCATTTTAGGGTTTAAATAATAAAATAATTATTTATATAATAGCTAATTATTTGAGCTATTATAGTTTGCTGAATATTGAGAGACAGTGAATGAATGAAGACAGGGAATGGGAGCTGTGTTCAGGCTGTCAAAATAAAAGTCCCGCTTCAAATGGAAAAATTGCTGGAAATTAAAAAATCAAAAACGTCTGATATATATTCAATATTTATGAACGGGCTTTTAAAACATGATAGCTTTATATGTTTAGTAGGGGTGTATATTTAAAAATTTAATCAGTAACCTAATCCAGACATTACAGAATGAAAGCAGTTACCTCAGGAATACCTCAAGGCTTCATATGCAAATAAAGAAAAAAGCAATATTGGCTACAGTGCACAGCATAAATGAGTACACCCCCTCTAAAACTTAACAAATTTAGCAATTACTCTTCACTTAGAAGACATGTTAGCGTTCTTTGGAGATAAAATGTTCCAACAAGCCTGCTTAATCAATTACCAAAGAAGAATGTCAAAATTATTCAGAAAAATAAGATTTTCTTATCAAAGTGATAAAATGTTGTGTTGCAAAAATGAGTACACCCTTCTGAAAGTTACTAAATAGAAAAGTGTAGGTTTAAGGATATTTTTGATCAACAGGTAAGTATATTGAACCAAAACTTTTAAAGACAAGTAGTTTC
The DNA here is from genome assembly GCA_036247105.1 of Cirrhinus mrigala. Classification (NCBI taxonomy): domain Eukaryota; kingdom Metazoa; phylum Chordata; class Actinopteri; order Cypriniformes; family Cyprinidae; genus Cirrhinus; species Cirrhinus mrigala. Next base: position 26,248,792 of record CM070007.1, on the reverse strand, counting down.
CTGACAGTTAAAAGTTTTGTATAGCCCACTGAATCAACAATAGAACCACTTGGGAGATTTGTTTCTTAGCATAAAAGTGGACAGTTGGTACAAGAGGAAACCAAATTATTGTTTTATGTGTGAAAGTATAGCAGAGCCGACAAAAGCTATGAAAAGAGTGACACTTTATCTTGCAGAGTACAGCACAGCTTGCAGAAGTGACATGCATGGTTGTTGTTACCACTAGAATTACCTACTGTAGCTAAAGCACAATAAACTCATTTAACCTCTTCCAAGGCCCATATTTACAAAACACAGGAATCTGGGAACCCATACTCTGGTCTCAGGAAACCAAGTCAGTCATTTCGGATCGAAAAGCATCCAAAATGTTCTGGTGTTGCTAGAGGAGGAGTACAGTGAGAAGTACCTGGTACCCACAGTGACGTTTAGTGGTAGTAAAGCTCTTATATAGTGATTTATGAGTACTGAAGGTGTGAGGGAGTTGTGCTTAATCAATGCTGTCATGAAGATGCTACCCTCCCCCCATTCCCTGCATTATTGGGCATTTTTTTTTTAGCATGACAATGAGATATTCATTCTTCCAAGGTGAAAATCTTAACACTCTTGAGCAGCTGTGGGGGATTCTGTAGAGACAAGCTCAGCAAAACTCCCCATCAAAGAACAGGGCATTTAAGTAGGTCGTCCCCCATAAGTTAAACAGGACAGATTTGAAAATTTGTCATGAACTTTTACTCTCAGTGCCAAGAAGGGTCAGAGCAGTATACTTAAAGTTCTGGAGGACATACTAAATACTATAATATTATACATTTGCTGAATTAAATCTAGGGTGTACTCATTTCTGCAATCCTTCATTTAAACAAAATTGGCTAATTTACTTATTTTACAGAAAATATTGGCATATATTTTGTTGTTTTTATTAGTATATGTTTAATACATGTCAATTTTGCCATCTTTCCATGAATTATATTAGTGATCATTAAGAAAATACGTCTTTGCTCAGTGCTGTGCACTGGTAATGGCTTTAATGTCTTCTGTAAGCCAAAAAAGTATTAGAATTTAAACTCTTGCTGTTTTATCTTTTACATATTATTATATAAAATATGCATATTATATTTATATAATATCTTACTGTCCCAATACATTTCCACAGAATTAAAGCCTAAAGATCAGCCAGTGTTGCCAAACCATATAATTGCTATCATTTTAAACAAATATTTTGAAACCAGCTCTTCTAGATACACAGTGTGTATTGCATAATATTTCTTTGCACATGTATGCACAGGTAGGTAATAGTCTACACCTTGTTTTTCCTAATACATGTTCCTGCAGTGATGCAAGTGTGCACCCACTAGTGCATAACCTTTCTGCAGGAACGAGAGAAATGAACAGGCGTCTGGCAGCTAATTTCATCAGCGCTTCTGCACCACCGTCCACATATTTTTATCTGTCTTAAACACACTCACACACACCCCGCATTCTCCCATCACGGCTTCCATTAGGACACACATAGAGAGACAACAGCTTAGACTTGGAATGACATTGCTTAGGCAGTGTTGCATAATTTTGTTACATCTGCTTTCAAATTTGGGACCCTTTTGCAAACTACAGATTGCCCAGTTCTGCCTTTTTATGACTAATAACTGTTCTACACTTCTATTTTTTTAAGAGTTTCATTTCTTCTTTTTGTCAACGTTTTTATTTACACTATCAGTCAAAAGTTTTTGAACGGTAAGATTTTAATGTCTTTTCCAAAATACAGCAAAAGCAGTACTATTATGAGATATTTTTACTATTTAAAATAATTGCTTTCTATTTAAATATATTTTAAAATTAAATTTATTCCTGTGATCAAAGCTAAATTTTCAGCATCATTACTCCGGTCTTCAGTGTCACATGATCCTTCAGAAATCATTCTAATATGCTGGTTTGCTGTTCAAGAAACATTTTTATTACTATCATTATTATTATAATCAATATTTAAAACAACTGAGTGCATTTTTTATTTTATTTTTTCAGAATTCTTTGAGGATTTATCTGAAATAAATAGCTTTTGTAACATTATACACTATACAATTCAAAAGCTTGGAATAAGTATGTTTTTGGGATGCAAATTATGGAAATTAATACTTTTATTTAGCAAGAATGCTTTAAATTGATCAAAAGTGATACTAAAGACATTAATAATGTTACAAAAGATTTCTATTTCAGATAAATGCTGTTCTTCTGAACTTTCTATTCATCAAAGATGAAATTCTACTCAGCTGTTTTCAGCATAATAATAATAATAATAATTAATGTTTTTTGAGCAGCAAATCAGAATATTAGTATGATTTCTGAAGGATCATGTGACTGGAGTAATGATGCTAAAAAGTCAGCTTTGAAATCACAGGAATAAATTACATTTTAAAAGATCTTCAAACCAAAACCGGTTATTTTAAACTGTAAAAATATTTCAAAATGTTACTGTTTTGTAAATGTAAATGTTTGCTGTACTTTGGATCAAATAAATGCAGGCTTGATGAGCAGAAGAGGCTTTAAAAAACATTAAAAATCTTACTGTACAAAAACTTTTGACTAGTAGTGTATTTGTTACAAGATGTTTATTTTTTTATATTGTATAATATTATATAATATTATGTCCTACATTAGTAATAATAGTAATCATTGTTGTTGTTGTTGTTGTTGTTGTTTATGCCGAAATATTTATAAGTTTTGGCTGAATATTTTTGGATGCCGAAAGTTTGGTGCATCAAAAAAAAAAATTTCTTTTTTTTTTTTTTTTTTTTTTTTTTTAAATGATCCAATATTTTCATTAATTTTTAAAAATCATTTTAGACTAACTGCTACATGTTTTTTACTTAATAATAGCTGCGTTTACATCACATTGGAATTACCGTAATTCTGGGATGACAATACATGACGTTCCACTCTGAGCTGTTCCAAGTCCTCAAAATTGTGCATTTCTATGATGACACTTTTAGTGGCAAAGCATTCACATGTGACCACCGTCAGATTAATTTAGGCATTACCTCTGAGTCCGAGGACATGGACAGCTCTTTCACGATGACAACTTCACGTGTTGTCATCTCGAAATTATGGTGATTGCAACATAATGTGAAAACAGCTAGTGTTTTAAAAGTTGAGTAATTGTCGATACAGCTGTTGGGTGCTGTTCTTTAGCAAATTGGCAACAGATAATAAAGAACTCATGATTGAAGTTGACAAGTGAATAAACTTCTGTCCATTAGCAGTGTTGAGTTTTGGTAACTGAAGACGTAGTGTGCCTAGTCAGACACGTATGAACACTTGAGATTCAGTAGTGCAAAGGATCTGTTTTTATTGGCGGTCGTGTCTTACATGCTGATGTTCACGCACCTCTTTTGAAGCTGACTTTTGACCACAGGAACATCATAACATAAAGAGCTGAGCTGCTAAGCTCATTCTGTGGTTAGAATCGGCTTTGAAAGGTCAGCTCAAGTCTTTTAATAGACGTATGTGGCTTTGAGTGACATTTACTTTCATCCTTGCTCAAGTGTTGTAACACTGCGTACCATTCTCATTGTGATGCTTTGGGGAAGTGTGTGCTTTGAGAGTCAGCCTTTTCAGTCTGGAGACCGAAATAAATGGTCTCCTTTTGAGTATGGTTATGTTTCAAGGGAAGAATGTTCATGAAAACATAACATTCCCTGACGCATCAGTCATTTAGATCAGTTTTTTTTCCGTTTCGCAATGGTTGCATTCACAGTGACATGCTTTAACAGAAACATTCTGATGAAAATGATTTGGGAGTCTATAATGCTGTGTTTCGCTCTTTAACATGTGAATCTGTCATTCTGCAGGCCGGTGGGGCTGCCAAGAGCTGAAACCATATATATCCACAATCCCAGCCCAGAGCTCCCAGTCTCTCTGCTCTCTGTGTTTACATCCAGCAGACATTTTCACATGCCTTCCTTCCACAGAAGGGTAAGTAGGCACCCCATTTCACATTTGGCCTGCTCTCTCTCTTCCTCTACACCAGTTTAATCACTCTCGTTGTCACATATAAATGTAATCCAGTGTTTCTTGTCGTTCAGTGTATTTTCTTTTGCTTTACAGGTGATTCCACCCAGGGGGAGAACATCTTTTAAAATCATTTTCCTCCCCACAGTGGAGGGCAATGAAGAAATCTCTTTATTTATTAACACATCAACCCATGGGGTGATATCATACCAGGCAAGTGATATAAAATTACACTATTACACAGTCACTTTTTCACTTAAGAGGTTACATATAGACATGTTTTTACTCTGGGGTATACTAAGGGGGACATGTGGAAGAGATTCATATTTAAAAGAGGTTTATTTAACTTGGCAGAAGCGCAAAAGCAATTATAGCCGGCTGCATAAAATGTCAGTGGTAAACGGTATTCCCACGGTTAGCGATCATTTAATTTTTTTTTTTTTTTTCCTCAACCAAAATACTTATTACAAGTTAGATTTAAAGGATTAGTTCACTTCTTAATTAAAATTTCCTGATAATTTACTCACCCCCGTGTCATCCAAGATGTTCGAGTCTTTCTTTAAGTCGAAACGAAAGGAAGGTTTTTGAGGAAAACATTCCAGGATTTTTCTCCATATAGTGAATCATTGGGATCAACAGGGTTGAGGGTCCAAATTGCAGTTTCAGTGCAGCTTCAATAGGTGCTCTACACAAGCCCAGCCAAGTAATAAGGGTCTTATCTAGAGAAACGCTCTGCCATTTTCTAAAAATAAAAAAATAAATAAATAATAATAATGTATATACTGTTTAACCACAAATGCTCATCTTTCACTAGCTCTACAATGTGCGTCTACAACTTCACACATTATGTAATCAGGTTACACATGGTTAGTTCTTCATTAGGCTTGCTACGATAGTCGGTGTTGACGGTGTTACAAGTGTTAAGCTGCAACACCAGTTACATCACTTGCACACCACGGCACCCCACCGTCGTTTTAATGTTTTATTGTAATACAAATCGTATAGTTCAGTTATTGAATCCGATTTCATTTATCATGTGAGGAGATTGAGTCGAGCTGACTGACAAGAAAAGACAGACAAGACGACGGTGGAAGATTTAGCCAAGTTTTGAAATGACATGTAAAAGCGCCGGCAGGATTGACCTGTTGACTCTTGCACAGTGTTCACTGATTTTCAGTTTTATATACCTACCCTGATAGCACACATACATCTCGGAGGTGTCTATTTGACGTCTGCATTTACATCTACAAGACGTAGTTTGCTCATCTGCAGTACGCCTGTTGGACGTTTCCTATCAGACGTCAAATAGATGTCTGTTAGATGTCTTTAAGATGTTTATGATTTAGAATGTATGTAAAACTGACATCTTACAGAAGTCTGCCAGATGTTTGTACACATCGGATGCTTTCCAGATCAAGAGATCTTTAACAGACATCTTGCAGACGTACATGTGCTATCTGGGTATTTAAACTTTACGTGCGGGAGAGGTGGGTGTGACTCCGAGCTACTTTTACTGTTTATGCTCTATTTAATTTTTGGTTTTGTGCTAATAATCCTATTGGTATATTTTGCATGCTAATGATATGAATTTGCATGCTACCCATTGATGTGATTGGTTATTGAAGTTTGTGACATAGCAAAAAAAGGGCTGTTTCAAACTGCGTTTCTGGGACAGCCTTTGGGAAACCACAGTTTTAAGGAGAAAAAACTCCACAGTGGTGTTGATTAATGGATTGGCACATGGTATATCTAAAAGTATATTAAAAACAGCACATAGACAAATAAACAACAAAAAGTAGTTACTACAGGGGGACTTTAAAAGCGAGGGAAAACTAACAATTGCTTGGCGCCAAATTGCCGCTAGTTTGAAAGTAAAACTTAAATGCGCAAGTTATTTAAAAAACAAAGGGAAGCGAGTAAAAAAAAGGAAAACTCAAACAAGTCCCCCCCACCATGGTGATACCGACATTACCAGTGTTGTCACATTTCGATTAACCGGTGGGAAAATTTCCTTCCGTCACAAACCTATTCTTTATCTGTGTATTCCAGTTCAAAAAGGTTGGCTAGGGTGAAAAACTCCATCTCATTTTCTCCTCAAACTTCAAAATCGTCCAACGTAGTTGTTTTACCATTTTTTTTTTTTTTGTAAAGGGTGTTTGACTTTCTGTGCAAGTTCACTTTGTACACACTGGGTCGGTGCTGCGGCCTACATGACGCGTGACCTTTCCAATGTGTGAAGTTGTGGAAGCAGAGCTAGTGCCAGATGAGCATTTGTGGTTAAAAAGTATGTACATTATTATTTAGCCATCGTTTCGCTAGAGAAAACCCTTATTCCTCGTCTGGGATCGTGTAGAGCCCTTTGAAACTGCATTTAAATTGCAGTTTGGACCTTCAGCCAGTTGGCTCCCACTGAAGTCCACTATATGGAAAAAAAAAATCCTGGAATGTTTTCTTCAAAAACCTTAATTTATTTTTGACTGAAGAAAGAAACACATGAACATTATGGATGACATGGGGATTAGTAAATTATCAGGTCATTTTAATTCAGGAGTGAAGTAATCCTTTAATATTCATGACCAGAGCTCTGCCTTGGCATGATTCATGTATGCTTTGTTTTACTTTTTTGTCTGCCTTATTCATACCAACATTTTTTCAGTTGGTTAAGATGCGTTTATGTCGGCAGATTTAACTGAATCAAGGTCACGCTGTGTGTTTCGGGAAAATTTAGGGCAGTTTTGTATGTTAAAGTACATACTGATGAGCAAGAAGCTTAAGAATACAGAATCCTTTGCAGTGGTCAGAATAGTGTGTTACTGTATGAGTGTCATCAAATAAACTGACTTTAATCACCAAAGTAATTTGCGTTGGTATGTGTATTAGTATTGAGTTCATGTAAATTGTTATCTTCTGTAGTCATGTTTTCATTCTGAATAACTTCCTGGTGACCTGATAAAAGCTGTAACACCACTGTATCATACTGTTTCATGTATGAAGAAACAAAACTGTATGGAAATACAGTGTCTACACTGCCAGTCCAAAGTTTAGAAACACTTACTCATTTTTTTATTACATTACATGAAATGTAAAGCTGAATTTTTAGCACCCATTATTTAAATCTTCAGTGTCACATGATCCTTCAGAAGTCATTCTAATATGCTGATTTAGTGCTCAAGTAACATTTCTTATTATTATTATCAATGTTAAAAACAGTTTTGAAATGTGTTTTGTATCTCTCTATCTCTCTCTCTCGTAGGTTTTTGGGGTTGGCGTCCATGGGGGATCTTTCAAGGACGTCCATAGAAAAGATAGCGTTCTGATATTTCCCCACATACAGAGCATTAATCTAACACAAACTCAGGTATGAGTCACGCATATGGATATGCTCTTTGCTTAGTTGTGTGCTTAAACAGGCAGATGTTCTTTTCTGTTTACTATTCTTTGTGCGGGATGACACATGAGGTCCAGCAACAGCTGAGTGCTTCTGTCTCCTATTACTATCATAGCCATTAGCACACAAACACACACGCACACACACACAGGACATCATACATTAAAAAATACCCAAACAGCCATGCCGTGAGACACCCTTGCAAACCCACATGACTAAAGCCTTGTTCTTGTTCATATTTTCTGAAGGCCTGCACAGAAAGCAGAAATTATGGCATTAGGGGCTGTTCACAACACATTTTTGCATTCCACTGCGCTGCTTTTCCATTGTTTATCTCTGTAAACATTCGCTAGGCAGTGTCTTGCGACTGACAAGGCCTTCTAAAAATGCAGCTAATGCATTACATTTAAGTTTAGTTCCAAGAAAGTATGCCAGATATGTTTCATATACTTAATACTATAAGCATTGCTGTTTATCCGCATCTTATAATCTTCACAATGCAAATCTGCATCACAAGACCACTGTATATTCCTTCTCGGTGTTGATGGTTTAGAGGAGGTAGATGATGGTCTGTTTTATCTCATATAGGTGTTCTGCTGGGTCTTGGCTTTCATAAACAAGTTTAAATATAGATGCGCTTCTGTTGTAGAGGCTACATTTAAAGTAAGCTCTGTGTTTGGATGAAGCCACTGCAATTTCATTCTCTCTTGCGCTAAATGATAACTGAAGGTGAATGCTAGTCCTCCTGAGATCCAACTATCTGGTCTGCTGGCACAAAATGACCCCCATTCTTGTTTATAATCTGACAGTAGAGGAACATATGTGAATGTATGTTCAAATTTGCGGCTTAATGTGATCAGATGTTGTGTGACACCTGATTGGTTTTTACCTGATTCGCTTGAAGTTAGCATGACCACATACAGTTGAGGTCAAAAGTTTACATACACCTTGTAGAATCTGCAAAATGTTAATCATTTTACCAAAATAAGAGGATCATACTATTGCATGTTGTTTTTTTTTAGTTCTGACCTGAATAAGATATTTCACATAAAAGACATTTACATAGTCCAAAGGAGAAAATAAATGTTGAATTTATAAAAATGACACTGTTCAAAAATGTACATGTATGCTTTATTCTTAATACTGTAATGTTACCTGAATGGTCCACAGCTGTTTTTTTTTTTTTTAAGTGATAGTTTCTTGTTTGTCCTGAACAGTTAAACTGCCTGCTGTTCTTCAGAAAAATCCTTCAGGTCCCACACATGCTTTGTTTTTTCAGCATTTTTGTGTATTTGAACCCTTTCCAACAATGACTGTATGATTTTCAGATCCGTCTTTTCACACTAAGGACAACTGAAGGACTCTATTACAGAAGGTTCAAACGCTCACTGATGCTTTTAGAAAGAAGCATGATACATTAAGAGCCAGGGGGTGAAAGCTTTTTGAATTTGAAGGTCAGGGTAAATGTAACTTATTTTGTCTTTTGGGAAACATGTAATTATCTTCTTCTGAAGGGCAGTACTCAATGAAAAAAGTATTATATTTAGGCAAAATAAGAAAAATTTACACATCTTCAAAAGTTTACACCCCTGCTGTTTGAACCTTCTGTAATAGGTGCATATGAGTCCCTCAGTTGTCTTCAGTGTGAAAAGATGGATCTCAAAACCATGCAGTCATTGTTGGAAAGGGTTCAAATACACAAAAATGCTGAAAAACCAAAAACTTTGTGGGACCTGAAGGATTTTTCTGAAGAACAACAGGCAGTTTAACTGTTCAGGACAAACAAGGGACTCATGAACAACTATCACCAAACAAACGAACAAACGAAAAAAAACAGCTGTGGATCGTTCAGGTAACAACACAGTATTAAGAATCAAGCATATGTAAACTTTTGAACAGGTTCATTTTTATAAATGGAACTATTATTTTCTTCTGTGGACTATATGTAAATGTCTTTTTTGTGAAATATCTCATACAGGTCAGTACTTAATAAAAAGTAACATGGATTTTGTATGATCCCTCATACTTGAAATAATTGAATGTTTTGCAGATTTTACAAGGTGTGTGTAAACTTTTGACCTCAACTGTACATTCTTGAGGAGAGATGATGTAACCTTGCTATTTACTTATAATTGGTCTGAGTCCTATACAGCTGACATGTAAAGATACTGTATTGTTGAAGTTACTGACTCAAAACAAATTGATAACAGTAGGGGAGGTTTCACCTATCGACAACTGCTGAAATGTAGCCGCTCCTGGGCGACAGGTGGTCAATTAAACTGGTTCTTCTGACATTTCACACCAATTCCCTGTCATATTGCAGTGCCTTATTTTTCACCATGGACAGTCAGTGTCTTGCTGTAGTGTTTGCAAAATGTGCATGAACTTTTCAACTGCATAAGGCCACTCAGGTTATTAAGCGTCAAACTTTTTGTTGTGTCATCATTTATTTACTCTCATGTCTTTCCAAACCCGTATGAATTCCTCTCTTCCATGGAACACAAAAAAAAGTTTAGCAGAATCTCCAGGGCGTATCAACGGTAGACTACCTTTATGTTTTATTAAAGATTTGTTGTCATATTTTCAGCTTGGCAGCCCCTAGCCAATATGTACTTTGATTATGTGGAAAAAAGAACAGTGTGAACATGCTGCACCTCATTTTGTGGAAGTCATACAGGTTTGGAATAGCTTGAAGGTGGGTAAATGGTGATGCAATTTTTATTTTTGCATGCCTTGTTTAAGGACACGACAGTGATTGGTTTGTTATTGTTCACAAATATGGTCACATTCACATAGCACATTCAAATCCTTTCGTTCAAGAACTATTATCTGTGGAAAAATCACTTGGTAAGCCACTAGCTTTGGAGTGTAATTTCAGTAGCACTTCTGTAGATGGAGATGACTACCTGTATTTTGAAGGGGCCCGTCTTAGTGACTGATGGTCTTGAATGTATTGAATTATTCATGTTGCCTGAAGAGGTAGAGGAAATGAAAGTTAACATCCTTAATGGGGAACACCCAAAGAATGAACAAAAAAGTTGCGCGGGGCCTCTGAAGATGCATTTGATGCCTTATTTAGAGTCATCTACATTTAAAAGAGTTTCTTTGTTCAGTATTGAAACTGCCTCACAAAGAATCGGGCTTTATTGTGTTTTATTATGTGTTGTTATAATAATATTAAGTTGCTGAAGACAATGTGTCTGCGTTATAATGTAAATGAGATGTTTTTTTGTGATTATTTAATTTGGTCTAAAAAGATGATTATAATGAATTGTCTTTCTCTTTTGCTCCTGCAGGAAGATGCTTCTAATATAACAATTTTAGGTCTGCTGCTTGATTGCAGTTTACCAAAAATGTTCTACAATCAGCCCCAGGTAAGATGTAGTACCAGTTTCAGGAACTGTTTTAAGGCCTGTTCACACCAAGACCTGTATTCAGTACTAAAACTGGATGCGATAAACATTTTAAGTTGAATGAACGACTGTTAATTTAAATGCCTCTGTTCATATTGTAACAAACATTTGCATGTCGTAAATGCGGCAGTGTTATTTTATGGAGATATGTTCTCATTTCAGCAAATAAAACTGGCCAAGCTATAAGATTTACACATGCTAAGCAGCAGTGAATAGCAATTCGAACTGCCTCTCTTGTCTCTGTACTCTTATGGTTGGTGTTGTTTGATAAACACTGCAGCATACACAAAAAAAAATTACATTTTGAAAACATTTAAATATACACTACCAGTCAAAAGTTTTTGAACAGTAAGATTTTTAATGTTTCAAAAAAGTCTCTTTTGCTTACCAAGCCTGAATTTATTTGATTTAAAGTATAGCAAACCAGGACAATTTTGAATTATTTTTACTATTTAAAATAACAAAATTTACAGTATTTTTTTTTTTTGAATGTAATTTATTCCCGTGATTTCAAAGCTGAATTTTTAGCATCATTACTCCAGTCACATGATCCTTCAGAAATCATTCTAATATTTTGATTTGCTGCTCTTAAAAAAAACATTTATTTATAATAGTATTTTGAAAACAGCTGAGTAGAATTTTTTTTCAGGTTTCTTTGATGAACAGAAAGTTTAGAACAGCATTTAACCGAAATCTTTTGTAACTTTATAATAAATGTCTTTATCATCACTTTATCAAATTGATCAATTTAAAGCATCCTTGCTAAATAAAAGTATTAATTTCTATAATTTCCCAAAAGAATCACAAAAATTATACTGACCACAGGCTTTTGTATGGTATAGTGTATAATGTTATGCTTTTTATTTCAGATAAATGTTGATCTTTGGATCTTTCTGTTCATCAAAGAATCTTGAAAAATTTGTACTCAACTGCTTTAAATATTGATAATAATAAATAAATAAATAAATAAATGTTTCTTGAACAGCAGATCAGCATATTAAAATGATTTCTGAAGGATCATGTGACACTGAAGACTGAAGTAATGATGCTGAAAATTTAGCTTTGATCACAGCAATAAATTACATTTTAAAATATATTCAAATAAAAAGCAGTTATTTTAAATAATAAAAAAAAAAAATCACAATATTACAGCTTTTGCTGTATTTTGGATCAAATAATTGCAGGCTAGGTATTATTCAAAAAACATTAAAAATCTTACTATTCAAAAACTTTTGACTGGTAGTGTAGACTTCAGTTCTTCTCCAGGACAAGCAGATGTCAGAAACTGAAGGTTGTCCAGTGCTTTGTCTCCAGGAATATTTATGCTTCTCTATAAGCACCACTCCAAACTAAAACCTGTTTTTGTGCATTGTTCTGAACAGAGAGCAGCATACTAAAATTGTGCTGAACTTTTATACCAAAAATTGGTAAAAAATAAATGTTGGTGTGAGCAGGCCTTGAGAAATCAGTCCGCTACTTCTACTTGCACATTTAAGGAGCTATAGGTACTCCCTATTGACAGTGGAACTATGGGAGATCCTGCCGCCAGCGTTTATTCAAATGCACATAAAAACAGCTTATTCATTTGTGCATTTTAACTGTCTTCTCCCTATTCAGCTAATCATCTTAGATTTGTATTTTACCTTACCAGATCACTTATTAATGGCATAAAACCGACAAAGTATCCTAAAGAATAATGAAAGCTCAGGTCAAAGCCTGACATCCTCTATTGTTGTTCTTGCTATTGTATTGCATGGAGGAAAAAACACTTTTTCCATTTCCTGTTTAGCATAACTGTATTGTTCGGAGAAACAGCATCTCTAGATTGCGTCCCCGTAGGTTTATATTTGTAGGTGCGAATGCAAGAAGGAAAAAGTGTATAGCTTCCATTTAGAGGTCTCTTTCCAATTAGTCCTTGGAACTATGTATATGTTGGAACGCAGCTAATAAATCAGCAGAGAGTTGATGGAGCTGTTAACACCTATCCACTTAGAGACCACGCACACTGACAAGTCTTTTACAATGAGACTTGTGCATAAAATCATCTAGTAAGGTGACAGCTTTAGTTGCATTGATTTACAAGTTATCTGGTGGTTGAATGTTGAGACATAGCACATCTTGTTTAGTTGGAACGCTTTGCATTCCTGTGATTCTGTGTTGATGAATGTCTGGTGTGTTTATGAAATTTGTTTACAGCCTTTACGTTTCTCTCTCTTTCTTCACAGGGTTGGTGTTTAGTATCCGAGGAGGGTAGAATTGCACTTCAGATCAGTCTTTCTGAAAGAGGGGAAAGGCCGACCCACCTGGACAAACTCAAGCCATACGTGCTAGAGAATATTGTGGTGTTATTGGTCCTCCCACCACCAGAAGATGCTGTTTGTATGTCCATTTGTAATTTTATTCATATTTTGAAGTTATTTATTATATTATTATTTTTTTTTAGGTTTCGCACTTTTATATTAGAAAGTCATATTTGTTTTCAACTGCAGATACAAGAAATGCATGATTTTAATTAAAATCCTAGATACATTTGTGTACATTTTTTTTTTTTTTTTTTTTTTTTTTTTTTATAAGAATTTTGCTGGCTTTATTTATTTTTCGCTTTTATTTATTTTTCCCAGTGATCTTTGACTTTATTTATCTTTTGGTATGATTTTTATACAATACACACAAGTAGTTCAGTTTGAACAAATATGTAGTGTTACTGGGCAGGTTGTTATGTGGCCAGTGTGTCCGTCTTGTTTTCATGCTCCTCATGTGAGGTTGGCATGATTCCGTTTTAACACGTTTCCACTCACACTTTTTCATTTGGGCTGCTGGGTTGCACTCATGGGTTTGTGGGGCCCTTGGCGAGATCATAAAAAGCGTCCAAGTAAAAATGTCATAAAATATAAATAGCCACAGAACCACAACAACATCAGAGTTTTTTTTTCTTTTCTTTTTAAGAGAAAGCACAAACATATCACACTCTACATAACTATAGTATGTATATAACTGGATTTATTGTAACAGATTCATCGTAAACAAACAGCAATTGTGGTGCAGATATATGCAAAAACAAATAGGCCTACAAGGCTTTATTTACACTGCACCCAGTTCAGATTTGTTTTTCAAATCCGTTCTTTAAGACTGCAGTGATTAAATCAGATAAAAAATGCTTTTATTCAGCAAGGATGCAATACATCAAGTGAAGACAGTTATGATGTTACAGAATACTTTAATTTCACATATATGCTGTTCTTTTGAACTTCCTATTCATCAAAGAATCTTGGAAAAAAAATACATCACAGACAAAACTACAAAACTATTAATCACCGCAATGGTTTTCAACATTAATAATAATAAGAAATGTTTCTTGAGCGCCAAATTAACATTTTAGGATGACTTCTGAAAGATCATGTGACACCAAAGACTGCTGAAAATTCAGCTTTGCTGTCACAGGATTACATTAAAGGATCATTACAGGATTTAAAAATTATAAAAATGGAGAACGAATACTAAGTAATTATATAAAATGTAACAATATTACAGTTTTTATTGTAAAACAAAACCATATTTTTTTTAAAAATACAATAAATACAAAAATTATACTGATTCCAGTCCTTTGGATGGTATTGTGTATAATGTTAAGCTTTTTATTAGATAATTGCTGATCTTTGGATCTTTCTATTCATCAAAGAATCCAGAAAAATAAACTCAACTGTTTTAATAATAATAATAATAATATTAATAATAATAATAATAATATAAAATATGTTTCTTGAACAGCAGATCAGCATATTAGAATGATTTCTGAAGGATCACGTGACACTGAAGACTGGAGTAATGATGCTGAAAAGGAATTAATTACATTTTAAAATATATTCATTAAGAGACTTATTTCAAAGACATTAAAAACAGTTTACCCACTGTCAAGCATTTTAACCTTTTTGATGTTAGTGTGCATGTTATTAAACTGTACTACAATTGAATTTACTGCATGGCACTTATTATTTATGTTTCATTATTGCAGTGAACACTGCAAATATGCATTTTAGTTTAGTTTTAGTAACATGCCACTGAAAATGAATGCATTCTCTGAAGTGGTAATGTGGCCATGACTGAAAGCACCTTGAGTCTGGATTAATTTTCAGTAAATGAATGATCTAATGAGTCTCTCTGAGTTATTTCATCTATACCACAGACATGTGGCAAAAATGATATCACTGGAGACACCTTGTCATAGATTTCATTTCCGCTTTCAAAACCATCAGGATACTCTTCCATAAACTGTTAGATATGAGCATAGACTCTATTTCACTTCCTTATTAAATATAGAAATTTGTGCTCTATTAAGATAGTCCTGACACGTAATTGCTTAATCACTTAGGCATGAATGAATAAATATAGTTTAGTATGAAATTACAGATCATTTTAGTGCATGTTAATTTTTAAAGGAAAATTCCACTCTGAAATGTCCTGGGGTAATGTCATTCAGAAACAGATTATGAGATAGAAGGGAACTATAACTTCCTAGTTCATGAGTAACACGTACCTGGATTTGAAACACCAACGCCCAGCAAATAACATTCCCTTCTATCATAGCACCACCTTGTGGCTTTCCTACTGTGCATTTTTTTTTTAAGTTAAGTTATGTATAGTATGGACCCATTTATATATTATTTTTTATAATTATGTATTTTTATTTCAGCAGATCCCAGAATAGGAGTGTTCATGTTGAACTCAGGGGTTAAAAAGCTCTTTGTTAAGGTATGTGCACTGCACACAGGACAGCACAGGTTCTGTTGTGCTTAATTATGCATATAAATTGATATGGTTTAAAAACATGTGAATCGTGCTGCATGATTTGTTTCGTTTCTTTTTAAGGAAATCCAGCTCTTGTCAAGAACTGACAGCAGTGTAGAACTCACTGAAGTGCTGCTCAATCCTTCCGCTACTAATTTCACTCAAGTGGCTTCACTCTTCTGTAGACGTCAGTAGCCTAAATTTTCATTCTGGACATTCTATGATGTTAGCCTTGTTTATTTGATTGTCTTTCGTTTTTTTTTGTTTTTAGGCTCTTTGTCAGCTAAAAGTAAAAGGTGTCAAAGTCAGTTCAGCCTGCAGATTTTAGCAAACAGAACAGTGAATTCATATCCACTGCTGGAAAGCACACACAGGTAAAGATTTCTGTCTTAAGAACGTTATGTAAATAATAAATAAATATATATATATATATATATATATATATATATATATATATATATATATATATATATATATATATATATATATATACACACACACACACACACACAGTCATGGCCAAAAATATCAGCACCCTTGCAATTCTGTCAGAAACCTTCTGAAATGCAACCCTTCTCTCAGAAAATTGTTGCATTTGCAAATGTTTTGGTTCTCACATGTTTATTTTTTTATTTTTTGTTTACATTGGAACAATGCAAAAAAACAGAGAGGAAAAGTCAAATCTCATACAGTTCCACACGGAACCCAAAAAATGCACTGAACAAAATTATTGGTACCCTTAACTTAATATTTGGAAAAAATAACTGAAATCAGTTGCTTCTTGTAACCATAAATGAGTTTCTTATACCTCTCTAGTTGAAGTGTGTTTCGGGTCATTGTCCTGCTGGAAGACCCATGATCTCTCGTGGAGACGCAGCTTTCTGACACTGGCCCACTACGTTGCGCCTCAAAATTCTTTGGTAATCATCAGATTTCATGATACCATTCACACAGTCAAGGCATCCAGTGTCAGAAATGGAAAAGCAACCCCAAAACATCTTTGAACCTGTTTGACTGTAGGGACAGTGTTCTTTTCTCATTTCTTTTTCTGTAAACAGTGCCATGATGTCCTTTACCCAAAAGCTCTACATTTGTCTCATCGTTCTTCCAGAAGGATTGTCGTTTTGTCACATAAGTTTTGGCAAACTCCAGTCTTGCTTTTTTATGCCTTTGTGTCAGCAGTGGTGTCCTCCTGGGTCTCCTACCATAGCGTCCCTTTTTCATTCAGATGGTGACGGATATTGTGAGCTGACACTGTTGTACCCTGTGTCTGCAAATCAGCTTGAATTTGTTTGGAAGTTAATCGGGGTTCTTTATTCACCATTTGAACAATCCTTCATTGTAATTCTTCATTAATTTTGCTCTTTCGTCCACGTCCAGGAAGGTTAGCTACAGTGCCATGGGCTGTAAACCTCTTGATGATATTGTGCACAGTGGACACAGGAACATTAAGATCTCTGGAGATGGACTTGGAGCCTTGAGATTGTCCATGTTTTTCTTTCAAATCCACAGACAACTCTTTACACTTCTTTCTTTTCTCCATGCTCAGTGTGACACAACACAAAGGTTGATAGTCAACTTTTCTCCATTTTAACTGGTTGCAAGTGTGATTACTATATTGCGCACACCTGTTACTTGCCACAGGTGTGTTTAAATGCAAATTGCAGGAGCATCACATGCTTGAAAAGCAATTATTTCTTACAATTTTGACAAGGTGCCAGTAACTTTGTCCAGTCCATTTTTGAGTTCTGTGTGAAGTTTTATCAGGTTTTTTTTGTGTGTGTTGTTGCAGTGCAAACAAAAACAATAAGCACATGAATACCAAAACATTTGCAGTTGGAACAATTTTCTGAGTGAAGTGTTGCATTTTCTGACAGAATTGCAAGGGTGCCAGTATTTATTTTTTTTTTTAAACAAAAAAAGTTGTAAAACATTGTTTTGCAAGTTTTAAATATGGTATCATTGATAGTTGCATAATTACACTTCTGTTTAAAAGTTTGGGGTCAATATGATTTTTTTTTTAGAAGGAAATTAATTATTCAGTTAGGATGCATTAAATCAATAAATACTGGAACACTGAAGCCTGGAATAAGCTGCTGAAAATTCAGCTTTGCCCTCACTAAATTATAAATAAATTATATTTTAAAATATATTAAAATAGAAAAGAAAATAAAGTAATATACTAAATGCTGTGTTCATGATTTTTGATGCCTTGTTTTTACATAGTTGTTCCTTTCTGTGTTTCAGATGGTCCAACTCTGAGCTAAGTTCTTTAGTTCAGATCAGACAGAAGCAGAGGGGCTCAGAGCATGTTGAGCTCTGGCTGTCCAACCCCTTCCCCTTCACCTTCAGAATCACTAACATCTCCCTTTCCCAATATAAACTTTTTAAGGTAATGTTTACCTGAACACCATAGACTTCAGTGTGCAGTGACCACATTACTTTAGAACAAGATGAATGGATAAATTAACAAAATTAAGCTTTAAAAAATTTTTGGAAATAGAGATATTGAGTAGTTTGTGGGTCACATGACTATTTTTCCTTATGAATATATTTGATTACATAAGGTTATTATACAAAAGTTAATGTCACATAAAAGAACACAGTTTGTGGATAGAGGATTTTTTAAAATGTCATTAAAATGCACAATAAAAACAGTAATATCATTGTTTTTAATAGTACTCAAGAATACATTTCAGAAAAATAGGATATTAGTCAGAACCTCACAGTTTTTACAGCTTTACTAAGATGTTAATTTTCTCATTTTATAGACTGTAAATTTGACAAAGGCCCTGGAGGTGAGCCCTGGAAGCTGGAAGCTTCTGTCTCTTCAACTACTCAGCAAATCTTTACCCACAAACCTCAGAA
Organism: Cirrhinus mrigala; assembly: GCA_036247105.1. NCBI lineage: Eukaryota > Metazoa > Chordata > Actinopteri > Cypriniformes > Cyprinidae > Cirrhinus > Cirrhinus mrigala. The sequence continues at coordinate 26,230,339 of CM070007.1, read as the reverse complement.
CCACAATTACCTTGACAACCAATGTGGGGATTCCAATGGAGCTTCACCTCCAAAAATATTCTTCTGCCTCAGAGGTAAAGCTGGACTACATCAGCATAAACACTCTTAAATAGGGCTAAACATGCTTTCAAATACAGAGATAAGATTCATGTCCTTTTGCTGTGTTGACAGAAACATGATAATTGTTTAAAATCAATCTCTACTGCATAGACAGAATGCATTAAAAAAGAGAATGCATAGACAGTAATTTATCTGTTTTTCTTTGGGTCATATTATTAACCAGACATTGCTCATTTTTGTCTGAATTGATCAATTTCTTTTCTTAGCAGGGAGATGTTATTTTTGAGTCTTTTGAGGAGTGTGAACGGCTCTGTCCTCTCCGTTTGTCCAGAGCAGGTGAGACACACCTGGACACATTTAAGTATTTTTATAGACCAGTGGATATAAACTTTTTTGACTTGTTCAATCCTAGTTTTGTTTTGAAAACTTTTAGTTTCTGTAAATTGGGGGGGGGGGGACTTTAAATAATTAATCAAAATTATTACACAATGATCTTTAAGATTCCAACACTTTTTACTTACTGAATTGTCATGCCACTTCCAGTTCATCATGATTTATTGGGTTATGATTAAGGATAAAGCATTTAAATTAATAAACAAATTACTCACAACTTCTACGCAGTTTATCAATTTAGAGCTTGTAAAGTGTTTTAAAAGCCCATGGCATTGCAAGATTTAATTAATGTACATCATTTTTTCAGGTCTAGAAAGCACAATTTTTCAATTTGGCAACCTTATATATCCAGATTTTCCTTGTCTGTGTGGAAACAGTGTTATTTTTGTTTTGTGGTGACTCTATTATAGTTTTTTTTAATACTTTTAATTCATTTTTATGTATATATTTTCCATTTTAATTTTTAATGTAGTAAAGTTTTTTTAAATTTTGTCTTTTTTTTTTTTCTTTTTTAAAATGTCTATACAGTTTTTATTCATTTTTATTTCAATTTTAGTATGTGCAGTTAAAGTACATAATTAGAAATGTTTAGCCTTGGTAGCAAGTTGAAATAAATAAGTTATTTCTTACGCTTTATATTCAAGTAACAATATTTTTTTATGTTTTTTTTTTTTTTTTTTTTTTTTTTTTGCTTTTCTATGATAAACCTGCTAGGAAGTAAATTTTAAAAAAGAAATATTTAATTATTAGTTGTTTCAGCTTATTTATTGCTTTTTATCTTATTTTTAAGTCATTTTAAGTCATCTTGAGGCCCCCTAGCAGCACTGTTGTAGTCGCTTGTTGTAACCTTGTACTATAAATTGATTAAATAGATCGTCGTATACTAGTTTTTGTGTTTTGTATGTGTATGAACTTGCCCAAAGTAAAAACTACTGAATGTCCTTCTGTGCAGGACGTGTTGAGTGGCAGCAATCGCTTCTCCCAGAATCCTCCTCATCTCTCTGGAGAGTGGACAGCAGTCTGGCCTCTTCACTCTGTAGCCGGTGGCACTGTAGCAAAGAGCTTTCTTGCAGGTAAACATGCTGGAAGGTAGAAACAAACCTGTGAAGATTTGAAAGAGGCTTCTCATTTTGTATTCTTTTCAAACACATATGCATTCACTCATCTTTTTCTGTCTTGTGTGTTTGTTTTATTCAGGTGGCCCAGACTTCCTGCAGACCACTCTTCACCCCTGGATTTTGGGGCCACACCTGTCAATGATAGTAAGGTATGCAAATCACTTGTAATGATCTTTTAAAGTGAACTTGAGCCCAAATATTTTTCTGTAAAACACAAAAGGAGCATCTTTAGTAAATATGGATCAAATATGCATCACATGGAATTTTTATCATTGTTTGAACTGTTATTGTAAATCACTGCTTATATAGTATGCATTTAACTTTAGTAAGTTTTTTACTGTTTGGATCATAAGATTGTTGTACTTTTGTTCCAGGTGAAGAATTTCACTCTGAAAAACCCGACGGGTTCAGTGCTGTCTGTGGAGATCCGAACCCTCTCCTCATACCCAGTTCCACTCGAAGCCCTCGACATGTTGACCAAATGGTACATACTGTAAACAAATACTCATATGGCCTAAATTCTGTTCTGCCATTACAAAGTGTGTGTGTATTTATTTTTATATATAAAATACATATTTTATGTGTGTGTGTGTGTATATATATATATATATATATATATATATATATATATATATATATATATATATATATATACACACTACTGTTCAAAAGTTTGGGGTCAGTAAGACTTGTAATAGTCTTTAAAGTAGTCTCTTATGCTCATCAAGGCTGCATTTATTTGATTAAAAATATAGAAAAAAAAAACTGTAATATTGCAAAATGTTTTTACAATATAAAATAATGTTTTTTATTTTAACATACTTTAAAATAGAATTTATTCCTGTGATGAAAAGCTGAATTTTTATCAGCTGTTACTCCAGTCTTAAGTGTCACATGATCCTTCAGAAATCATTCTAATATGCGGATTTATTATTAGAATGATCAATGTTGGATAATATCAACAGTTGTGCTGCCAAATATTTTTTGGAACCTGTAATTTTTTTTTTTCAGGATTCTTTCATGAATAACAAGTTTAAAAAGTACAATGTTTATTCAAAATATAAATATTTTATACCAATGTAAATTATTTATTATTAACTTTTAATAAACTTTTAATTATTAACTTAATACATCCTTGCTGAATAAAAGTATTAATTTCTTAAAAAAAACAAAAAAAAAAAACAATAAAAATGTACTGACCTCAAACTTTTGAACGGTAGTGTGTGTATATATATATATATATATATATATATATATATATATATATATATATATATGCTTAATTGAATATAATTGAATATCTAGGACAGTGTGAGCATCTATCATGAGAAACTACAAGTTTTTACATGTCAAAATGTAAAAAGAAATGTATTTAAACACGATGTTAATGAGCCATGTGCTGTGTTAGTATTATTTATGTATTATTATATTATTATTTCAGTTTTAGTCATTTTAGTACTTCAACTTTTTTTGTTTCAGTTATTTCCCAAGGCATTTCTTTCTTTTTTAGTAATTTTAGTTAACAATAACAACATTGTGAATGACAACCACATTAGAAATGATATTATATGTATATATCTGTTCTAGGTTTAATATTAGCCCGTTGTCTGTGAATATCACTACAACAGAGTTTCTTCTGTTGGCTGCTAGTCACAAGGTGAGATCATGATCTTTGAGTAGCCTTGTTAAGCATATTGAGTGTACAATGTTTATTTAATGTGTCTTGTGGTAACTGGTTATTACTCATGTTTTTGCAAACAGGAAAGTAAGAGAGGCAGTGTGTTGAGATTCCTCCTTCAGCCGTGGGAGTCAAGGACGGTTTCTGTGGCGTACCAACCCACAGAACACAAGCATGTTACCTCACTGCTCCTTATCAGGTACTGCTCTGCCCAGATGTGTTGTAACTGAGGTTTTAAAGGAGAACCCCAGTTCCAGAACAACAATTTACAAATAATTTACTCACCTCCTTGTCATCCACGATGTTCATGTCTTTCTTTCTTCAGTCGTAAAGAAATTGTGTTTTGAGGAAAACATTTCAGCATTTTTCTCCATATGATACTGATATGTATCATACTGATATGGTGCCTGATTTTGAACTTCCAAAATGCAGTTTAAATGTGGCTTCAAATGATCCCAGCCGAGAAAAAAGGGTCTTATCTAGCATAATGATCGGTTATTTTAGTAAAAATAATACAATTTATATACTTTTTAATACCAAACGCTCATCTTGTCTTGCTCTCTCTAAACTCTGTGTATTCTGGCTCAAGACAGTTATGGTATGTCGAAAAACTCCCATCTCATGTTCTCCCTCAACTTCCAAATCGTCCTATATCGCTGTTTTAACTTTTTTGTTAAGGGTGTTTGATCTTTGTATGTTCACTTTGCAAAGACTGGGTTGGAAATTCTGCAGTGATGTCGGATGGTTTTAAAATGACTTTTGAAGTTGAGGGAGAAAATACGATTGGAGTTTACCGACATACCCCAACTGTCTTGAGTCAGAATACACAGAGTTCAGGGAGAGCAAGACGAGCGTTTGAGATTAAAAATTATTTAAATGGTATTTTTTTTTAATGAAAATAACTAATCGTTTCGCTAAATAAGACCCTTCTTCCTCGGCTAGGATTATTTACAACCACATTTGGGATCGTTTGAAGCCGCATTTAAACTACATTTTGAAAGTTCAAAATCATCACCATAGCACCATAGCAGTCTATTATATGGAGAAAAATGCAGAAATGTTTTCCTCAAAAAACTTAATTTCTTTACGACTGAAGAAAGAAAGACATGAACATCTTGGATGACAAGGGGGTGAGAACATTATATGTGGATCTTTGTTTTGGAAGTGGACTTCTTCTTTAACATAATATTTAATTATAGATTTGTATAATGGATTAATTTGATTGGAATTGATTGGATTGGAACTCCATCCAGTAAGCACAAACTATAGGAAAAGTCATGGGCATTTGTAGTAGGAACCTTGTATGTATTATGTAATGTAACGTGATGCAACATTTTGACAGCGTTTACTTTTTTCCCCTTTAGCAATTAGACACAAAATGTTTTGCCTTAAAGTGTGGTCACATTTACCATTGCTGAGTGAAATTTTGTGAGCAAAATCCAGTCATTTCAGTAGGAATTCGCACAACTGGGAATTTTGCATAAGGGTGAAACATTTTATCCATACAGAATCTTTATTGTTTTTTTAACCAAGTTTACCACGTTGACCCACAGAATGCTGCTTGGTCTGAAAGTGAGTTCTGTGCAAGTAGTTTCATTGCCCTATTGACCGCACCTTTACTTGGTTATTTATGTGGCTATTGTTTTCTGTGAGTTTCTATGCTTGTTGTTAGCACACAGTAATTGTGGCTTTATCTGTTCTTTAACAGGAACAACCTGACCGTGTTTGACATGGTTCTGGTTAAAGGATTTGGGGCAAAGGAGCTCCTGAGAGTAGGAGGGAAGCTCCCTGGGCCTTCAGCCTCACTGCGCTTCAACGTGCCCCAGTCAACCCTCATGGAGTGCAGAGATGGTGAGCTGAGCTTCTCCTGACATGTTATCTCTAAGAATTTCTTGAAAATACACTAGTGGTGGTAGAAGTAGTGATTATTCTCAAATTAATTGTTCTTCTGATTTTTTTTTTTTTTTGTAATGAATTCAGTAATTTCAGTTACATTTAATTCCCCAACTTTTTATTTGATCTAAAATATTTGGTCACACTTTATTTTAAGGTATAGTTCTCGCTATTAACAAACCATTAACTAAAATGCTGCTGGTAATAGTTAGTAAGGTAGTTGTTAAGTTCAGGTATTGGTTAGGATTAAGGATGTAGAATATGCAGAATATGTGCTTTGTAAGTACTAATATGTTAAACCACCAATATGTTCATAATAGGCACGCTAATAAGTAACCAGCTAATAGTGAGAATTGTTCCCTATGCTAAAGTGTTACCAAATATTTATTTGAAGTACCCTTTGAAATTTTAAGTTAATTTAATAATTTAACAACACATTTAATAAGGAATTTATTAAACATTACCTCATGATTAAACTGAAATGCTTATAAATGTCATTAGACTTTCAGTTAATGTAAGCATGCACTTGATCATGAAATAACTTTTAACAGATGGTTTACAGTGATTAAAAGCTTCATTAATAAATCTTTAAAAAACATTATATAATGCTTAATGGATCATTAGTAAATGCTTACAAATGTCATTAAACTTTCAATTCTTACAGTCATGCAGTTTTTAAAAATGTACAAATTTTAACAAATGAAACTGATTAAAAGCTTATTTGTTAATGTATTAATGTATTAATATATTGTAGTCTTTTTAAGCACTTCACAAATTATTGATGTTTATGTATTATTCATTAACTCGTAATCACAGTCTGTAAAGGTGATATATTTGATCTTTGTTGTGTAGACTTCTACTATTTACACATCTTAACAAATCATTTATTAGTCATTTGTTTGTTTTTGAAACACCCAATCTAAAGTTGAGACTATTCATCATTTGTAAATGTTCATAAATGCTTACTAATCATTAGTACCATATGAGCAGTCATCAGACAAAATATGTCCCAAATTACCTGAATTCACCCCATTTACACATCATTTATTAATTATTTGTTTGGCTGCTGAAACAACTTTTGTGTAAAGGGTTTAAATTTAGCTAAATGCTTGCTAATTTGTGTACAAAACAAAAAGGATATTCCTTGAATCATACATCAACAGTAAAAAAAAAAAAAAAAAAAAAAAATTTTCATGAGAACTTGCTCAATTAGCAAAACAATGTAATAATTCCCTTATAGTAATCAAAATGACCCCTGTACACTTCTGATTCCTTAACCACCCCTTAAAGCTACCCATACTACCAAAACCTACCCGTATCACACCTCAGTAGCAGAAAGAATGTTCGCTTTTAATCATTGTATAACTTGTTAGAAACTTATGTAATATACATTTAGTTAACACATTTGAATATGTATTAACTAATGATCCATTAAACATTACATAATCTTTTGTTAATGATTTGTTAATGGAAGTTATTATAAAGTGTTACCGAATGTTCTATTCTCGTCTTTTCACAGGTTTACGATCAAGTAAGCCCTTGTTTGCCATCCAGAAAAGCTTTAAAGTGGAGAATGCAGGCGAGTTGCCATTGACTGTAGTATCCATGAACATCAATGGATATAAATGTCAAGGTTATGGCTTTGAGGTGCAACACTGCAGATCTTTTAAAGTGGACTACAACTCGTCCTCAGAAATCACAATTGCGTAAGTCTTAAGAGTGCTAATTTGAAAGTGCATGTGTCTGCTGATTCTCAGCCGTTTTCTGTACTAGTATTTTAAGAAAAGCGCAGAACTTATGCCATCTCTTTGTTTTGAATACGATAGAGTTTTGAAATTATATGTATCTGTTTTACAAATGACTTGAGGATAGTGTTTCTATGTTTTCTAATGCCTGCCCCTGCTGGAATATTTAATATCTACACCACCTGGTTCTGTTGACAGTAATTTAAGAAAACCATCATATAAATATCAAAAACATCATATAAGTGTATTCTGATTAAATAAAATACGAAGTAATATTACGTTATTACACAAGTCAAGCCACTACTATTGAATAGGATTTCTAATTGATAGGTCTCTAGGTCCTCCTTAGCTAATAATTTTTCCCATGAAACACAGTTGTCTTTCTCAAGGGGGCTAATTCTCCATTTAGCTGCATTGAGAGTAGTGTTGTGATAACATCCTGTATACGGTCATGGCCAAAAATATCAGCACCCTTGCAATTCTGTCAGAAAATGCAACACTTCTCTCAGAAAATTGTTCCAAATGCAAATGTTTTGGTATTCACGTGCTTATTGTTTTTGTTTGCACTGCAGCAACAAAAAAAAAACAGAGAAGAAAAGTCAAACTTGATAAAAATTCACACAGAACTCAAAAATTAACTGGACAAAATCATTGGCACCTTGTCAAAATTGTAAGAAATGAACTTGCTTTTCAGTTAAAATGGAGAAAAGTTGACTCAACCTTTGGGTTGTGTCTCACACTGAGCATGGAGAAAAGAAATAAGTGTCCATCTCCAGAGATCTGAATGTTCCTGTGTCCACTCTGTCAATATCATCAAGAGGTGTACAGCCCATGGCACTGTAACTAACCTTCCTGGATGTGGACGGAAGAGCAAAATTAATGAAAAATTACAACAAAGGATTGTTTAAATGGTGGATGAAGAACCTCAGTTAACTTCCAAACAAATTCAAGCTGATCTGCAGACACATGGTACAACAGTGTCAGCTTGCACTATCCGTTGCTATCTGAATGAAAAAGGGACGCTATGGTAGGAGACCCAGGAGGACACCACTGCTGACACAAAGGCATAAAAAAGCAAGACTGGAGTTTGCCAAAACTTATGTGACAAAACCACACTCCTTCTGGGAGAATGTACTGTGGACAGATGAGACAAATGTAGAGCTTTTTGGTAAAGGACATCATGGCACTGTTTACAGAAAAAGAAAAGAAAAAGAACACAGTCCCTACAGTCGAACATGGTGGAGGTTCAAAGATGTTTCAGGGTTGCTTTGCTGCTTCTGGCACTGGATGCCTTGACTGTGTGAAAGGTATCATGAAATCTGATGATTACCAAAGAATTTTAGGGCACAATGTAGTGGCCAGTGACTGAAAGCTGTGTCTCCACCAGAGGTCATGGGTCTTCCAGCAGGACAATGACCTGAAACACTTCAAAAAGCACTCAGAAATGGTTTCAAACAAAGCGCTGAAGAGTTCTGAAATGGCCAGCAGTGAGTCCAGATCTGAATCCCATAGAACACCTGTTGAGAGATCTCAAAACAGCAGTTGGGAGAAGGCATCCTTCCAATCTGAATGACCTGGAGCAGTTTGCAAAAGAAGAGAGGTCCAAAATTCCAGTAGAGAGGTGTAAGAAACTCATTCATGGTTACAGGAAGCAATTCATTTCAGTTATTTTTTCCAAAGGCAGTGCTACCAAATATTAAGTTAAGAGTGCCAATAATTTTGTCCAGTGTATATTTTGGGTTCTGTGTGGAATTGTATCAAATTTGACTTTTCTTCTCTGTTTTTTTTTGCGTTGTTCCAATGCAAACAGTGTGAGTACCAAAACATTTGCAACTGCAACAATTTTCTGAGAGAAGGGTTGCATTTTCTGACAGAATTGCAAGGGTGCTGATTTTTTTGGCCATGACTGTATGCTATGTGACAGCCTGTCTGAAAGTTGAAATAAAAATGCACATTTAAGAATTAAAATGGTAAATTTATGATTTAGACCCAAAGTGCCTTACTGATCAGACAATGTGATATCCCTAAGCCCCATTCAGGTTGTCTTTAATGCTAGTTACCGTTGTTATTGCCTATTCGATTTCTTCGCTTTGAAGTCATTGAAAATGTTTAGCAGCATATCAATTTTTGTTTTATATGATTAAAGGTAATTGTCAGTTTTAATGTTCAGTTTGGCTATGACGTCTTTGCCTTCCTTTTGTCATTTGCCTTTTTTTTTTTTTTTTTTTTTTTTTTTTCTCCTTGTTGTGTGTTCATCCCCTTGTTTTTTAAAAGGATAGTGCACAAAGGATAGTCCAACCCAGAATGAAAATACTGTCATCATTTACTCATCCTTGTGTTGTTCTAAACCTATTTGCATTTCATTCATCTGTGAAACACAAAAGAAGATTATTTGAAGAATGTTATTAACCTACCAGTTCAGTTCCCTTTGACTTCCATTGTAATTTTTGTCATACAGTGGAAGTCAATGGGAACGGAAACTGTTTGGTTACCAATGTTCTTCAAAATATCTTTTATGTTCCACAGAATAAAGAAAATCATAAGTTTAAAATACCTTGAAGGTGATTAAATACTGAATTTTCATTTTTGGGTGGACTATATCAAGTATTTTTCTCATTTCTTTTCTATTTTCTCCTCATCAGCTGTTCTCTGTATCTCTCCAGATTTACTCCAGACTTCACATCTTCGTGGGTGATCAGAGACTTGACTCTACTGACAGAACGTGGCTCCCTTTTCCACTTCACCCTAAATGTGACACTTCCTCACCACATGCTGCCCCTGTGTGCTCAGGTGGTGCCAGGACCCAGCTGGGAGGAATCTTTCTGGGTCATCACGCTGGTCTTCACTTGGTTAGCAGTCCATATACATACTTAAACCCACAAAGTGTTACCCTGTGCGTGTAAATGGGATTCTATACATTAATATAAAACTATTTTCTCTGCAGTTCCTCTCTAGCTGGTGTGTGTCTGATGGCTTTCCATCAAGCTCAGCACATTCTAAGCGAGTTCTCCACACCAAGTCCACGTAGCAATCACAACTCTGTACCTCGTGAAAATAGCAGTGTCAACCACAGCTCCTCAAATGGTGTCAGGTAAGACAGCATCACTTTTTATTATTAAGGAATCACACACATACAAACATATTTTTAAGTGTGTTTAATTTGGTTCACAGTGCTGCTTCACACGTACTCTAGTCCTCTGAGTTTACCAAGACCCATCTCTGTATCAGAACATTGTATAGACATGAGACTTTTATCATGCTAATCATGCTACCATCCTGTTAAAAACATGTTTGCAACATGCGAATCATGCTAATTTCATGTTAACAGCTAACACAGTTTGTTTTTAATGTTTTTAACATGATTAGGGTTATTAGTGCGTACTGCTAATTACTTTCTTTTTTTTCTTTAGTAGAGGAAAAGGCAGTTGTAAGAACTACACTGACACAAGTCATCCCTCTGACAAAGGCAAAGGGAGAGGATCTCCAGCCGTAGCCAATGGGACAATTCGGTCACAGTCCTCATCCAAGACGAAAACTCCTGGAGGTTCTTCCCAGCCTCCAAAGAAGCAAACTAAGGTGTCCTTCCTATATAGTAGATATAAAAATAGCACTGCAGCTGCCGCTGCTAGTATTCCTGCTTCCTCGGACTTTTGCAGCCCTCCCACCGATGAAGAGAGAGATCACACCTTTGAGTTAGACCCAGAAGTTTGTAATAACAACAACAATAACAATGACATACTAGATGAAACCATTCTCCCTGCTGAGAAGAAAGAGCACTTTAGAGAATCCAGAGAGGAAAAGGCATTGCCAGCTGATATGTTTCCTATGGAAACACTTCCTGGATTACCTGAAAACATCACAGCAAGCAGAATCCCTCAGCCTGCAGAAGAAGCAGTGGAAAACGAGGAATGCAAAAGAAAAAATAATGCAGAAAAAAGAGATCATGTAGATGAAGAGGTAAGAGGCATAATACAGCATAAGAGAGTGACCTTTTGTTTTACACTGCTAAAATCTGCCTCTTGGTGAATGTTCTTTCTCTTCAACCTCACTTAGACAAATGAATTGTTTGTGCTCCTTACTCAGAAGGCAGAAAGAGGCTGCGGTCAGAAGAAGAGACCAGAGAAAGATGCAGAACTTGGAGTGTCAGCCATCAACACCAAAGCAAAGAAAAACACAGGCAGGAGTCGTAGGAAGGCACCTGAGCTCATTCCTGGGTAAGGATTTGCACACTTCAGCTTTAAACTTTCAGATGTTAGTTTTGTAGAGTGTGAATTGACAGCAAATTGACTTGATTCACGACTCACTGGACTGATGCAGTTCAAAAGCAGTTTATTTACACTAAAGACCTTGGCCACACTATGATTGTTTTAATTCACGCATGTAACAAAGCTTATTGTGTATATATTATACAATTTTAACAACTAATAATTAATTTGATTTTTAGCATTTTAAATCAGTTATTGGCTGCAGTATACAAATCACACACATCCCATTTAGAAATCATATTGATGCATGCGAATAAGGAAAATTTCAATGTATGAATATTGGGAAAAAAAATGTTTAAAAATATTTAGGTACAATTAAAGAATTGTTTAGTTAAAGGGATAGTTCACCCAAAACATGAAAATTCTGTCATTAATTACTCACCCTCATGTTGTTCCAAACCCGTAAGACCTTTGTTCATCTTGGGAACACAAATTGAGAGATTTTTATGATATCCGAGAGCTCTCTGACCCTCCATAGACAGCAAGAGTCCTACCATGGTCAAGGCACAGAAACATAGTAAAGACGTTGTTAAAATAGTCCATATGACAGCAGTGGTTCAACCGTAATTTTATGAAATTGCAAGAATACTTTTTCGTGCGCAAAAGAAAAAAAAAAAATACGGTGTGCGTTGTGGTGCGTGTGACATGCGTTGTGGTACTCTTAAATTGGCCACCAAATGTCCAGGGAGTCATTTTTGTTTTCTTTGCACACACAGAGTATTCTCATAGCTTCAAAAAATGAATTGTATTAAATATTTGAATTAATTGTTTATATTTATTTAATGTTGAATCTACAGTCAAACCAAAATGTATTCAGACACCTTCAGCATTTCTCACATTAGTATAGTTAATTCGCTATAGTTTAGAAAATGGTAATAAAATATGACAAGAACTCAGATATAAACTTTTACAATTAATCTTGATATAAAGGTATGTAATAGATTACAAACAATATTTAGACAACTATCAATACTTATTGACCATTTACCAAACAATGCTTAATTTTGTTCAGCCTGTGGTGTAAACAGGTTGCATTAGCAATTAAAGCCAAAGTGTCTGAATAATTTTTGGTCCCAAATTATCAATTTTACTGGTAGTCCACTGTATGAAGAATTTTTGGGTATAATATGTCACAGTTTACTTTATTTCGCTATTCTCACTTACATAAATGAACTATAATGTCCTGCACCCACTAGTAAAAAAAAAATATCAAAGATTTCATCTGAAAAATGTCTGAAAAATGTTTGGTTTCACTGTATGTCTGCCATGAAATAGATTGTGAAGATGATATAGCAAAATAGTTAAATACAACGGATATTAGTAAGGATATTTATTATATAAATACAATTTAAAATGTAATAAGCAAACATGTTAAGACTTTTTTTTTATTGTTAATATTACTACTACTACTATATTTTTGGGTTTTTATGTATTTTGTATTCTGGTAATCCAACAGGCTTCCTGAAAACGGCGTTGTCATGGTGACAGAGAGTGAGAGGGAATCTCAACGTAATGCTGCTAGAACCCGCAACACGAAGCCCGAACTACCTAAAATAGGAGCCAACCCAGACAGTCCTCTCAAACACAGTGGTGAGGAAGTGATTTACAGCAGTTCCTCTGTTTCACCCTCAAATGTGTGTATGACATCAAACATGAAGTTAAATGGAATATGGATGGGGAACCCTTGTACCCATGAGGATTTGACTGCATCGTTTGCTCATGTTATTTTTTTCCCTGCCATATAAACTGTATATTTGTTTTCTGTTAGAAAATGTCATTTATTCCTGTGCTGGCAAAGTTTAATTTTCAGCAATGATTACTTCAGTCTTGAGTGTCACAAGAACCATCAAAAATCAGTGTGCTCAAATTAGTGGTGCTCTATTATTATTGATGGTTCTTATTATTATCAGTGTTGGAAACAAATTTAGCTGTTAAAAAAAAAAAAGTTGAAAGTTCAACAAAGCATTTACTTGAATTAGAAATCTTTTGTAACATTATACATGTCTTTGCTGTCCGTTTTGATCAGTTTAATGTGTCCGAATAAAATGATTTTTTTTTATAAATCTTACTGACACCAAACTAGTGTATCACAGTTTCCGTAATAATATCAAGCAGCAAAAACTTTTAATAACAAATATTTTCTTGAGCACCAAATCAGCATATTAGAATGATTTCTGAAGGATCAAGTGACACTGAATACTGGAGTAGGGATGCTAAAAATTCAGTTTTACCATCACAAAAATAAACAGCATTACAAATCACAAATTACAAAAACATTTAAAAAAAAAAAAAATTATAATTGACTGGATGTGTCCTGAGCTGATTTACTATAACTCTACACATCAGTTTAAACAGTTAAACGGTTTCCTTTTACACAAACACAGGCACGTGTTTGAGCAGACCTAGGCGTAAATGTCCAGAGCGACGTCTGCAGTGGGAGTCAGGCTCTGATTCAAGCAGCTCATCAGGCAGTGTGAGAGCCAGCCGAGGGTCCTGGGGCAGCTGGAGCAGCGCCAGCAGCATAGAGGGAGAAAAAGACCCAAACAGACATCCCTGCAGAAGTAAGAGATAATGCGCTTGCTACACACTGAAGAGGAAGCACTTTATCCACTGCAGTTTCCAGAGCAAGTTAAATAAAATAACATTTTAAACTTTTTTTTTTTAAGGAGACAACATCCAATACAACCCATATCCAAAAAATCGGGAATGTTACATGAACATGAACTATACCTACAAAACTCAAAGGTAAAATGGCAAAAATTTCTTGGGGTCATCGGATGCGAAATTCACTTTTACATGTTGTTTAAACATAAAAGTGTGTTGGCAGTGTGTGTACACATAAAAATCTATTTTTTAAATCCCTATAAATAATAACCCCTTTCTCAAATTAAGCCAATCTCAGACTCTTGGCTGTGTGACATCACACAAGCAGGCCCCTCCCATGATTGTCTAAATTTACAGTCTTAGAGAGAACTGCTCATCACCTCATGGAAGAGAGGGGCGGGGTGAGCAGAGCTCATTAGCATTTAAAGGGACATGTACCGAAACAGCTTTCTGTAAACAGAGCTGTTTTTGACAAGGTAAAAAGGGTGTTGTTTTACAGTACCATTGAGAAATTTTAACCAAAGTATGTTATAGAGTTTTTATAAAGACCTTAAAGAATCATATCAGCTTGTTGAAATGGGCATCCGATGACCCCTTTAAGTTTGTTGTTTTTTTTTTTATTTGACTTAAGAATTCTGAAAGTGATTGATGATCTACAAATGCATTTGTCCACAGCATGAACAATCTATATGTCAGGGAGCCATGCCAAAGCCCAGAAGTCTGTCCTGCTCCTGCACTCCCTCACACCTTCGCTGATGTAGCCGCAGGTGTGGACAAAAACATTGGTGAGGGACATTCACGTTACACGTTACATACTTAAAAAGATAATCAGGTGTATGGTGTAAGGTGCATGATTCAGGGTTTCCACGGGTCTTAAAAAGTCCTAAATCGCTTTTCTGTGAATTAAGGCCTTGAAAAGATCTTAAATCAGAGCAGCAAGTCTTAAATTCGTATGACAATGGCATTAATTTTTGTTTCCTCATGTGTTTCATTTTAAAGTGAAGTGAAAGCGTAATTTCTGGACTACATGGCTTAGGTCGCTCAATATTCATTAAACAATACACGGTAGATGGTATGTGCTGCTTCATCTGTCAGTCACCCTGAAGAAGAACTTGTCGTTTTGATTTTTTTTTTATATAGTAATAAAAGTCATTTAGTTAAGTTAGAGAACAGACAATACAATTAAAACTGAACGCGGCTGCTCAATGCACTGTGCCGAATGACAGTCGCATCACAGATCAGATTTCATTTATCACGTGAAGAGTAAGTCGAGCTGACTGACAAGAAGCCTGTTGACTTCTGCTGTTTATCTAAGGTGATAGTGGAAGTTTCATATTTATTTTGCTCCACAGTGTTAGCTGATTTTTATTTATTTAAACTGTGTAAATGTTTTTTTAAATACATATTACATCAAGGTGTATGCCGTGCTTCCAAGCTTTCTTATTCATTTTGCTAATAAACTTTCTACGTTTCTTATTTATTTGGTTACACACTGTTTGCTGATTTTCAGTTTTGTATACCCATTTAAACTTTGTGTTAGTTGTTATTTTATATTAGGCGTATAACATGGTGTATTTTTATTCGGTTTGTTAATAAAAGTTTGTTACGTTAATTTACAAGTGGAAGTAAAATGTGCACAGCGCTTTTACCGAAGAAAAGTGAGGGAAAGAGGGAAAACTGAAACGAACTGCTGCTAATTTGAAAGTGAAAGTAAAACTCAAACTGTGCTTAGAGAACATATTCCTGTATTGTTTTCCCTTTGATTTTATTTATTTATTTTATTTTTTCCCTTAAATTTTATGAAGTTGATCTTAAAAAGACCTTAAAAAAAGTCTTAAATTTACCCTCCTAAAACCTGCAGAAACCCTGATGATTATGTGTTTTTTTTTTTTTTTTATGGTTTCACCAGACATAATCGGCTCTAATGTGATTGAAGAGGCGTGGCCACCCACCTCAGTTCCTCTGACCAATGAATTCAGGTACAACATGACCGAATCCCTCCCGTACGTCCCTCAGAATCCCTCATCAGGATACGAAAGGTATGTCTTATAGGCTTTTAATTATTTTTATTATATATGTATATATTTTTTTTTACTTCATACACAATCAAATTAAATGTTTATGTCATTATTGTGCCTAGCTTCCCTTGGAACAACATGAACAGTCAATGTGCCAGTCAGTATCCCTACAGTGATCAGACCAACTATATGCCAACAGGTGAGGAGTTTTTCTTCATAAGTAAAATATATCACTGTAGTACGTAGTAACTAAAGGATGAGTGACCTTTTTTTTTTTTCTGTGAAGGTAATGGCAATTACCAAAATGCATTCTCATGCCATGAAAGCCAAACCATGACACACAGCCATCAGCCAGTTTGGGGTGAGAATGGAACCCATGACATGAACTCCACATGGGAGACTGGCAGTATGGGCAGCAAGGTGAGATTTACATGAGTGTTTTTATCAGGCACTTCCTATAAATCAATAGTGTTGTCACGAATACCTTGGAAAGTATCCACCTTAGTCTTTAATGCGGAAGTAAGCCTATGGATGAGACTTCCGGTTTGTTAGCCGCTATAGGGAAATAACGAGAAGAATAACAACATACAGTAAACTTCTCATAAAAAAGATAATGCATTAAAATAATATGGTAAGACACACTAATTTGTAATCTCAAGCAGCAAAACGAGCTGTTTTGTACAGCTAAAAATAGCTGGATGCGGATGAGACCGGAAGCCAGACTCATAAAATATATAACAGTTTTCTTCATTGAGAAGTAGGTGCTTGGAATATTTAAGCAATTTTTTTTTTTCCTCTTTTCCCTTTTTTTCCCCCAGCCATTCTTTTCAGGAACCAGAAGTCTGTCCCCCATGTCCAGTCTATTTGGCTCTATCTGGACACCTCAAAGTGAGCCTTACCAGAGTCACTTCCACCCAGAGCGTTCCGCCCCGGTCTCGCCCCACTCGCCCATCTCACCAGTCGCACCTTTCAGTCGCGAACCAGGTGGCGCCTGCCCGGGAAAACAATACTCCAGCTTCAATCCCTTTGGACCACACATGAATTTGGACATATGGAACTCCTCTTCAAACCGGAGCTCCAACTCTCAGCTCTCCAACGATTCAGGCTACTGTGGGGATGTGTGAGCAAACGGTGCTTTTGAATAATAAGGAAAAAAAGAATGTGCTTTTATCTCTAATGGGAAAAATGTGAATATTCTTCTTTCTTTTATGTTTGTTGTTGTGGTAAGGTTCAGCATTTTGTTGTATATTTTTCTAGATGTTTTGCAAGTTTGACAAAATGAAAATAAAAAAAAAAGTTTTGTACTTGATTTTGTGTTGTGAATTACTTCAGGTTTGCTTTGTCAACTATTTAAACAATATAACATGCTATTGAAAAAATGTATAATCCTGTGTGAAAAAAAAAAAAAAAATCAGATAATCAATGACATACGTTGACAAAATGTGAGCAAAATCTAAAAAAAAAAAGATTTTAGAAATAAATTTAATATAGATAATGACTTTTAAGAGAATATTTACTTTTCCAAAAACCACTAGAACAGTGTTATATGTTTTGCTGACTTGTGCACTTTACATTATTCCTAATGTTTTGAAGAACGTTTAAATCCAGAGAAACAGCAATTTTAAAGGGGTCATCGGATGCCTATTTTCCACAAGTTGATATTATTCCTTAGGGTCTTAATCAAAAGTCTAGAATATACTTTGGTTAAAAATTCTCAATAGTAGTGTAAAACAACATTTTTACCTTGTCAAACACACTCAACACACTCAAATGTATCAAGTGTGATAAAACAGCGGTGCTTTACCTCACATAAGCATGACCGGAGGGAGCGGAAGCGGTCGACTGTGGCATACAGCTCCGCTGCCTTGTGTCACGCTTATCTCTCATTAGCAATCGCTCCAGCTGCATCGTTTCGTTTCTACGGATTACAGCCTCACACTGCTTCATACTACAGTGACGTTAATAAATTAGCTGATCTTTGAACACGATTTCTGCCCGAGTCCCGTCGTTCCAGACAACGCGAAATTAGGATTTTTCCCACCACCTGAGTTACCTGGAAGTAATGCTGCGTTCACGCCATATCGTAATTACCGTAATTTCGAGATGACAACATGTGACGTTCTACTCGGAGCTGTTCACTTCCTCAGACTCGGAATTTTACTTTTCTATGGCAGTAGCTCTCAGAAGACTCCCATTTCACAAGTTGTAATTACGAGTTCCACGACGACGTGAACGCTTTTTACAAGTTGGAATCTCGTAATTACGGGAATTCCGATATGACGTGAACGCACCTTAACGTCTGGAACATCGCTTGAGAGTTGGATATGCAACCTGTAAACTCGGGGGATACGGCAAGCCGTGTAGCATTTAAAACTTTGGTTTGACTATACCCATAACATATATTTCAGATATATTTCAGATACAATTGTATTTAGGCGATAAATATATATATATATATATAGCAAATTGAAACATGGACATAAAATGAATCCTGAATTGGTGAATGGTTCAGGAAAAGGTGTTTAATACTCGTAGTCAGCTTAGGTTATCAAATTGAGTCCAGCTCACTCAGTGAAAACAGCAGATTTTTAGTAGTTAGGCTTCAAGGGTTTATCTTATGTTTTCACCTGAGGTTCTAGTGCTTTCGTAGTCAAAAGTACAGCAGAGAACAATTAAGCGTCCTTATAAAATTAAGCACACCATCACTCTTTAGGTCTGTGTTTAGTCTATTAATGACTCGAATATTTCCAGAACATCTCAAATAATGCTGTTTATTTATGTGCTGTGCAAAAAAAAAAAAAATGATATAACACTGGTCACCTGAATGTAGCATTAAGATCTACAAATGTGAAAGCATAATTGGTTCTAAGTCCTTTCATGTGGAAATGCAACAAAGGAGTAAAATGCAAGCTTCAATGTTACAAAAAGCAGGTTTGTGGATATAAAGGGGAGAAATACATTTTGGAATGTACATGTTACATATTGTGTATTTTGTGCAAACAAGCGGCATTAGTTCCCCGTGTATAACAATAGATGTGTACAGGAGAACAGACATCAGACAAGGAATATTTATCTGTATGGCATGAATACGCTTGAAAAGAACCCTGGGCACTTTTTTTGTTTTTTAAGCAACTGAATATGAACAAAGAACATGATTTGCCACAACACAATACAACCACTCTCACAACACAACCATAATGCCTATCTTCTGGTTAACATTTAACCAGGGGCAATTTAATAATAGCACTATACATGTTTCGTGTGTTGCCAAATAACAAAGTGCATCTGGTGATTTGAGCATGTGATATATCACTGATTTAAGTTTCTCTGAACAACACAAATTAAATTTGATGGTTTAGAGAGATGAACATCTGCTATAAATAAAATGGCTGATTTTTAAATGAACAGTGCAGTGGTATTAAAAAAGTAATTTGTTTACAATCTAACAAGAATATCAAGTGACGTTCTATTGCATAACAAGGGTTAAAGTGATTAAAGAGACTTAATTGCATTATAAGAACATTGTACCAACCACAGCTGTGCACATCACAGTCATTAGCAGAGAAGCACATTTATTGTGGCATATTTTATGGATATTCCTGACATCTCTTTTAAACTCAGGCCAAATATTGGTGCTATTAGCCCACCATAGTGAGATTTGTTTTGGGATTCTGTGTATTTATTGTGCAGATATATAAATTTGAAAGTAGTTTGGAATCGCATTACTTGCATTCTTACGTGTGCCGATGCTTTGAAGAGTTCCCTTTTTAATCAACATGAACATTCAGATTTGTCAACATACAGTAGAAACATAAATGATTTCCCTAATGTGTAGCAGTTTATTGAGACAAAAAATTGAAGAACAGCATAACTTAGCCTTGTTTCTTTCTTAGGGATAGTTTCAACCAATAATTACATTTCTGTCGTCATTTATTCACCCTCATGTTGCTCCAAATTCTTCTGACTTTCTTCCATGGAGCACAAAAGGTGAGGCTATATGACACAGTTTGTATTTTTGGATAACTTATTCCTTATAGTGCAATACCAGAGTACCATGATCAAAGTACAGAGTCTGTTATTTTGTTCAAGGTGAGGGTGTCACAAATGAGGCCACAACAACACAACTTCAATGCAATATGAGGGTCCCATTTGGCACAAGGGTGGCAGCTTTAAGGAATAAGTGCAAGTATTTGAAGAGATGAGAGTGCTACTGCAGATAACGGTATACTTTAAAACAGTGGTTCCCAGAGTCTGCCACCACAATGTGGCCATCTGAGGTCAGAGCCAGTCCTTGTGGGCCATACAGAGGGTCTGCGGAGGTGTTGATATAGGACAGGAAGGATCCACTGCTGTCAAACACCTGGAGTCCCACAGAAAAGTGAGATATGAAGTATATGAAATATGAAATCATTACATTTTTTTTTTACCTGACGTGTTCTGCAAGCAATCACATTGTTAAACATACAGTTGGGGTCAAAAGTTTGCATCCCCTTTTCGGAATCATTAAAAATGTTAATTATTTGACCAAACTAAAAGGGATCATACAAAATGCATGTTATTGTTTATTTAGTACTGACCTGAATAAGATATTTCACATAAAAAATGTTTACATATTGTCCACAAGAGAAAATAATAGTTGAATTTATAAAAATGACCATGTTCAAAAGTTTTCATCCCCTTCATTTTTAATACTGTTGTTACCGGAATGATCCACAGCTGTGTTTTTTTAGTGATAGTTGTTCATGACTCCCTTGTTTGTCCTGAACAGTTAAACTGCCTGCTGTTCTTCAGAAAAATCCTTCAGGTCCCACAAATTCTTTGGTTTTCCAGCATTTTCGTGTATTTGAACCCCTTCCAACAATGACTGTATGGTTTTGAGATCCATGTTTTCACGCTGAGGACAGCTCAGACAACAAAGAGGGACTCATATTGAACTATTACAGAAGGTTCAAACACTCACTGATGCTCCAGAAGGAAACACCACGCATTAAGAACGGGGGGGGGGGGAACTTTTGGAATTTGAAGAACAGGGTAAATTAGGGTATAACGAGGATAAAGGCACCCTAGGCCCACAGTATTGATACAAATACTTTAACTAAAATAATATTTCTTTTATAATGTTTAAGTTAATACTTGTTCAAAACAACCACTTTAGTAAAGTCTGTACAATTTTCTGCTTATTTTGATAAATAAATTAATTATTTTTTGTTCAATAAATATATATTATAGTCATTAAAATATGTTAATATAAAACATATTTTAAAATACAGAAACAAAATCATTTCAAAATGTAAAGATTCTGAAAGCATCAAAGGAAATCCCATGATAATTTAATATTGATTTACAGTAGTAACAACAAATGATATTTTATTATATGATATGATTAATAGCATGTTTTTAAATATGATGGTTAGTATAAACATGGTGATTATTTCTAAAATGGACACCCAACATAATATATGATATTTACCATCTGAATCTAACAATGTCATGTCAACAAATGGAAAAGTCAGCCTTCTATTAATTATCATGTTAATACTGTGCCTTTTAGCCCCAACAGCAGGGGTGCTTTTTACCCCAAATACCATACTTTTACATATTCTTTTGTTATTCAAAAACTGCTGTTTTAATTATCTTAAAAACTGAAAATGATTAAGAAGACATTTGTCTCAAGATATATTTAATACATTTTAGCAATTCTCATTTGCTACTTAAATCTACAACATTTTTAAAAACATCAAATATTAGATATAGTAAGCACAGAATCGACTTTGCTCTGCCGCCCACTATCCCGTTAAGGATATAGCAATATAGCACGTGTATGTTGAAAAGTGGATGTTTTGGAACGTGTACGCCACGTTTTTCTGCCATCTAGTGGTTTAGAGGAAAATAATATCAAAGATGCCTTTTAGCCCCGTCGTACCCTCTAACTTTTTTTGTCTTCTGGGAAACATGTAACCTTCTGTAGCCTCTGAAGGGCAGTACTAAATAAAAACATATGATATTTAGACAAAATAAGACAAATGTACACATCATTCTGTTCAAAAGTTTTCACCCCTGGCTCTTAATGCATCATTTTTCCTTCTGGAGCATCAGTGAGCATTTGAACCTTCTGTAATGGTTGCATATGTGTGAAAAGATGGATCTCAACATCATACAGTCATTGTTGGAAAGGGTTCAAATACACAAAAATGCTGGAAAACCAAAGAATTTGTGGGACCTGACAAATTTTTCTGAAGGACAACGGACAGTTTAACTGTTCAGGACAAACAAGGAACTCATGAACAACTATCACTAAACAAAAAAACACAGCTGTGAATCATTCAGGTATAAACACAGTATTAAGAATCATGGGGATGTAAACTTTTGACTTTATAAATTCAACTATTATTTTCTCTTGTGGACTGTATGTAAACATCTTTTATGTGAAATATCTTATTCAGGTCAGTACTAAATAAACAATAACATGCATTTTTGTATGATCCCTCTTACTTTGGTCAAATAATTTACATTTTTTTAATGATTCTGAAAGGGGGATGCAAACTTTTGACTAACTGTATTTCATTAATCTCACAAGTTAATATGTTTACTTCAGTAGTGCTAACACATTTTTGGGAAATATCTGATGGATCAGTCTAAGCATGTATTACCTGTATCCGACTGTTGCCCCAGTCAGCCACTATAATGTTGCCATTGGCATCTACTGCCACACCCGTCGGTGCATTAAACTGGCCATTTCCTTCGCCATTTGAACCAAACTTCAGTAGGAACTCACCCTCTGGACTGAACACCTGCAATTTGATGACATAATCTGCATTAGCACATCAATATTTAGAAAGACTTATGTTTTTGATTGACTTTGAACAGAGACAAACTGTTATTCAGAAAGTAACCAAAATCAAGATTAAGTGTGACTAACATATTTAAGACAGGACATGACCTTTGAAGATTATGACATGGCAATATACTAGAACAGGTATTTTTACCTTTACAGAATGATTATGAAAGTCGGTTATGATGATTTCATTATTTTGATTCACTGCGGCAAAGTGTGGACCTATAAAAATGAAAGATAAAAAGTTAAACATTCAACACTTCGTACTAAAGCCCTCATCACACTAGCCTACCCAATATGGCATTTTATGATATGTGGCTTTGCCTTTCGGTTGAAAAATCGACTAGTGGGAACAGTGTTTTAGATAATGCATGAGCCGAAAGATAAAGCAATTTGAAAAGCATGTGGTTGTTAGATTAATGCTGCCTTCATGTTGCCTTCGAGAATTTGCCACTTCACATTTCTGAAGTCGTAATTACGATTTTATCTTATTCAAGTACTTTGCTGTCAGAAAGAATAGGAGTTTTGAAGGACATTTTTGTCTGAATAACTATGAATCATTGAGGATATTCTTGCCTAATACTTGGGAAAATCATATTAAAGCTAAAATGTACAGAAGATATTTAGTCAATATACGACATATTTTGAATATAATGTAGTCCTACTGTCCACTTTCTAGCTAGTGAAAGACAGAGTATCTATATAGTCAACTTGCTAATTATTTTGGGTTTTTGTTTAAATAAATACTATTTGCCCTATGTAAAATACATACAATTTGCATCAAATAATTATTTATATATGTAAATATACAACTGTAATGGCAAGAGAAAACAAAATATAAATGTTGTGGGAAAAACAAATGAAACTTAAAGGTCCACTGAAGTGCTTTGAAACAGTGTTATTCCAAATGTTTACCTCATTTAAACTGAAACAGGAAGACAGGGTGGGACATATGAAGCAGCCCCGCCCCCCTTTTTAAATAGCCAATAGCATTTTGTTTACATCGTCTACAGTTTGGGCCAGAGCCGTTGAGCTTGGTAAAGCGACTTTTGACAGCGTATGACAGCTACAACCTCATCCATATTGCTATAAAATATAGCATTCTGTGTAGAATTAAAATGGGCCCGATACGTTTTGTGATTTGCGCCAATTCATGCATATGATCCGCTCTGTGCTATCGTGTCCAATGGAAAGCTTATTTACACTGTCTGAATCGTTCCCTATCCCCTATATAGTGCGCTATGTGCCATACCCTGTGCAGAAAATGTTAATTCTGTGAACAAGTGACTGATTTCAGCCGCAGCTTCATAGTGCAAGGGGCGGGATGCTTCGGACTCTAGAGAGCATTTGATTGGACAGACAGTTTGATGAGAAGCTGAAGTGCATGGTGATGTCATCAAAATCATTGATCTGTATTAGCAGAAGTTAGAGACTGTTTTAAATGCTTATATCTCTAAATGCGAATTTTGTCATTGTTTTGGAGCATCTTATAACCTTAACCTTAAGGCTAACATATTCATACTAAAACCCAAAAACCTTCTGTTTTGATTTCATGGAGACTTTACCAGTCACTTCAACAATGTTTCTCTCATCTGCTATGTTTAAAGTTTATGGCCTGTCCAACTCAGAAACTCAGCTATCAAAATGATCTCAGTTTCCCAGTCATAAATTGTATAGGAATTTCCAGTTCATGTCCAATTTTTTGACTAGAAAACTAGTATTTACGATATTCTAGGTAGCATGTGAGGGCTGCATAAGTGCCAATATAAAACCCAGGTAAGTACCTGCAAATTGCTTGTCGCTGTTGCCTCGGTTGCCAAACTTGGATACAAGTTTTCCATTGGGCTGGAAAATGAAGATGCAGCAAGATTTATTGTCAACCACAATGATGTGGCCATTTCTATCAACCGCTACACCCTTAGGACCCATGAGCTTCCCTGAGCCAATTTTAGTCTGAAAAAAGACACAGAGAACACAAGAGAGAAAGAAGTTACCAAAATTCAACCTACTGAAAGAATTTTCTTTCTATCCACCTTATTCTTTAACACAGAAGTAAGTCTATGAGCGAGACTTCCGGTTCATCAGCTGCTATAGGGAAATAACGAAAACAATAACAATGTGCAGTAAACAGGAAAGCTGTTTCTACTACAAACCAGTGTGATCATAATTAAGGTAATACATTAAAATAAGATGGGTAAGACACACCTATTTGCAACATCAAGCAGCAAAATTAGCTGTTTTGTAAAGCTAAAACTAGCTGGACGCGGATGAGACCAGAAGCCAGACCCATAAAATGTATTGGAAAAATAAGGTGGATATGTTTATTATTATACTAAGTATTTGGTAATAAATTTGACATAAACTCCAGCACCACCATTGCTCAATAATACTTGCAGATGCAGATACCTTAAACTTGCCATCACTGGAGAAAATGCTGACCCATTTGTTATCATAGTCAGCAATGATGATGTCACCACTAGGGTGCACGGCAACACCGGTGGGCCGTTGAAGTTGTCCTGGTGATCGGCCCCTCACTCCAAAACGACTCTTAAATTGTCCGTCATTTGAAAATATCTGTAAATAAAACAATTACCTTTCTTACAAATGATAAATCTAAATTCAATAGGCAATAAGCAACCCAGAGAACAGTGGTAAAAAGACTGATTCTCGTAGTGGATTTATAATGTGATTAGACAGGTGAAGAATTTTATACCTGAACACATTGATTGTTACTATCCGCTATCAGGACCTTGCCAATAGAAGAAGCAGCAACTCCCTGCAGATTGGTGAATTCACCCTTATTTCTGCCTTTAGTTCCTTTGGGGAAAAAATACATACATGTTTTATATATTGCATATTTTAGATATATACTAGTGCACATACTAGTCAATCGATACAAAAAAAAACAAAAAACAAATTAATCACATTTTTAAATTAATCGCAATTAATCCCACCTAACATTAAAGTTTTTAGATTTTTAGATTTTTACATTGCAATAATTTCACATTCAGTCTTCAAATTAATGTAGAAACAACATATTTTTAATATTTGTTAAATGTTTTCATGACTGAAAGTATCACTGATACCAATATTACTGATGTCTCTGGGAAACAGTTCTTTTTTCCTAATATTTAATCATTGACTATAGCCATTCACCATTACAGTATTATTGAGAGCTAATAATTGTAACATTTATTAGACTTAAAAAAAATAACAACTAATTTAAGTAACCTTAAAACAATCTTCACATAAACCTATTATTGTGCCCTTCAGCAAGTAGGAAATATACAGAAATAGAATAAAGTTATCAAACACTAAATACAAAATGAAATATAGATGAATCGTTAAAGCTACAAAAGTTATTGATTTCCTCTTTCTTCTTTTGTTCTTTGATTAATAGACTTTACAGCAGCTGGGTTAAAGTAAAATATCGTATTCAGGTCAGTACTACATAAAGAACATGCATTTTGTATAATCCCTCTGATTTTGGTAAAAAAAAAAATCAACATTTTGCAGATTCTGCAAGGTGTATGTAAACTTTTGACTTCAACTGTGCGTACACACATATATACTATATAAAACATAATATAGGTAGTAAATATATGTATTTATATAACATTTCAAAAGCAATATTATCCTTCATGATTAATATATGATTGTAATGCCTTTTTCTTAAAAAAATTAGTATTTAGTAGATTAATAACTGTACTAATTTTTAACTGACAATATAATATTTTTGCCTGCCAAATGCCTTCTACAGAAGTTTTTAAAGAAGTTTCACAAGAGCAGATAAAACAGTGTGCCTTTTTTCCTGATTAGGGCAGGATGTAGACATAGAAAATGATGCTACAAACTAGATGTGTGTTCATCATACCGATTCGGAACATGAGGTCATCTTCAATTGGGTTTTCTTTCCGTTTGCCCGTGCTGTACATGCTGGCAGGGCGTTTGATGGCACGCTGTTTCACATGGCTACTACTTCCTGGAGATTTGAGACGTTTCTTGCCCCCGTCTGCAGTCAGGGAGATGTCTGTCAATTTGCTGGCACGTATGCTGAACGGGCTGCCCCTAATATGCTGATCATACAGCTTTAGCGAGAGCGTGAAGCGGCCCTCACACGGGACCGTGTATACAAACTCATAAGTGCCATTTTTATGATCCGTAACTTCACCTTCCCCCACCACGGTGCCATCAGTGGCAGAAAGATCAGCTATTAGCAGAGCATTTCCTGTCCGGCACAGTCCGCCATCTCTGTCCTTTGTTGTTATGGTCACAGAAGTAGGCTGCCCCACGATACAATGCCTCAGGCCTTCACCGGTGGCAACAGTTTCTGCTGCAACAGCATTGGTGGTTATTATAGCACCAAGGTTGTGGATGGATTTGCGAAGACCGTCGGTCTCCACCAAGAAGTCGAGCTGGCTGTTCTCCTCTGGCCGAAGTGGGAGCTCCTGACTTGCCAGCTCATCAAGACGCTCGCTCATCTGCTTCTTGACCAATAGGACTTCAGCTTCTGAGCCGTGATTAAGAGCCTGCTCTGTAAAACTGCAGCTGCTGCGAATGCCCTCCTGCCCCTGCAGCAACGACTCCAGCTGGGCTTGCAACACCTACAATGACACACAAGTGATATATTTATATACATACAGTACATGTACAAACATTTACAGACACTGCAGTACACATAGATGATATACACATAAATTATACATTCAGCAGACTCCAAAAGTCCAATGAAAATTTGTTTTTATATTCAGAAAGGTTTCAATTTAGAATACAAAAAGGATAAACATAAACTAAATGTGACCCTGGACCGCAAAACCAGTCTTATGTTGCATGACTATATTTGTAGCAATAGCCAAAAATACATTGGATGGGTCAAATTTATTAATTTTCATTTTATGCCAAAAATCATTAGGATATTAAGTAAAGATCAGGTTCCATGCAGATATTTTGTAAATTTCCCATCGTAAATATATCAAAACTTAATTTTTGATTAGTAATATGCATTGCTATGAACTTAATTCGGACAATTTTAAAGGCAATTTTCTCAGTATTTTGTGTTTTTTTTGCACCATCAGATTCCAGATTTTAAAATAATTGTATCTCGGCCAAATATGGTCCTTTCCTTTCCTAACAAACCATACATCAACGGAAAGCTTATTTATTCAGCTTTCGGATGATGTATATATATCAATTTAAGATTCTCTATTTTTCTTTACATCACTAGTCAAATTAAATAAATCCATGGTCATATTAACTCCTTTGTATAGAAGGTCAGATATTTTTGCTTCTATTAAAGCAAAAGATGCATGAACATTCTCAAATTATGCTGGACAACTTGTCATTCAGGTAATCTACAAAACTCCTTGCTATACTTGATGTTACATACTGTGAATTATGCAAAAGGGGGGCATAACTACTGCAAAAACTCTGCTGACAATATATATACAATTTATAAAAACTGTATTTTATTTAACATAAGTAGTAATTGTAGTAATTACATAATTACTACGTAGTAATTTTTTAAAAGTATACAGTATCTATCTACTAAAATAATACTATATTACAATAAATACATTTAATTTACAATATAATAATGTATAATTGTAATACATTATAGACAATCAGTCAAAAGTTTTTGAACAGTAAGATTTTTAATGTTTTTTAAAAAATTATCTTCTGCTCACCAAGCATGCATTCTAATATGCTGAACTTTCTATTCATCAAAGAAACCTGAAAAAAATTCTACTCTACTGTGTTCAACATAATAATAATAATAATAATAAAAATAAATGTTTTTTGAGCAGCAAATCAGAATATTATAATGATTTCTGAAGGATCGTGACTGGAGTAATGATGCTAAAAATTCAGCTTTGAAATAACTAAATAATAAAGAAATTAATTACATTTTTAAATATATTCAAATGGAAAGCAGTTATTTTAAATAGAAAAAAAAGTCAAAATATTACAGTTTTTGCTGTACTTTGGATGAAACAAATGCAGGTTTGGTGAGCAGAAGAGACTTTTAAAAAAAACATTAAAAAACTTACTGTTCAAAAACTTTTGATTGTTATTGTATATTATACAATAATTTATATAATTTATTTATAATAATACAAACGTATTTACATGTTAAAATTATTTATGAAGGATCATTTGATGCTGAAGACTGGAGTAATAATGCTGAAAATCAGCTTTTCCATCAAAAGAATAAATTAAATTTTAAAATGTATTAGAAAACAGAATACAGTTATTTAATAGTAATAACATTTCACAATATTGCTACACAATATTTTACTCATCTTTTTATCAAATAAATGCAGCCTTGGTGAGCATAAGAATTTTAAAAACATTAGAAATGTTTGTTATTTGGGTTATTTAAAAAAAAATAATTAAAAACTTAAGCATTTTCACTAGTGGACCCCACTGTACTGTATGTGTTAACAAAGAAATATTATTAATCAGGGCTAAAAGATAACACAAAAGTCAGTTCTAAATGAACAACAATTCTTGACATGCACATATAGGTCTTCATTTACTGATTCTACCATTTCTATCAGGTCTGATACATCAGTAATCACAGAATGACAGTGACACTGGCCAAGGATCAAATGTAATAAACACTCTGACAGATGGCTTGATAAATCCATCATCCATAAACATCTGGAGTATGTTCAATCATTAACCACAACGTCATAAAAAAAATATCACATGAAAATAAAATGTGACACAAACAGTTTGCTTCTCAAACTCTGAAAACAAAACTCCATAAAACTGAAGTCAGTATCCTCCCTCACCTCAACTTGTTTATCACAGTCCTCTTCCATTACAAAGCCTCAAAATATGTGCGCCTGTTAGCGACTAGCTGTGCTGCCTTTGTTTACTTTGCGTTTAAGGGCTCAGGTGATTTTGTAGTTGGTCTGGTTCTCCCAGATGAATCATTCCCATGTGACGCACTGCCAGCTGCCAGGGCTGATGTCAGACCCTCACAGAAGTATGTGCTACAGTTATTCATTTGTTTAATCATTTACCACAGCAAGACAGTGCGAACGATATGGGAGGAGCCATGATAGATGGGTGTACAACAACAGTGCAGGAAATAAACAAAGAATAAATCTGGTCTACATCTGGTCTATTTGCCTACTTAGACAGGAAGAGGCATCATATAAAACAGCCAAACATAACTTAAAAGATTTTATTCAACATTCAGGAGTAGGTAAATCCAAAAATGTATAGAATTAAGGCTATTTTGAAAGCAAAACAAAATGCTGACTATCTTGCAAATATTTGAGGGAACAGCCTGTAACCATATTACAAAAGTTATAGCCTGTAGAAGTGTACTAGCCTTCTGTTTGAGTCCGTAGTTGACCTCAAGCTCCATCAGCAGAACACTTTTGCGTACGTTGAGGGTCTTCTGAAGTTCCTCAAAAGTAGCATGGATCACTTCTTCTATTGAACTCTTCTGATTGCTCAGTTGCTGTAGAATATCAGACAAAACCTCCAGTGCAGAGTCAATTTCTGGCAGTCTAAGAAAAAAAAAAGAGAAAGTTACATATTTTCTTTCATTTTGTTACTTTTGTTTCATTTTTTTATATATCACCAGTCAAACATCTGGACAAATCTACTCTTTCTTTGTCATTTATATTACTACTATTTTCTACATATTAGAATTATAGTAAAGTCATCAAAACTATAAAAAAGGGCTGTCCAATTCTGCCCCTGGAGGGTCTCTGTCCTGCAGAGTTCTTAGATACACCACAGAAAAAATGTGGCCAGTTAATCTATACATTAACCAAACAAACATGTCTACTTAAGATCTGCATTCTAAGAGGCATGTATATTTTTTTTTACTTATATTTATTGGTTAGGGTTAGTTTATTTTATTTCATAAACTGCATATGTACAATAGGCTATATTTAAATAATTTAATGTTATTCATAATTTATGTTTGTATTTAAATTTTTATTTTTACTTCTTCACTTAGTTTTGTCTCACTTATTCTGTACACACTTATTAAACACATTCTTCTACTGCACTAAATAATAAATGTTTAAACATTACCAGGTTAAACGTTTTTACAAAAAAACATAAATACATTTTAAAATATATTAAATTATTCCAAAAAAAAGTTATTTTAAATAGCAAAAATATTTCAAAATTTTACTGTATTATATTTCAAAGTTTTTTGCTGTACATTGAATTAAATACATGCAGGCTTAAAAAGCAGAAGAGACTTCTTTATCTACGTGAATACTTTTTGTGTACAAAGAAAACAAAAATAACTTAATTCAACAGTTTCTTCTTTTCCGTTTCAGACTCTGCCACCATTCACAGGAGTCCCACGACACATGCGTGATGATGCTGACACTCTGACCTAGAACGTCTATCTCTCCTTGTCCATCTGGGGGCAGTCTTGGTCTAATGGTTAGAGAGTCTGACTTGTAACCCGAAGGTCACGGGTTTGAGTATCAGGTCCAGAGGGATTGTAGGTGGGGGGAGTGAATGATCACTCTCTTCCACCCTCAATACCATGACTAAGATGAGACCATTGAGCAAGGCACCGAACCCCCAACTGCTCCTCAGGCACCGCAGCAATATGGCAGCCCACTGCTCCGGGTGTGTGTTCAATACAAAACATATTCCGAGTATGTGTCACCATACTTGGCCACACGTCCTTTTCTTTCTTTTCTTAGTTCATCGTCTGTATTTCTGGTTCAAATAAGTAAAGCTGGGGCTTCAGACATGTCTTCTTGTTTTATGTACAACATGTGTCTTCTTTTGCTTGAAATTGTTGTATAAAGTCATTATTTTTGTTTCTTTTTGCACAAAAAGTATTCTTGTAGCTTGTAGGTTGAACCACTGATGTCACATGGACTATTTTAACAATGTTCTTACTACCTTTCTGGGCCATTTGAACATTTCTGCTGCACTGCTGTCTATTCAGGGTCAGAAAGCTTTTGGATTTCATAAAAAAAAAAAAATCTTAATTTGTGTTCCGGAAATGAACAAAGGTCTTACAGGTTTGGAACGACATGAGGGTGAGTAATTAATGACATAATTGTAATTTTTGGGTGAGCTATCCCTTTAAGTCAGTGTACCTAATTACAGTCAGTAACAACAGAAATCAAACACAAAAAACAAGTCTCTAAAACAAACGAATCAGGAAATAATTATAATTAAATAAAGTATATACAACATTGTTTCAAACTGTACCAGAGAAGTCGTATGAATATGTTAGGTGATTGAGTAAGCAAGACTTCTCTATAGAATGCACCTGTTTTCTTTTTAATAAGGAAGCATTAGTTACTAAGAAGAGAGCATGCAAAACCACAATGGGTGTTGCTTTAATCAATGGGATTTTTTTTTTTTTAGCTTCTTTACTCAAAGACCCGCCCCTAAACCAAGCACCCAGTGGATTAGAACAAATCAGGTAAAGCAGCTAAAAATGTCCATTATTTTTGAAAACTTTATTACTAGGGCTGGCAAACCATTAATCACGATTAATCACATACAAAATAAAAGTTTGAGTTTGCCTAATATGTGTGTGTACTGTGTGTAATTTTTATGTATATA
This sequence comes from Cirrhinus mrigala, assembly GCA_036247105.1. NCBI lineage: Eukaryota > Metazoa > Chordata > Actinopteri > Cypriniformes > Cyprinidae > Cirrhinus > Cirrhinus mrigala. Next base: position 26,198,160 of record CM070007.1, on the reverse strand, counting down.
TAAATACAAGCACATTCATGTATATATTTAAGAAATATTTATATATATATTTATTATAATATTATTATTATATAGATGATGGTTTGGATAAAAAGCCAACATTGTATCAAGGTCACCTTGGTATTTAGGATATTTGGTGTTTAATAGTGCAATGACTAATTCACAGGAGTAAATTCCAGGATTTACTGTATATTAATTTGCTTTTCTTGATTCTGCATAATCAGCCCTATTTTTAACAAGACATTTAACAAGACATTTTGCTTAAATTAAAATTCTATAGCAATGTGTTCATTAGCATATGTCACATGCCTGTTTTTGACAGCGTCCAGCTGCTCCTGTAGCGAGGCTTTGTGCTGTTCTAGAACATCCTTGAGCGGGACGGTGGCGTGTTCTGCATGTTCACCGCTAGTACACTCCTCACACATGGCTGTCTCGCATGGTGGACAGTAGAACTCCATTACCTGACAAAATAAAATGATAAATTATAATATTACTACTTTATGTTCTCCCTTTGCAAAAACTGAACAGAATGTAACTTGCCTGGAGGAAAATACTTCTACAGTAACATACAGTGAGGTGTCTATACACTAGAGATTTTTTTTGATGCTGTGCTGCTGTGTAATTCTTACATTTCCTCCATGATTGGGACAGGAGAGTGGTTGTCCAGTGGCCACTCCATTGATAGCGTCTGTGCAGTCCTCACTGAGGTTAGTATCTGGGCTCCTCTTTAGCACCTCCATCAGGTTGGTGATGAAGAAATTACTCTGAAGTGCCGCCACACCCTTCTCCGGCAAGATGGAGGTCTGACGGCACACGGGGCAAGACAGAGTCAAACTGTGGGCGGGAATGTAGTTCTGCAGACACCTGGAGATACAGGAACAGGTTATTGAAAAAACAACCTCTGTGGCAGTGACTGGCTATCACAAAAATACATATTCATTTGTGTACCATGTGTTTTCAGATAAATCAAACATTGGCCTGTCAAAAAACAGACACTGTGACCAACTTTTCTTCTCTCTTGTGACATACATCTGAGCAAAATGGCTTATCAAGCAGGGCAGGAACTGATCTTGTCAATTGCGAATTGATTGTATCACAGAGGTTTGGTGATGTTGCAAACTAAGTGGATGATTGTAACAAGGGGCAAAATAAACATCTTGGGTTATTCAAACAGCCTGACTGGGAAACTAATATAAGCACTTAAAATATTTGTGGAAATAGTTTAGATCTAATTTATTGTCATTCTAAAGTAAGGCTAATGTGGTTTATGTGTACTCTTACGAAAATGAACCATGGTTTTACTACAAATAAAACCAAAAAAACACAGTTCCTATAGTTGAACCATGGTAACCACAAATTAACCATGGTTTTGTTACACTAACTATAGTTTTACCATGGTATTTGTGGTAAAACAACGGTTATACAAATGGTAGTGCTGGGCAACAATTAATCGCGATTAAGTTTTTGTGTACATAATATGTGTGTGTACTGTGTGTATTTATTATGCATATCTAAATACATGCACATACATGTATATATTTAAGAAAAATGTTATTTATTTATTAAATATATTTATATATAATATAAATTATATGAATATAAACATATACATGTGAATACATGTAAATATTTTCAAAACATATACTGTATGTGTGTGTCTTTATATATACATAATAAATAGACACAGTAAACACACACACAAACTTTTATTTTGGATGCGATTTATTATTTTGTACACAAAAACTTTTATTTTGGATGCGATTCATCGCAATTAATTGTTCCCAGCACTAACAAATGGTAATCAATACGCCAAAAAATATAGTTACTTCACTTTTACTACAATAAAACCATGGATAATTAACCATGGAGTATTACACTAATACTGTAAGACAAATTAAAAGTTAATAATAATAAATCTTACAATTATGCATGGGTTGCACGGCAAAATTAACAGGTTTATCATCTTTTAAAACAGAAAATGCTTATAGTATCTTTCTTTGTTGTCCATGTGCTTGTTTCAGTACATCCATTTTTACATTATTTCCTGTTTTGTTGTCTGCTTTCTTGTTAGTTTCCCTTTTCTGGAAAAGTTTGATTACTATCAAGTGTCAGCAACAGTGACTGCTAATCACTCCTGTCATTACTGGGCAATGAGAGGAAGTGCAATGAGATAAATGCTGGATGGAAACAGTGTTATGGTGAGATGCAGCTTCGACGTGATATACATATGTGCTTCCTCCCGCATTTTGCATTAACACATTTGTCAGTTATACTATTGAAACTTCTCATGTTAATTTTGCATACTGTTGTCATAACTGTGTTATGTCAAAAACTCTGTAGTAGACATTTCCACTGTACTTCTTTGTTTGTAATGGAATTGCACACGTTTTGTTGTTTTTCTCAGTTTTGTTCTGTTACAAGTGTGATTTTGTTTATTAAAGGAACTCTCCACTTTTTCTGAAAATAGGCTCATTTTCCAACTCCCCTAGAGTTAAACAGTTGAATTTTACCGTTTTCGAATCCATTCAGCTGATCTCCGGGTCTGGCGGTAGCACTTTTAGCATAGATTAGCAAAGATCATTGAATCCAATTAGACCGTTAGCTTCTCGCTCAAAAATGACCAAAGAATTACGATATTTTTCCTGTTTAAAACTTGACTCTTCTGTAGTTACACTGCGTACAAAGAAGGACGAGAAATGAAAAGTTGCGATTTTCTAGGTCGATATGGCTAGGAACTATACTCTCATACTCTTGTACCATGGGTGCAGCAGGTGCAATGATATTACGCAGCTGTCAACTCTGCCGGCTGCAACTCTGCATCTACACAAACTTAGTGCCGGTCACTTTCAGGCGCTGCGTAATATCATTGCGCCTGTTGCACTCCTGGTACGGTAGCAAAGTTCCTTGATTAATACGCCGGAATGAGAGTATAGTTCCTAGCCACATCAGCCTAGAAAATCGCAACTTTTCATTTTCCGTCAGTCTTGGTACATGATGTAACTACAGAAGAGTCAAGTTTTAAACAGGAAAAATATAATCATTATATATGGTCATTTTTGAGCGAGATGCTATCGGTCTAATCAGATTCAATGATCTATGCTAAGCTATGCTAAAAGTGCTACCGCCAGACCCGGTGATCAGCTGAATAGATTTGAAAACGGTATAACTCAACTGCTTAACTCTAGGGGAGTTGGACAATGAGCCTATTTTCAAAAAAAGTGGAGTGTTCCTTTAAGTTGTTAAAGAAATAGCTCACCCAAAAATGAAGAATGGTCTTGACGAATCAGCTGTTTTGTCTATATACTGAAAGTCAGTGAGGTCCACAACAACACTGGATTTCAATGAATTTCTTTGTATGGACATTTTTTGTGGTCCTCCAAAAATGAATATATAAAAGTCATATAGGTTTACTGAATAACTGATAGCAAACTGATTTTCATTTTAAGTTCTGTTCTGCATATTACAAATCTATCTAATGAGTAAAATTACCCTTACAGATGTAAAGAATGGAATGTAATAATGTCATTTACACTCAGCTTTGCTAATAAAACAAGCATTTAGTAATAATAAATAAATTGAGCAATATAATGTAGTATAAAAAATATTTACCTTTCACAGAAGGTGTGAAGGCAGGGAAGGACCTTGGGATTGTTGTAGCGATCCAGACAGATGCTGCAAATCAGGAACTGTTTGTCGATCTGACGCACCACAGGACTTGGGAGGGTAGAAGCTTCAGTGGCCATCCTAACACTCTGTCAAAGACCTCCCACACTCCTTCAACCCGGACCCTATGGAGAGGGTACAGGAGTTAAAACAAAAAGATGAAGAAAAAAAAGGCGAGGTGAGATCTTTTTCAGGCCCACAAGATGTAGCTGTTTCTTTTCTGAAAATATACTCCATTCATTCATACGAACAAGGTGCTAGGGGGCAGCAATGGATATCACGTCACAACACTGGAATCTCTGTTCTCAGGAAATCTGGTGTTTTCAACCATTACAAGGCAGATTAATAATTAAAGCATGCTGTATTGACTTATTATGTCTGTCTGTGTTAAAGTGAGCAGTAAGACTCAGATAAACATTGACCTGATCTAAGTGCAATGTCATACATGTACAGTACAATATTCAATGTCACATATTCTGGTATTGGAGTACCACATGTAGACTCCTTGTGATCAGATTTATTTTTCATTTTGGATAAAACGTATCATATATGTTTAAAAGGTAATGAGACATTTTGATTTAGATAAGATTAGAAAATATTACAATTCTGACCAGTATGAGTTTTACATGGTTGACATATTTTTGAAGGCTAATAGAAGGGTTTCAGCACTTCTGGTTCCATCGCCCTAAAGTCAGTGTTTTCTAATTTGATTTAAATTACATTAGATTTGCTTTAGATTACAAAGATTTAACGTTGTAATTAAATGATTAGTGTTTTAAATATTAACTAAGTTCACTTCCAGAACAAAAAAGTACAGATAATTTACTCTCCCCCTTGTCATCCAAGATGTTCATGTCTTTCTTTCTTCAGTTGTAAAGAAATTATGTGGAAAACATTTCAGGACATTTCAGTGAACTTCTATGGTGCCTGCGAGTTTGAACTTCCAAAAAGCAGTTTAAATGCAGCTTCAAAGGGCTCCAGATGATCCCAGTCGAGAAAGAAAGGGTCTTATCTAGCGAAACGATCGGTTATTTTCTAAAAATAATTACAATTTATATACTTTTTAACCTCAGATGCTCGTCTTGTCTAGCCCTGCTTGAACTCTGTGTATTCCGGTTCAAGCCAGTTAGGGTAGGTTGAAAAACTCCCATCTCATTTTCTTCTCCAACTTCAAAATCACTGTTTTACCTTTTTTTGTGAAGGGATTTGATCTTCTCTGCAAGTTCATTTTGTAAACACTGGGTTGGTACTTCTGCAGCGATGCTGGACAATTTTAATGCTGGAGGAGAAAATGAGATGGGAGTTTTTCGACATACCCTAACTGTCTTGAACCAGAATACACAGATTTCACGCAGAGCTAGACAAGACGAGCATTTGAGGTCAATTTTTTATGAAAATAACTGATCGTTTCACTAGATAAGACCCTACTAGAGCCCTTTAAAGCTGCATTTAAACTGCATTTTGGAAGTTAAAACTCGCAGGCACCATAGAAGTCCACTATATAGAGAGAAATCCTGAAATGTTTTCCTCAAAAAACAATTTCTTATTGACTGAAAAAAGAAAGACATGAACATCCTGGATGACAAGGGTGTCAGTAAATTATATGTACATTTTTGTTCTGGAAGTGAACTTCTTTAAGTGAACTTAAGGGTAATCTAAATGGCAAATAATATGGAAATTAGCAGATACAACTTTTTGGCAATGTTTAAGGATTTTGGATGCATTTTCCATTTTTACAGTAAAAAATCAAGGCAAAATAGCTGGATTTTAAGGACCCTTTAAAAATGCTTGGTTACTTTGTTGCCTTGTTGCCAGTGTAAAAACCTAAGACCAGTTTTGTAAAATCCATTTTTATCTGCTTTGCAGAGTTTCAAGAGCACAATATTCCTAAGATGTTTTCAGAACAGATATAGCTGTAGCAGTAAATATTTCATTAGGCCTTTAAAAGCGGTCTCGTTTAATGCACACAATGCAGAAAGCCAAGCAGGAGAACAGTCCAGATGTCCTCAGTGCTTAGCAGAGCAGAATCATGTCAGAATCAAGTTGATCTACTGGCCACAAAGTGCTCAGTGAAAGTCAGACTCTAAATACAGGCTTTCGGACAATATTTGTGTAACAGACTGGGAAAGATGCTCTGGTGTGGCATATGAAAGCTCATAAAAAGAAAATTAATGGGCTTGTCTGCTTTGGATGCCGTATAAGGTAATAATTTTAGAGGGAAACAAAAATCTCTTACATATTGGGAAACCTATTCAAGTCTAGCAAAGCAACATACTTTCATTGTGGATAGAGGGTAACCACTGGAAAAAAAAAAAACTACTTTCACATTATAATTCAGTCACATTAAAGTGATAATTCACCCAAAAAACTCTGTCACAATTTATTCACACTCAAGTTGTTCCAAACCTGTATGAGTTTCTTTCTTCTATTGAAGACAAAAGAAGATCTTTGGAGGAAAATACTATGGAAGTCAATGGCTACCAGCAAATGTTTGGTTACCAACATTCTTTAAAAACAAAAAAAGTTTTTTGCACACGCAAATCTGCATTAAGTGTGTCAAATTAAATAAACGCAAAAAATGTAACCAGAATTCTTCAAAATAGCCTCTTTTGTGTGCAACAGAAAAAATAAATTCATAAAGGTTGGGAACAACATGATGAGTAAATGATTCATGATTCAAACTTTACCTTATCATGAACACAAATACAATGAAAAAAACAAGTTCTAAAATTTGATCTTTAACACCAAACCGACATCTTGTATCATCCAGTCCATTCTCAGTGGTGAGGAAAATTGAGACTTCATGCTATAAGATTTAAATGGTTCAGGTTACCACAATACCAGCATGGTTCCACTCAAACCCATTTGTTCTGTAATTGCTATCATTTCCTGTGAGGAGTAGATCAATCCTCATTCTTTTCTTTAAATGTTTTTCCTTTTATTTTGCTCTGCCTCCAGCACAATTCTTTAAGCTTGCTGGATCTTAATCATAAGCTCTTCTTATCAGTACCACTGTTGCTTAAAGCACAGCTGCTGTGTAATAGGGTGAGCGATATACCGGTAGACATGATTAACTGGTAGAAATTTGTCAACCGGTAGAGATTTTCGACTATCGTCTCTATCGCAGTTACACGCTCACGTGATGTTGCTGTGATACATGGTCATGAAAATGTATCATTTGCATGCGTTTTTAAGCATTGCGGTTTAAAAACAAGTGATTGTAAGCCATTGAAACACAATCAGCAGCAAAAAAAAACTTAATTTCGCTATATGCATGTGCTGTCTGAGAGCCGCACACACGTGAACGGTGCTCACAGAGCATTGAAGTACTGAATGGAGTTATTTTTGCCACTTTATAGGCCTGAAATATTTAAATACACACACTTGTCTTCACAAGTATCCTCGTAAACACAGTAAATTTAGGTCTTAAGCAAAGGCAAACAGCTGAGAAAGAAAACGTGTAACAGTGTATTGGATCAGATCAGCTCTTAAAGTGACATCAGTCTAATATTCCTGCTGTCTGTCATGTTAATCAAACAACAAAAGAGAGAAAATCTCTCAATGCTCTTGACTAAATCTCTTTTGTAACTTTAAAAAGAAGAAATATTTTTAATTTACACAGTGAAGTATATTCAGTGTTTTTATACAGGTCATTCCACAAATTTGTGCCTTTTGCGTCACAAGAAATAATCAAACATAGATTTAATATAACAATAAATAAATGTGCAAATTAAAAACATAACATTACTAAGTATGCTTTCATCAATATTACATAAAAACTCAAATATTATTTTAAATAATTTAAATAGCATTTATGCTGGTAAGAGTAAGGTTTTTGGCTTATCCATCACTATGATTTTTCTTTTTCGGCAGGACTTTTAATTTGGAAAATGAAGGCAAAATTATATAAAAATCACATTTGCATATTGTTCTAAATATAGTGTCATTGTTAAGGAATGTTTTTGGCACAAGTATGCATTTTTTTCTATAAAATATAAACCATTTTATTAATGTCTCCTGATTTCATGTCACCCCTGTTACCCTCATCAAAAAACCCTTGTAAAATAATACATTCAAGTGATATAATTTCTAGGAGGCTATATTTCCTAGACCCTGTGTTGATTGTCTGTCTAAAATTCAAACATTTTAATGGTCACCCTCTGTATATTATTGAGCTAATGTCTATATCATTCAGTGGAATGTGAGTTCAAATTAAACTATAGTATCTAGTAACGCTTGTGTCTGGTAACAGGGTTGACAAAAATACCAAAACATGAGGCAGAAAAAGAGTCATAAAATAATAAACTATATAGCCTGAGATGGCACAATAAGATTTCTTGTCATTTTAAGGTGTCTATCATAAACACCTTATTTAAAGCAAAAAATAAAAATAAAACTATATTGTGATATATATCGTTATATATTCCAATACTAAATGTCAAAACTAAAAATAAAAGCATTACAATTAAAATTAAAAAGTTTTAGTAATAGAAATAAAGCTGAAATAAAATAAAATTAAGTATAAATATAAATATAGATAAAAAAAAACTTAAACATAAACTTAAAACTATAAGCTAAAGAAATATAAAAAAAAATGCTAAAAATCACATAAGCAAAAATTACTAAAACTTAAACTAAAATTAAAATAAACAAAATATAAAAGCTTTTTTATTTTTTAATTATAAAACTGTATATAAAACTAAAATATAACTGTAAATACTGTGACATTCAAAAAACGTTTCTGTTGAAAATAAGCTGCAAATGGCTTGTTTTATACTTCTGTAAATTTCTGCCATAAGACAGATGATTGCATTTTAACACATGAATACACATGCATTCAAATTTACACATCAACAACGCCTATTTAGTATTTATAAACCTGACACACCCAGTTGCGATGAGGAAATAGAGAGGAAAATAGATACCGCTGATAACATCAGAAGAACTAATGATAAGAGTTAATTGTAAGAGCATCTGTCAGACCTTGTGATGTTCCTGACTGTTTGTACAACAAGATGCTATAATGTACATATCATACAAATGTACATACTGCACTTAAATCAGCTTTAAAAATGGCTAGGGAGACACTGACTTTAGAGATGTTACAAGCAATTTATGAGAAAACATCCACAAACTGTCATCTGTGATTTGATTCACAGGAAGTGCAGATTAGCTTTCAATGTAGGGCATGTCACAAATACTGTAGATCAGTAAGATGGAAAGAAACAGGACACAGTCACAGTGCTGAAGTGGATCCCTCAAGGGCATCCACCCCCTCATTCTGCTGAAAAAAAGCTTCAACGACATCATATCACCATAGCAACACTGAGAGACAGAAGGAGGCCGTGAACATCTGAACCAGAGCATAAGGGGGCGTTCACACAGGACAAGTTCTTAAATTAAAATCAGCTAGATGGAATGCAACGGAAGTGAATTAACTCCCACACTCTCAGAAAAAAACGTACAGTTCTGTCACTGGGGCGGAACCCTAAGGTACAAAAAATTAAAAGGTACAAATATGTACTTTTAAAGCATTGATATGTGCCTTTAAGGTACTAATATGTACTTTCAAAGTACTAAAATGTACCTTTTAGGTACCAATATGTTCAGTTTGGGGGTAGGTAAGCTACAAACATGTACCTTTTCATTTTTGCACCTTAGGGTACCGTCCCAGCGACAGAACTGTACCTTTTTTTTCTGACAGTGCATACACTAATGCTAATATGTCAAATATAATACTGCTACCAGATTGATCAGATTTGTCCATTGTTTTTCAATCAACATTAATTTGATTCCCTTTTTCAACCATTTTTAATGGTGTCAAATGGCAGAGCTCATGGTGGAAGATGCTAAAAAACAATGAGACATGGGGCATTGGGCAAAGCTGTCTTCAGTTGAGGTAAAAAATCTGAATCAGAATCCACAAAATTTTAATTATTTTACCAAAATAAGAGGGATCATACAAAACGTTTTTTTTTTTATTTAATACTGAATAAGATATTCTACATAAAAGACATCTACATATAGTCCACAAGAGAAAATATTAGTTGAATTAATAAAAATGAGCCCATTCAAAAGTTTACATACACTTGATTCTCAATACTGTGTTGTTACCTGCAGCATGTTTTTTTTTTATTTTTATTTTTTTTTAAAGACAACTGAGGGACTCCAGAAGGTAAAACAATGAATTAAGTGCCAGGGGTGAAAACTTCTGAACAGAAATTTTGCCTAAATATCTTTTTTTTTTTCATTTAGTACTGCCCTTCAGAAGCTACAAAAGATACTTGTTTCCCTGAAGACAAAATAATTTAAATGTACCCTGATCTTTAAATTCCAAAAGTTTTCACTCCCTGCCTTTTAATGCATTGTGTTTCCTTCTGAAGCATCAGTGAGCGTTTGAACCTTCTGTAATAGTTGTATATGAGGTCCCTCGGTTGTCCTCTGTGTGAAAAGATGGATCTCAAAATCATACAGTCATTGTTGAAAAGGGTTCAAAACAAGGGCCTCATGAACAACTATCACTAAACAAAAAAAACACAGCTGTGGATCATTCAGGTAACAACACAGTATTAAGAATCTTTATGTAAACTTTTGAACGGGGTCATTTTTATAAATGTAACTATTATTTTCTCTTGTGGACTATATGTTAACATCTTCTATGTGATCTTATTCAGGTCAGTACGAAATAAAAAATAACATGCATTTTGTATGATCCCTGTTATTTTGGTAAAATAATTAACATTTTGCAGATTCTGCAAGGTGCATGCAAACTTTTGCTCTCAACTGTATGTTTCGCACACATATAGCACAATTAAACACACACACACACACACACAGAACTAAGAAACTGAGAAAACAGGGCTGAAAGGAAGAAATGCAAATCTGTGGCTTTGAGTGGGAACCAAATCAAGTGAGATTTTGAAGAAATGTGAGATATTAGCAAATAAAAAATAAACCTTTTGGACTTGTATGCTGTGTTGCTGAATTATTTTTAAAGGAAAAAAAAAATACTAAAATCCTTACTAGATATATCTGTCCCAACACTAAACACAAAAATTAGCCAATTAATTCATACGTGTACAATTTCTTGATTGTTGAAATCAAAGACATTTTCATAAATGACTGATGTTACATCATTATTTTTAAGTATGTAACTTAACTATTTTACATTTTTAGCAATGTAAAGTGACAAAGTTTTTGTATTTTTTCTTAAAAATAATTCAGCAACAGCATACAAGTCATACAAGAATTATTTTTTATATGCTTCTTCTAAATTCAACATGTTTAGTTCCCTTTCAACCCACAGCCTTGTATTTCTTTCCATTCAGGCTTGTTTTCTCAGTTTCTCAGATTTTTTTTTTCCATCTGTGCTATTTTCTAATTGTCCTGTTTTACATTTTTAGCAACATAAAGTGATGGGTTCACACATGGATTGACAGCAGCTGAATGTTATTTTTGCTAAAAGGTATTCAGGATATTCGCTATTCAGGCAACTCAAAAAAAATGTTCTTACACTCCTACAAGACCCTGTCATTTTCCGCATGCCATCCCAGCTTGGTTTTGTTATGTAATATTTATATAAGCATGCCTGGTGCACAATTTCTCTGCAACATCAAAGAATGAATGATGAAGACATTAGACATTAACAACAGTAATTTACCCCTAAAGACCGCAAAAAGACACATTACATTACACACCAGACTAGCAGCACCAGAAGTCACAATATAAAGCAGTTAGTCTTTAAGTCAACCATAAAGTTGTATCAAAAAAGCTATATATCATCCATCAAGATATGTGAGCATTTCTCCACAAATTAGCAATAATAAAGCATTGCTGTATCAGCATTGCTGCATCCAACATAAGGGTATTGAGTATTATCCACAGTGACAAAATGTAACCAGCAGCACTGTGAGAGAATCAATGGAGCAACAACAGTGTATATCAGAAAGATTTCCACTGAAACCTACCATTAACCAGCTGTTCTCAAGGCACCATCCCACATGTTGATACCCAGCAATGCTGCGTTTCACGTCTGCACTGAGCAGGAAAGATGTCTGAGCACTGCTAAGCCAGCATAAGTATGACAGCTCATTTCAAACTAGCACACAAGGAAGGGGATTACTGGTCCCTCACTGCCTCTGGGTCTTTAATCAGGCCACACCTTTCTTTCGTTCACGCTCTACGTCATTCATAAATTCACCATGTAAACATTCACTTTCCATCCCACCCTTTTTCCTCTCATCAACTCTCTCTCTCTCTCTCTAAATGCTAACTCACTGCAGTGCTCTTTGCAAAGCATTGTGGGACTGTGATGTAATTCTGAGTCTTAGAAGAGATGAAGGTGCAGATGCCGGGACCAGTTCTCAGCCAATAGGGCATTAGGAGATTAGACTGAACAGTGATGCAGAAGCAAAGTCTGAGAGAGAGGGAATATGAGAAAGTGCAAGCTAATGAGATACAGCTGCTTTTGTCAGCATGCGTTATTAGTGCTGACTCACAGTAAGGCACTCAGAAATGTGAGAGGGATGCTGTGGGGGTGAGCCTAGAATAAACAAACACACGCCAAAGCATGAAAGCTCTAGAAATATAAATCTGGTTAATTAAGAAAAGTGAACAAGAACTAATTAAAGGGATGAGAAATGAAAAAAAAAAAACAAAACAAAAAAAAACTTACTCTCATGTGATTCCAAACCTATATACATTACCTTCTTGTGTGGAAGACAAAAAGAGATATTTAGCAGAATGTCTAAGCTGTTTTTTTTTTTTTTTTCCCATACAGTGAAACAGATGAGGACCAATATTAGTGGTAAACATTTACTTTATTGTATGGTAAATGACCATGAAACAAAACGAGTATCAAAGTATCAGGCAAAATGAATCTGCTTTATTAATTCCTCAGTTAAAAGTTAACAAAGATGTCAAGCTATTGTTGTTTAATATCACGATAACCTGGGCTTGAATGCACTTTACGGGTACGAAAAGTGTTATTATGGGAGGCATGACAGGCAGTCATAATCAGTAGTATAACAAGCCAATAAGGTAGCTTAATTGTTATACAGACAAACAAAACATATTATTCTCAAAGTCAAAATACTCCCTCACCTTGCACCTTCCTAGTGGAGGCCGCCAAATATGAACATTCTGAAGTAAAATGAAATGATTTTGTTTTCCATTCCAGATATATACACTGCTTTCCAAAAGTTTGGGATCAATAAGACTTGTAAAGTTTTTTAAAGAAGTCTCTTATGCTTATCATGGCTGCATTTATTTGATCAAAAATACAGAAAAAAAAAACAGGAATATTACATGGTTACAATATAAAATACATACAATATAAAAGAATGGTTTCTATTTTAATATACTTTAAAATATAATTTATTCCTGTAATGCAAAGCTGAATTGTCATCAGACATTACTGCAGTCTTTAAGTGCCACATGATCCTTCAGAAATTATTCTAATATGCTGATTTATTATTAGTATCAATGTTTGAAACTGTTGTGCTGCTTAATATATTTTGTAATTCTTTTTTTATAGGATTCTTTGATGAATAAAAAGTTAAAAAGCACAGCATTTATTCAAAATATGAATATTTTCTAACAAGTCTTTGCTATCACTTTTTTATTAATTTAACACATCCTTGCTGAATAAAAGTTATTTTTTTCTTTCAAAAAATAATGGTAGTGTATATTGTTACAAAAGATTTCTATTTTAAATAAATGCTGTTCTCTTTAAATTTTTATTTATCAAAGAATCACAGGCTCACAGGCTCCCAAAAAAAATATTAAGCATCACTGATAATAAATCAGCATAACAATGATTTCTTAAGGATCATATGACATTGAATACTGGAGTAATGATACTAAAAACTCAGCTTTGATCACAGGCATAACTTAGATTTTAATGTATATTAAAGGGGTCATCGGATGCTAAGTTCACTTTTTCATGTTGTTTGAACATTAATGTGTGTTGGCAGTGCATGTAGTCTACCTTATAATGATAAAAATCCACGCAGTGGTTGTTAATTAATCTGTAATAATAATATCCCCTTTTTCAAATCGAGCCATTTTCAGATGCCTGTCGGTGTGTCGTCACACCGACAGAGGCCGCTCCCACAATAGTTGATTGACATGAGCTCTTACCTCAGACCAGCTGTCACAGTCCAGTAACCTTCCTTGTTTCGATGCCGAAGCAGGGATGTAAGTTGCTGGATGTAATAATGAACATAGTGGTCGTCATTTACTCCCGACATCTGAGCCGCTGAAGATGCAGTGGATAACATTTGTTTGTGAAGGGAATGCACCTTCCGATCTACATATATCCGTCTATGTTCGCGCGAATCATTCAGCTTTACTTACAGTAAAGTGTGTAAAATGTTTTTTTATGAATCTTTGCGATCGCCTTTCCTTATAACGTGGTAGTTAGGAAGTTTAGCGGCTAAATGCGGCTTAAGTAAACAGTCTCGTCACTCCACAGAGAGAAGAGAGGGGCGGGGCGAGCAGAGCTCATTTGCATTTAAAGGAACAACCCCTTAGAATGAGATCATTTTTGCAGAGCTCATTTTGACAAGGTAAAAAGGGTGTTGTTTTACAAAACCACTGAGAATTTTTAATCAAAGTATATTAGAGACTTTTCATTAAGACCCTAAAGAATCATATCAACTTGTGGAAAATGGGTATCTGATGACCCCTTTAAAATAAAAAAATGTTATTTTACATCATAATAATATTTCAAAATTGTTAATTTTTTTAAATCAAATAAACGCAGCCTTGATGAGGATACGAAACTTCTCTAAAAAAAACATAAATCTTGATCCCAAACTTTTGAATGGCAGCATGCTTTCCAAAATAATAAATTATTTAAAAAATGTGAGATTAACATGGCAAAAATTTGAATGCCGCTTTTATAAAAATATAAAGCAAAACATAAATGAAGTATAATGTAGGCTATGCAACTAGTATTTCTAACACTGACTAGCAGCAGCAGTAGCTGGGTGGTCTCACAAATCCCTGTTATTCATATATCAACACTTGTCAATAAACATAAATAGAGCTCATCAAATATGGTAAACACAGAAACTGTGCAAGAACAAACATCATTCGTCTTGAGCCTTAATCGAGCACAAACGGGCTTCCGTTTGCCATATTTTATATGTAAATAAAAGCCTATATTAAGTCTGTTCATTACATATATTGATAATGCCTCTTCAGAGGAATTGGTTTAAACCACTCGATTCATATGAATTATGTTTACTATGTCTTTCTGAACTTTTTGAAGCATCAAAGTTTTGGTTGCACACTGTCAGAAAAAAATGGTGCATATTAGTACCCTAGAGTAGTAATAATACCCTTAAGGTAGTAAAGAAGGTACAAAGGTGTCCCTTCGAGGGTAATGCCCCAGTGACAAGCTGTTGTTCCCTAAAGGTACAATATTTTGCACGTTTTTTCCTGTCTTCAGTCGTAAAGAAATTATGGTTTTTGAGGAAAGCATTTCATGATTTTTCTTCATATAATGACTTCAATTGTGCCCCTGATTTTGAACTTCCGAAATGTAGTTTAAGTGCAGCTTCAAAGGACTCTAAACAATCCCAGCCGAGGAAGAAGGGTCTTATCTAGCGAAACGATCGGTCATTTTTTTTCGAAAAATATAAATTTGTATACTTCTTAAGCGCAAAAGCTCGGGTAGCACAGGCCCTCGGATGTGCGTGCACGGGTTGTTTTTGAATGATTCGTTCATTTTGAACAAATCTTTAATGTGACTCGTGAAGAACAAGTCGTCTCGGGGAGTGATTCGTTCAGTCATGCATGTGCAACATCCTATTAGGTTCTGTACTGGAATTATGCTTCATTCATGCCATATCGTAATTACCGTAATTTCGAGATGACAACATGTGACAACTCGTAGCTCTCACAAGGCTCCAAGTTCACAAGTTGTAATTACGATTTCTACGAGGACATGAAAGTTGGCATCTCGTGATTACGGGAATTCCGATATGGCGTGAGCGCACCTTTAGTTCACCTGTTTCGAGTCTTCGGGTTTTTCGAGACGTTCGTTTATCTTAGGGGGCTGTCACGTGATGCTGATTTTGCTAAAATTAACGAAATGACTCGAAAAAAGATTTGTTCATTTTGCTGAACGAAACTCAAAGGTCGGAGTCAGTAAAATGATCCTAACTTCCCATCACTACTACAAATCATGCCCAAGTTCATTGTCTGTGTACTCCGGCTAAAAAAGGTAGAGTATGGCAAAAACTCCATCTTATTTTCTCCTACAACTTCAGAATCGTCCAACACGTTGTACCTTTTTGTTTGTAAACAGCGTTTGACTTACTTGCACTTTCTTAGTCTTTGCGCGTTCGCTTTGTAAACACTGGGTCTGTAGTTCCGCCTACGTTTCGCATGACCTTTCGACATGATTCAATAGTACGTCGTAAGCGCACATGCCAGAACCTGTGCTACACTAGCTTTTGTGCTTAAAAAGTATGCAAATTTTTATTTTTAGGAAAAAATGACCGATCGTTTCACTAGATAAGACCCTTCTTCCTCAGCTGGGATCGTTTAGAGTCCTTTGAAGCTGCATTTAAGCTACATTTTGGAAGTTTAAAATGAGGGGCACAAGTCCATTATATGAAGAAAAATCCTGAAATGCTTTTCTCAAAAACCATAATTTCTTTACGACTGAAGACAGAAAGATATGAACATCTTGGATGACAAGGGGGTGAGTAAATTATTTATAAATCGTTGTTTTGGAATTGAACTTCTCCTTTAACTTAAAATAAAATATTTATCAGTTGTTCTAGTAAATTTATTGCTTTTGGTATTAACTAGTGAAACTTTGCTATCGTTGCCACCACCGGGTGCAAAAAAAGCAATCAGGTATATTGAAAAAGAACAAAAGCATAAATGGAAAGGCATAATTTCCAATCACTCAAAAATAATATTTAAATACATATAAACAATAATAGCAACACCATTTCTGATATCTTAAGTACGAATTTACAAACATTGATTGCTTGTATAAATGACAAACACAATAACAAAAGCATAAACCTTCAAAATCAAAAACAAAAGCAATCATGACAAATCAGTGTAAGACAGTACTATATTAAACACTGTAATGTGCATTGCTCTAAACAGAACTCTCATGGTTGGATTTACTCACTCTCATTTCTACAGAGGAGTCCTAGTTTTCTTCAGCATATAGCTGGGAAAGCATTACTGCCAAACATCCAGGTCAGCTCTGCTATGATGTTGTTCTAAACAGTCCAGCCCATCACAGGGCTTTCCAGACACTGAGCTCAGCTGTTTTGTTTATGACCCGCCTTGGCAATTGACCACATTAGCTTCACACAGCCATACTGACCAGTGACCATAGTGATGACCAAGACTCTAACCACATTGCTCCAAACAACGAAAACAAAGCTCCTCAGTATATTCCACTTCTTTTAGCTTAAATTAAGCTAGAGGTTCGAGTAAAACACATATTTAAACATATCTGAAATCAGGTATTCCATTGTTAAAAATGCTTTACTGCAGGTGTTTATTCTGCAGGTATGTTTGTTTCACTTTTTTCATGAGTAATATTCAAATAAGCCAAGTCAGCTGACATAAATATAACCTAAATAATAACTAATAATTAAAGCTGGGTTTTGACACAAATGTCATGATTCGATTTGATTACCAATTCGACTCGATATTGATTATTTTGGATATATATCAGGTACAGTACATGCCAAATTTTCTCAAAGAAAAAAAAAATCTCTCAACTAATGAGTCAGTTAGTACTAGATTATAATATATAAGGTTAAAATTTGTGCTATACAACTGCTTAAATCACACTTAATTTTTTACAATTACTTCAGTTACTTCAGTTTCAGCATATAAACATTTAAATAGATGTTTGCATATAAAGATCATAAAAACTTGGATGGACACTCTAAAAACTGCTGGGTTAAAAACAACCTAGTGCTGGGTAAAATATGGACATACCCAACGATTGGGCTGTTTTGACCCAGCAGCTGGGCTACTACCCAGCAGAGTATGCGAGCGGAGTGGAGTTTACCGTTTCCCACTCCCTGCTCCACTCCTCGCTCAGCTGATCAGGCACACCGCTCCGCCTTCGCTCCGAGGAAATTCAGTATTTCAATCAACCAATGGACCACCAGTGTGCAAACAATTTTCCTACCACATTCCTGTCAAGCTTGTTACGTGGCTGTCAGCATTAAAAAGTATCATCTGCTTTTTTCAGTGCAAATTTAGTTTGTAAATCATGAAAATAATAGTTCATTTTTGTCAGTTATTTTATCTACGGATCGCTGCATTTCCTACAGATTTCTGCTCATTCGATTACATTTGATTGAATCTATTATTGAGATAGCATCTGTGTGTGTAAATAAATTTATCTGTTTAAATCATGCTTTCATTCGAAAATATTCAGTATCTAGAACAGGGGTGGCGAACTCCAGTCCTGGAGAGCCGCAGCCCTGCAGAGCTCAGCTCCAACCCTAAAAAAACGTACCTGCCTGTAGCTTCTTAGTAAGCCTTCAGACCTTGATTAGCTTGTTCAGGTGTGTTTGATTAGGGTTAAAGCAAAACTCTGCAGGGCTGCGGCTCTCCAGGACCGACGTTCGCCACCCCTGATCTAGAAGGAGCAAACAAATTCCTCAAAAACTATCCTCCTAAACCTCCTGCTCATGTATATTGCTGTCATTATCATCTTCACATTCTTTCTGAGCTCAGTGATCCATCTCTATCAAGCTAGCTGACTATGTTTAACATGTGAATTCTTGCTAAATATGCAGTTATATTACGGACCGTTGGCATGAATTGTACTCGTGATGAAGCGGTAGTGAAGCGCTCTTGGAGCGAGTGAAAACCACGACGTTCCGCCTTTTAAAAAATCCGCTCCTCGCTCCATTCAAAATCACGCCGCTCCACTCTGCGCACCGCTCCGCTCACATACTCTGCTACCCAGAAGGTTGGGTTAAACATTTAACCCAACCGCTGGTACAAAACAACGCAATTCCTGGGTATGTCCATATTTTAACCCAGCAGTTTTTAGAGTGGATTTATTCAAACATAAAACACAAAAGAACAGCAAAAAAATTATAATGAGCTTATGAGTTGATCAACGCGGTGGTTGCGCCAGTGAGACCGCTCACAAAATTTAGTCGCACCGGCAAAAATGCTCGCAATCTGGAGCTCTGAAAGGAGATGATCAGTTCACGTGCGCTATGCGCGCTGACACGTCTGTTGATTGAGGCTCTCCAGTAATCTGCCACTCCACATTTAACAGCGCCAAAACAGCATTTATTGTTAGAATACTGAAATTCAGTGGACAGAATTTGAAATCTGAGATTTTATTTCATATTGGATTTTCCATCCATTAACTGAAAATAGGCTAGACTAATCGATTCTTGGGATTTAAGAATCGATATTGTTTCGTAAAAATTAGAATCAATTAAAATCGAGATATCAATATTTTTTACCCAGCCCGACTAATAATTGTTTCATGTCCATGTTAATGGTGACTTTAATGGTCAATCAAAACTTGAAATACATACACTATATTGCCAAAAGTATTTGCTCACCCATCCAAATATAGGTGTATAAAATCAAGCACCTAGGCATGCAGACTGTTTTTACAAACATTTGTGAAAGAACAGGTTGCTCTCAAGAGCTCAGTGAATTCCAGCGTGGAACTGTGATACGATGCCACCTATGCAAGTCCAGTCGTGAAATTTCCTCGCTCCTAAATATTCCACAGTCAACTGTCAGCTGTATTATAAGAACGTGGAAGCGTTTGGGAACGACAGCAACTCAGCCACAAAGTGGTAGGCCATGTAAACTGATGGAGCCGGGTCAGCGGATGCTGAGGCGCATAGTGCGAAGCAGTCGCCAACTTTCTGCAGAGTCACCCACTACAGACCTCCAAACTTCATGTGGCCTTCAGATTATCTCAAGAACAGTGCAAAGAGAGCTTCATGGAATAGGTTTCCATGGCCGAGCAGCTGCATCCAAGCCATACATCACCAAATGCAATGCAAAGCGTCGGATGCAGTGGTGTAAAGCATGCCGCCACTGGACTCTAGAGCAGTGGAGACGCGTTCTCTGGAGTGACAAATCACGCTTCTCCATCTGACAATCTGATGGACGAGTCTGGGTTTGGCGGTTGCCAGGAGAACGGTACTTGTCTGACTGCATTGTGTCAAGTGTAAAGTTTGGTGGAGGGGGGATTATGGTGTGGGGTTGTTTTTCAGGAGCTGGGCTTGGCCCCTTAGTTCCAGTGAAAGGAACTCTGAATGCTTCAGCATACCAAGACATTTTGGACAATTCCATGCTCCCAACTTTGTGGGAACAGTTTGGAGCTGGCCCCTTCCTCTTCCAACATGACTGTGCACCAGTGCACAAAGCAAGGTCCATGAAGACATGGATGACAGAGTCTGGTGTGGATGAACTTGACTGGCCTGCACAGAGTCCTGATCTCAACCCGATAGAACACCTTTGGGATGAATTAGAGCGGAGACTGAGAGCCAGGCCTTCTCATCCAACATCAGTGTGTGACCTCACAAATGCGCTTCTGGAAGAATGGTCAAAAATTCCCATAAACACACTCCTAAACCTTGTGGACAGCCTTCCCAGAAGAATTGAAGCTGTTATAGCTGCAAAGGGTGGACCGACGTCATATTGAACCCTATGGATTAGGAATGGGATGTCACTTAAGTTCATATGCGAGTCAAGGCAGGTGAGCGAATACTTTTGGCAATATAGTGAATATGATTACCCTGGTGAAAAAAACAGCATATGCTGGTAGGTATGTTTTGATGCTGGGATGCTGGTAAGGTATGTTTTGATGCTGGTTTATGCTGGTAATGTACCCCAGCAAAGGACCAGCATAGAATTACATCTAAATTACGCTCAAACATACACCAGGATGGACTGTAACAGAGAGGAACCAATCAATGACCATGTGGAGGCTCATCAGAGAGGTCAAAGAGGCAGGCCTGGGGCCTCTGAAAGAAGTGGGATGGAAGAGAGTAGGGACTGTTATATCAGTCTGGAAAAAGGTCAAATCTATTTGATTTCTTTTAGAAATCTATTTATTCTAGCCTATTTTATAGGGAACGTTTTAATATATACACACAAAGTAAGTTTGACTGCATTCTGTAAGTAGCTCTGAATAAATCATGTGGTTAGATTATGGGGTCATACAAACCTACAAACTATGCAAAAACTGAAAACCAACTGTACAGAACTTAATCACTGTTTCTAAAACTGTTATTTGGGTTTACGTGCAGTACATCATATGAAGAAGTGAAAACAGTGAAAACAGAGACACTGTACACATCCTACATTAAACAAGATGTTAAATGTATATTACATTTAAAGGGTTAGTTCACCCAAAAATGAAAATTCTGTCAATAATTACTCACCCTCATGCTGTTCCAAACCTGTAAGACCTGCATTTATCTTCATCATCCTCAGGTTTCAGCACAAATATCTCAATTTGTGTTCCAAAGATGAGCGAAGATTGTACGGGTTTGGAACAGCATGAAGGTGAGTAATTAATGACAGAATGTTAATTTTTGGGTGAACTAACCCTTTAAGATCTGATACTCTGCTACAAAATCAATCACAAATCACAATACCACGCTAGAGGAGGAGGAAGTTTAATGTCAGCTTTTTGTAACCAGGCAACAACAGCACCTCCTGCACAGCAAAATCACAATAATTAGCATAAAATATAATTGACAAGTGAGTGACGTTGTACCTTTGTGTGTCAAAAGTTGAAAAAAATTCAAAAGAACTCAATTTTCAAGTGCAAGAGAAATGCTTTTAGTTTCTTGCTTCTCCATTTACTGTTGAGTGATTCACAATATAAAACTCCAACAGAAAAGTGCTTTAAGCCTAAGAAGTGTGTACATAAGTACCAAACAATTTAAATGTAACTATTCATTAACAACACAATGCACTGAACAGGGCTGCATTTCCCAAAAGCATTGTAGATTATAGACATTAGATGCACTGAAATTTTGACAATCAAACATTTTCAGCTAAAACAGCAATTTCTGGTTGAGGTCAAAATATTTTTTGGGAGCCAAAACTCTAGAGAAGTGCGTTTTGCTAAATATATGCATATATTCTTTATATCTTTATATTTTATTTTTACCTGCTATTTAATGTAGTTTGAATAAATCTGTCATGAAAACATTTTTTTTTTATTACAGCCACTGTTTAAATGTTTATATTGTATTATATTAACAACAAATTCGAGTAGAAATATAAATCTATTATTAAAAATGTATTTAAAAACTGTATTTTAAAACATTAAATTATAAATGTATTTAAAAACTTCTGTGCAATGTTTGTAGAAATCATTGTGTTTTGAGTGATTATTACACAAATTTGATTAATTAACTGGTTATTAAAAACTCTTTTTCTGATCAAACGAAAACTTCAACTTTGTGTTTCGGTTTAAAAAACAATTTCTGTGAATCACCAGTAACTATTAATTTTAATAAGCTTTTATGAGCTGTTGTTACTTGAACCACTACGTGTAATATTTGTCACACAGCAGGACTATTTGCAATTGCAGATTAATGCAATGAAAATTTAAATATAAATAAATTAAACTAATAAATACACACACAAACAAGTAAAAGTATGTCAATTAAAGGATTAGTTCACTTCCAGAACAAAAATTTACAGATGATTTACTCACCCCCTTGTCATCCAAGATGTTCATGTCTTTCAGTTTAAATTCATTTTTTGGAATTTTCTCCATATGGACTTCTATGGTGCCTGTGAGTTTGAACTTCCAAAATGCAGACTGTTTCGCTAGATAAGACCCTTCTTCCTCGGCTGGGATCGTTCAGAGGCCTTTGAAGCTGCATTTAAACTGCATTTTGGAAGTTTAAACTTGCGGGCACCACAGAAGTCCACTATATGGAGAAAATACCTGAAATGTTTCCCTCAAAAAACATAATTTCTTTATGACTGAAGAAAGAAAGAAAGAAAGAAAGACATGAAAATCTTGGATGACAAGGGGTGAGTAAATTATCTGTAAATTTTTGTTTTGGAAGTAAACTAATCCTTCAACGAAAAAGGAGAAAAAAAATACACAAGGGTAGCACACAGACGTGACCTTTGCCATACATTCACAGCCCATCACAATCCATGTCACACAGGGTTGACTCTTTACACGGCCCCTCCTCCACCACTTTCATCAGCACTAATCATCTCATCAGGGCTTTGACCCAGACTTACACACACACACACGCTGCCAGGGCATGTGTGACATCCACCACTAGACACACAGAGAGAAACCACAAACCAATAGTAAAACATAGTAAATTCTGTTCATTCTTCCTGCCACAATTTAACAACAGGAATGTCAGCTTTGCTTATTCAGTTCAGGTTAGCCAAATCAGAATCAGTGAGATTATCCTACAGCACAGAAGCATCAGATTCACAACAGAATAATAATGTAAATTAAATCCTTTTATCCAAAGCCTTTGAGTCTATGATTTCAGCATGAGGACAGAGGGTAGACACAGATGCACTGCATATCTGTCAGTTTCACCATATGCCAATTCTATATTGATTTATGCAATACTCAGCCATTAAGTATAAGTAACTATATGAGATTTGAGTTGCCAATATAATACAGATAGACGTTCAGAAATAGACAACAATTGTAATAGTTTATGTAGCATAAAACCTTGTTTAGATTCAGCCAATCAAAGAGCCTACATATAATCAAATTTAAGTAGTTTAGTTTGTCTATTTAATCATCAGTAACCAAACGAAACCAATATTTGTAAACAGCCACAGTACTTGTGTGATTACTCCTTTTTTAACTAATGGAAATTTAAGTAATGTGACCTCAGCAACAACCTGCATGCCTCAAATTTCATTAAAACAGACTGGTAAGTCTACATTTTGTCCAAAATTATTCATTTTTATACTCTACACTAACATCACTGGAGTGTCAGTTTAAGTTATGACACTTGGGAGAACAGAACTTCATTTGTTTTTGCATATGTGACAGTTTGTAGCAGATATATAATAACTTAAATATCAGTCTTTTCCTTCACAAAACTTATGTCTACTTTTATAGTGTTTTTTTGTTGACCTAGTATTATCACCCACCAAGCACTTTAGTTGTTTGGAAAAGAGGTGAGGACATTTTACCAAATTTCTCCTTTTGTTCAACCAAAAAATAAATAATAATCTCACAGGTTGTGCACAGCATAGATGATGTGTAAATTATGATTTAAAAAATGGGGTTAATTATTCCATTCTGTGTTAAAATTTTAGAAAAAAATTCTGTCTTTAGTGCCACTAAAAATATCATGAGCCACTGCCTTCCTGTATGCAAACCAGGACACTGGGCCAATCAGCTTCCTGAGGAGGCCTATCTGCTTGAGTGTGTGTGCTTTACAGCCCAAGAAGTTAAAATGATCTTGTTTATAATCTGTGTTTCCTTTCACAGAGCCATTTTGGTTAAAACAAACAGTACTACGCAACACTTGTCTGAAATTATGTGTTAATTCAGACAAACCGCTGGCTTGGAAGATTTGCAGCGTTAAAGAAAGCTGTTATTACAACTGTGTGTGAGGCAGCATCTTCAGCTGATTATATACATTACAGTGATCATTAAAGTTGCAATCTCTGAGTAAATAACAATAGGAGAGCAAGGAGCACCACCAAGGTCTGTCTAACTGTCGAAAAGATTAAAATAAAGAACTCACAGACACACAAACACACACACACACACACACGCACACACACACACACACACACACATCTTCTTATATCAGAGTGGCATATTTTCCTTGAAAAGGCGTCAGTGCACAGTCTGCAAGTGTAGATAAACTCTTTCCAGACACGCAGGAAGGGAGCAGGGCTGTCACATTACAATGAATTACCACAAAAGAAAATGGCTTGTGTATAGTAATGTTAATGTGAAATTAAATTTCAGAAACGAAATTGTTAAATGTTCATAGGCTACAGATGAATTGATGTGACCTGAAGCATCTGAACAGACTAGTTGAGCTTCAGTAAAACATATGGTTCTAATACTAACATCATTTTAATCATAAAGTCCCTGTAAATTATTTAAAATATCAGAAATGTAGTTGTGCACTAGGCCTAATAAAAGTACATAAAGTAATTCTGGTTATCATGTATTGGTTGCTCTATGCCAGCTAAATCCATCTGACGTCTTTCTTTAAAAAATGCATTTTTATCAGGCTCAGTTGTATAGGTTTCTATGTAAGTACCGGTACTTCTGATTGGGCTGAGGCTGGTATTTTAGCGAAAAAAATGATTTGATGGATGTATAATATGTGTCGAGAGCATTCACTCAGTATCATTATCTCATTTTTGACCGAGATGGCTTTTAGCTGGTTTTGCATCTGAACTCTTCATATATATATATATATATATATATATATATATATATATATATATATATATATATATATATAATAGATAGATAGACAGATAGATTTTAGTGCGTATCATTTCAAATTTACAACCTGTACGAACCACCAGTACAAATGACTTCTCGTTACGTGTTTTATAAATAATTACTTAAAAATCAATTTAAAAAGTCATCTTCTGTGCAATACATAGTTGAAAAAGCCTATTGCATGCAGCAGAATATATGAAAATACTGTGAAAATTCACAGCCACAGATCAGAGTGTATAATTGCACATGTTTTTAGCATCGCAGAGTTGATTAAATAAAACACAACGTTAGGTAAATTCCTCTTTCTCTATGCCTTCTGTTCTTTCTCTGTGGCTGAAAATACTTACGCTATCTCCATGTCTGCACTCCTGCTCAAGCCGATTAATTCCAGAAAATAAAACCTTCAGATTGTCTCTCTCTGTCCACTCATTTTTCTCTTGATGAAACGTGAGTCACGCACGGATAACAAAACTCACAGTGCAGTCAGCAGCTGTCAAAAGCCAACGGGAGGAGCCGTAGAAAGTGGCCAATCAGAACGCGTAAGGGCGGGGTTACCTTGACTAACCGCGGTTTTGGGCCAATCGCAAGGGTCTATTTTAAATTAGGGCTAGGCATGTGAACAAGTTTGTGAGGTGTGGGGTTAAACTCACTGACCACGCAGCAGGGATGAGAGGATTTAAGAGTCACTGTAGTTCAGGTTGAGTATTTCTACTTTAATCATATTCAGATTAGAATACAAAGTTGCACCCAGAAGTGAGCTAAATCTGACAAAACCTAAAACCTATATATATATATATATATATATATATATATATAATATATTTATATATATTTTATATATTTTTTTTGGTTATATATATGTTTAACATAAATGACAAAAGACAAATTAGCAAAGATTACAAAAAAAAAAAAAGATAAAATGCTGAAACACAAGCCTTACAGTAAGTTTTTTTTTTTTTTCCACATTTTAGAGGAGATACAACATGGAGACCGTATGTGTGGCATTAACAGAACTCAGAATTTTTTTCAGGTCTTTAGTACAGAGGTCGTTCAAAAAACCAATGCCATTGCTATTGCAGGCTGCTTTAAGATATTCAGAAACTGTAAATCAAGCAAAAAAAACAACAACAAAGACTAATGTGCCTATTTTGAGGGCAGTCACTTACCTGAATCTTGAAATGAGGAAATGTCTGTTAACCATACTACTGAAAATCAGCTAAATGATTAAACTAAAATTTACATTTCAACAACCTGCACATAAATCATTGACTGCACTAGGACCCCTGCTCGCCCACAAACCCAAAAAAAATATTATAATTCATCCCAGCTGCAGGTGTATAGGTAAACAGGTCAACAGGACAATCTGAAGAATATGTGATGCGTTTTCCATTTGTTTCAGTGTCTGAAAATGATGCCTTCATTGCTGACTTATTTTCTAAAAATCCAGTTTAGAATGCAATAATTCAAGAGAGTTAATGACCACAGAACTACAGTAAGAAGCCACTAGGGAGAATCTAAATGAATATGCTTGCTGAAGAAACAACATGCCATAAATTGCCTATTAAACATGCTTAATAACCTGACAATATGCAAGTCAAAATCGTGTATAGCATGTTCTAATGACATCAAAACATTTATCTTCACATCAACATCCAGTAACTACATTTACCTATAAATGTGATGGTGTCACATCTGAGATATACGTCTTTTTAACTGCAGACATGCTTAGCTGGCTTGTTCCAAAAGTCTCACAGGACTGCCATGTAGAAATTAGCTGACTCCCCCAGGGACCACTGAGATTGGATGGGTCAGACTGGGGCACAGACTGGAACACACCCTCCCCCACCCCCAACACACACAACGCACACATTGGTCATAGGGTGCAAAAAGGTAGAATGAGTAATCAAAGAATTATCAATTGAATTTTGGTTTATCAAAGCATAGCAAAGTTATTTTAAAAAGCCCCTTTGAATATTTGACCTATAGTCAAACCAAAAATTATTCAGACACCAGATAATTTTTTTTATATTGTTTACTAGTGGGTGCACGACACTATAGTTCATTTATGTAAGTGAGGATAGCAAGATAAAGTAAACTGTGAACTGTTATACCCAAAAATACTCCATATAGTGGATTACCAGTAAAACTGATAAAAATTTGGGACCAAACATTATTCAGACACTTTGACCTGACCATGTTTTGCTACAGTGTTTTTTCTTTAATTGCTAATGCGAACTTTTACACCGCATACTAAACAAAATTAAGCATTGTTTGGTAAATGATTGATCTAAATTGGTATCATCTAATTGTGTACTTAAATTTAACAACTGACAGCTATATTCAATCTAATTCATTTGTGAGACTCTGACGGAAGGATGCCATTAACAGGATGAATTTGTTCTTACCCAGTTTAACTCTGATCTCTTGTCATATTTTGTTACCATTTTCTAAACTATAGCAAATAAACTGTGATAATGTGAGAAATGTTGAAGAAGTCTGAATATGTTTTGGTTTGACTGTATATCTGCTAAATGCAATATCCAAATTTAATGAAGCTTGATCAAATAAAATTAACAAAAAGGCTCACAGCAGCCAAGATGATCAGATTCATCATGTAATATCTTGCTTTACCGTTAGAAACTCTAATTTGTACAAGGAAGCAAGTCATAACTTCAATATTAATGAAAGAAAGACTGTAATATTACTGCTGTCCACCAGAGGGAACCACAGCTTCACAATCGCATCATTTTAATAACGCGTAAATGATAAACTGTCATAACTGCTGGAGAAACGTTTATATTTAAACAGGTCATTATTATTAGATATTTAGAATTTTATTCGGTTTTAACTGAAGCCGTAAAAATTTAAATGGAACTTTAAAAGCATAACGCAATCTAGGTTTTGACTTTTGCTATTTGTGTTAGTATTTCTGAATCCATACGTATTAACCGTTTAATCAAGTGCTTTGGACTACGTTTGTGCTTTGTACCATTTTAGAGCTCTTTGGTAGGATTGTACAACAGTAGACCAAGTGTAACGTTCAAACAATAACAATCGTATGGACTTGAGCTGCAGCCATGTTCATCAACATTCTATTACTATTATAACGTCATGTATTTGGAACACAGTACAGTGCTGTAGTCTTTAGTTTTCGTGTGTGAATAGGGCGAACAAAGTCCTCACATGAAGGTAAATTTCTATAGAAATACAAAAAAAAAAAATCATTAACTGTATTTAGATTAATCACAAATACATATCTTCTGAAACATCTCTAATACTGATCTTCTTTGTTCCTTGTTGTGCATGACTCTGTGCATCTACCTGCTCCTGTTTGAGTCGCAGCACAGCAGTGTTTAATGTGGCAAGAAAGGTCATTAAACAACAGTACATTAAAAGGTAAGTTTAGTAACCTAAATTTTAATATGTAATATTAATGCTACATATAGATAGATGAGAAAATTGCGTTAACATGTTAACATTAACATACAGTACCACGGTTTAAGCTCCTACTGTGGTAAATGTGGGTCATATGATAATAGTAACAAGGTGATTTTAATAACCCAAATGTTTCTTACACAAATTAGAAAGTGTTTGATCTAAATGCATCATAAAATCAATGTATTTCTGATACTGGTTTTCTGTGTATTTTCACATCACTGTTTCCTGAGTCTCCACTGAGTCCTGAGTCCCTACTATGGAAAATGTGGGTCGTGTGACATTATTAACAAGGTAATTTCAGTAAAATAAATGTTTATTACAGTATTAAATCAGAAAGCCTTTCATTTGAAAACATCATAAAATCACTATTTCTAATACTGGTCTTTTTTGTTTATTCTATGCTTGATGCTCTTCATATACGTGTCACTGTCTGAGCTTCTGCTGTTGTAAATGTGGGTTGTACGACAATAAATGAATAAGGTAAGCTGAATAACCAAATGTTTCTTTAAATATAGAATCAGATGTTTCATTTGAATACATGACAAAATCACTGTATTTCTGATACTGGTCTTCTGTGTTTTTTCTATGCTTGACTCTGTTCATCTACATGCCACTGTTTGAGCCCCTACTATGATAAATGTGGGTCATGTGACAACAATAAATGAAATAGGTAAGTTCAATAACCCAAATGTTTCTTATAATATACAAATGTGGGGTCATATGACATACTTAAGAAGGTAATTTCAGTAAACTAAATGTTTCTTACAACATTAAATCAGAAAGCTTTTCATTTGACTACATCATAAAATCACTGTTTCTGATACTGGCCTTCTGTTTCTATGCTCTCTTTATCTACATGTCACTGTTTGAGTCCCTAATGTGGGTCATGTGACAACATGTAATTAACAGGATGAGTTCAATAAACCAAATGTTTCTACCAAAAAAAAAAAAAAAAATTAGAAAGTGTTTCATCTGTATACATTATAAAATCAATTTATTTTTCTGATTCTGGTTTTCTGTGTTTTTTCTATGCTTGACGCTCTTCATCTACATGTCACTGTTTCAGCTTCTGCTATTGTAAATGTAAGTCATGTGACAACAATAAATGAACAAGGTAAGTTCAATAACCAATGTTTATTTAAATATAGAATCAGATGTTTCATTTGAATGCATCATAAAGTCAATGAATTTCTGATACTGGTCTTCTGTGTTTTTTCTGTATTCAACTCTCTTCATCTGCATGTCACTGTTTGAGCTTCTGCTATTGTAAATGTGGGTCATGTTACAACATTAAATAACAAGGTAAGTTCAAATGTTTCTTACAGTATAAAATGAGAAAATATTTCATTTGAATACATCATAAAATCAATGTATTTCTTATTTTTGATACTGGTCCTCTGTGTGTGTTTTTTTTCTATGCTTGGCTCTCTGCATCTACATGCCACTGTTTGAGCACACAATGGAAAATATGGCAAGAAGAATGGTCATGTGACAACATTACAATAATACGGTAAGCCAACTTTTTATTACGAAATCTAAATCAAATGCATTATTTAACAATACTGAACTTTTTGCAAACCAGGCAAATATTATGCCATCTATTGGTACAACTGTGTAGTATGGAGTATCTGTAGTGTAACAATAAAGAATAATCTTTCTCTTAACTTGGATTTGTTTGATTCTAAAACCTGGAAATTCACTTCTCTCTCATCATAGATCCTAAAATTCACTTTGTCATTTTTTGTTCTTCAAGGCAACGTGTCAACTTTATCAAGAAGCTAGACATGAGATGATCTAGGACACAGCTGTGCCTCTGATCTATAGTCAAACCAAAAGGGTCCACATCTTGGTTTCACTCCACTGGCTACCAATCTGCTGAGGTTGCTACTTTGTTGCATTGCTACCTTCAAGAAACAGCTAAAGACGCCTCTTCATCAAGCATTTTACTTTCAGGAATCCACGACAACAATTTGTGCACTTTTGCCAATTATTCTTTCTTTACTCTTTGTTGGGCATCAGAGAACACAAAGTCATAGGAGATCTAAAACTTGATTTGGGTGGTTGCAAATCCCACCCACTACTCGAGCACCACAACTGATAAGTATGATATTCTTCAGGGCAAGTGCTAAACAAACCTGAAAAAAACATTGTACAAATCAACAAAGATGGCCGCCATCAGTTAATCAAATTCCAGCATATTAATAGCAGCAAATATGAATGGCCTATCATGACAACAAAAATGGATATATGTTCAAACAAGTATGTGTACCAATTTTGTGCAAATCAGTAATTTATTTTTATTTTGTGCTTAAAACTCTGGAACCATGTGTAATGTTTCTTCAATAATTCTGATGAAATCTCAATGTCTATTTACTGTATTTGAATAAGTGTCTTTTAGATGTATGTATGTACAGTATGTATATTTACTTTGATTGAGTCAAAGTTTATTTTTTTTCTTATCTGATTCTATTTTATGCTGTAAAGCACTTTGGATCAACTATGGTTGTGTAAAACATCTATAAAAGCTCTATAAATAAAGCCTGACTTGACTTGATTCCACACAAATAAAATGTTTTAAAGATTATAAAGTAACACATCTTTACCATGGAAATAAATAAAAAACGGAATAAGATAAACACTTTTATAGCTGAAAGTAATACAGACTCATTAGAATTTACCAGTGACATTCACATTCAGTTAATCTAAATGTCAGCAATAAACATGAGTCCACATACACCACAGCTTATGATCACATTTTATGACAGAATTTTTTTAAACGTTTCTTTCAGTAACAGTAACAGTCGTTTGTTTCTTTTGTTTGTGTAATTTATGAAATCCTATATAATTATTATTATTTTCTTTTTAAATACATTTCATTTCTTGTTTCAACTAATAATCCACAAGAGCCATTGGTGCATGGACCTAGATGACTGCTGCTTCCGCCTATATTATATTTGACTTATTTGTCTAGTGTTATTAATTTCTACCTTGTGCGTGAGACATGAGGACAATTCGAGGAAATCTGTCCTGGCATCACTGACAGGCTGAAAGAAAACCGGAAAGCTTTGTACTGTACCATGCAGTCGGACTTTTCTTCCTGAAACCTTGAAGATGGAAAAATACCTCATAATTTACTGGTTTGTTGGTTTGTTATTCATATGCTATTATTTTTGTACACACCAGTGGCTCATTCAGCTAGGACACAAAAATAATACACACAAGAGGGCCTTTTTGTTTTCTTTTTAGCACTTTAGCCAGTATTTTGAGAATGCAATTTTGTTGATTACAGCGCAACAGCCCTAAATATCTATTGATCCCGATAAAGCTATTGGTGAACAGTACAGGAGTCTGGCAGGATGCTAAGAGTCAAGAGGTCAAAAGTGCCTCTTTCCAATTTTCAATCCAATAATTTAAAAAACTCATTTCTTCAAACATCTTTTAGCATAATTCTAAAACAAGAAAAATAGAAAGATTGTTTTTTTCAAGAACACAAATAATCTACACTTATTTTGATGATTTAGGAAGTATAGAAATAAAAATAAAATATAAAGCAAGGCTGACTTTAGAGCTGTTCCATGCTTTACAACACTGTCTCCATGCTATATTTACTGTCTGAACAGTAGAAGCAGTAGACTTAGGTTGACAGAGGTCTAAAGTGCAACAGGAAAAGCCCTTTCTGTTCATTGAATATTAAAACAGACCTTGATGTGGCTGTTTTACTTTAGTTATTTTTAGTCACACATTTATCAGGCAAACCAAGCTGGATGTAATTTATAATTTATCTGTTAGTTTTTATAAAAAAATGTTAATCATATTAAAATTATTTTACACTCTGAATCAAACACTGAATCGAAAACTATCTATGAGTTTGAGAGATTCAGTTATTTCCGTTTAGCTGGCCTTCCTTCCCATGGAAACCATTCAAGACATAAAAAACAAAGCCAGACAAACATTCAAGACAATAATAGGCCCACATGTAGGGGTTTCCATACACTTAACATTGAAAGTAAATGCATACATAGCCTACATACATACCTGTGTGTGCCATTGCCTGTTTATAAATAAAGCTGCTAACTAGTTTCATGGGACATTTTGTCACCCCATGCATGGTCAAATTAAAATGATCTTGGACCTGCTCTAATTAAACATTGGGAAAGTGATTATACGAGAAATAAACAAACAAGCTGTAAGTGTGGAGATACTGCTGTTAAAAATAAAGCTCAGTCATTTAATCAACTGGCACAATGACACTGTCATTCATCACCTACATAATATGAACTTGAAAATCAAGTCAAGAGTAAATAAACTGTTTAAAACCAGAATGAAAGCTCACAGTGTTCTACTTTCATTTAATAATAATAATGTTATATCAGAGAAGCAGTAACTCATTTAACATAAAGCCATTCAATTACTCTCATATACTTGGCTTTATATAGTACGCAAGGCTTTGTGTAGTTCTGCTTGCACAAACATGAGTGTGTAATATGTATTTCCTGTGACTCAATATAAAACTGAATATGTAAAAAACATATTGTTAAAACTGAATACAGCATGTCAAAAACAACAAATTCAATCAGTTTACACATTCATTGTAAAAGCTGCAGTGTAATGATGTGACAGCAATATTTTCACCTGTCTATAAAATGATTATGAGAATGGCATGCATGCGAAATGTTTAAAACTTACTTTTACTACGCAGATATCCAGCAGTCTTAGGAGTCCTTTTTGCGTTGAATTATAATCATTTAATCAAGAGAATAACTGTTCGCACTGCCTACAGCACTGAAAATGAATGTGGCATCTTGCAGAGTACTCTCACTAAAATGCTTCATGTAAGACTAGTTTTACATGAATTATTCAGCTCTTTGTGAGCTGGGAAGAAAATATAAATAAATCATAGATTAGACCTTTCATGTTCGCAGAATGATAACACTGTTTTGAAAGAATAAAATCAGTGCTGTCAGGATACAGGATATTCTCAGTTACTGACATATTTCATGAAACCAAAATTCACTTTAAATTGTGTCTCTTCTAAGATATGTCCTGTGATGGTTTTTCTTTCATACAGACTTTCCAGCGTCATTTTGGATCATTTGTTTTTAAAACCATATTAAACCAATATAAAACCAATACTTTTCAAAGAACGTTGCACATTATTTAAACTTGACTTTTTTTTTTATTTTTTAAAGATGTTTCTCTTATCATTCACACATTGATGTAGCTTTGCTTTTGGAGGGATCAGCTTTACAGGCCTTTAGTAGTAAAGATGTGGCCTGTAGTACTTAATGTTGACCTTCTGAGCTTGGTTAAGAACTCATCAGATCATGATCTGAAGTTCCAAGTTTCAATAATGATGCAGTTCATATTATTTCTGCTTCGACCAATGTAACCTAGTTATTGATGCTGCTGGAGGGCTGGTGCACTTCAAACTTAATTTAGTTGTGACGGTCTTGTAAAAATTCTATGGAATTTATACTTTAGGCTGCATATTTCTCTTCCTTTACTGCTTCCAAAATTTGAACAGATTTGTGTTTTTGTCTTATATTGTGGCGCCTCCTGCTGGATGTTTATCGTATCTTTTTTCCACCCCTTGAGGTGGTTTAGGTGACAGGTTTTGAACAACATATTGTTTTTTTTTTTTTTTTTTTCTGATTATTATTATTATTATTATTATTATTATTTTTTTTTTTTTTAAAGGTAAACTATCCCTTTAAGTGCCATGGACAGAGACGTTTTCACTTAGTTAAGCTGTAGTTTGATATTTAGAGTGATACAAATGAAAGCGCCTTTAAGGGTAAATAGTTTTGTCCTGGAACAACATTACCATGGCAACTTAAGAGCCAGAACAGAGACCACCATAAAAGTCAGGCGGTGGGAAAAGCCAAGTAGTACTCATTAACCGGAACATTTTGAGCCTCTTCAAAGAATGACCAGCAGGTGGCATTCTAGCAGAGGAAACGTTTAAAACGAAGTTTTGACAGGACAAAAAGAGTATTTGCCCTGAGCTAAAGTGGTGTGCTGAGCTTTAGTGCTGGTAACGTGTAAAGAAAGAGGGCATATGAAAAGAGAGATATTTTTGTTCTGTCCAAGTTCTTTCTTTTTGTTTGTAGTACTATGCTTAATTTGCATCTCTCCCATTTCCTCTCACACACCCACACAACTAAACACTGGGTGTGGTTCAACTCAAAAACCATTGTCAAAACCAAACCATGGCTAACTAAATAAATAAGCACTCCATATACCGTAGCTAAATATTAATAATCCTTTTTTTCCTCACAAAATAAACACATCAGTGTAATTCACAATCAGTGAACTGAAATATTCTTAATATAGTTTCACATATTTTATTGATTATCTTATATTGATTGTAATTCTACAATCACAGAGGACAGGGCTCAGAAATAACATTCAAAATAGAAAATTCAAGCAATATCAATAAAAGGTACAACACATTGACATATATGCCCAACTGTCTGATTGGACAAATGCACATCAGGTTTAATTTCAAAGTTATAGCTTTAAATGGTTTTGCTCCAAATTTTGCAAGTTTTTTGGGGGGGTTAAACTCCTATCTACAGCTGGAAAAAAGATTCCATTGTGTAAGACTTTACCATGTTGCCATGGATCCATTCTAAAGCATGTTAACCAATCAGCGCTAAGCATATAGAAATGCCAATACATGAACCCTTCTAAGAACAAAAAAAGGCATTATACATTGTAACTGAGGTACACCTGCAGAACTTTGTGAAAAGCCAATGATTCACTTGATGAGTGAGCCATCAGAATATAAGAACCAGAGGTGGCAAATATGATTCTAGAGGTAGAAATAAGGATTTTTGTGTTGCCATAATTTGAAATCAGCATTGATTTCATCAGCTGACAACAATCTATGAATGTTTACCTATTCATACTTGTTTTGTATTTGTATTTATAATAATTCATATATTTTTTATATTATTTATGTCCTCCCTCAACAACACAGTGGGTGCTTGAGACGGAGTAGACACATATATATATAAGGGTAAAAGCATGTAAAAAGCCTTCCTGTGCACCAAATACTCTTGGCGTCTGGTTCATATTGCACATCTTTTACCACTGTATTAACTACCATTAATTATGCTGAACCAGTAACACTTTACATTATGGTTCAATTTGTTGCATTTAGTTAATGCATTAGGTATCTAATACTAACAATGAACAACAAATTTTATAACATGTATTATATTATTTCATGTCAATTTATTAATATACTATTATTCATTGTTAATTCATGTTTTTTCATACATTAACTAATGTTCAAAATATTGTGATTAATGTTTAGAACCTTATTGTAAAGTGTTTTAATTCTAACACTGATTTGTTAATTTCAAGCA
Organism: Cirrhinus mrigala; assembly: GCA_036247105.1. Classification (NCBI taxonomy): domain Eukaryota; kingdom Metazoa; phylum Chordata; class Actinopteri; order Cypriniformes; family Cyprinidae; genus Cirrhinus; species Cirrhinus mrigala. The sequence goes on along the minus strand of CM070007.1, from coordinate 26,162,214 downwards.
GATACTGTTGGAATATTTGATGCATATAGTGTATGTGCTTTCTCAAAAGTTTGAGCCTTTCCTCTAGCACCAGGTTTTGCCACTCCCGGTTAACAGTATGGCTTTAAAAAGAAAGAGCTAGCAGTATATTCACAGAAAAGTCACAAATACAGTGTCATCAGCAGCAAGACAGTGTACAGCAGCATGTACCCTGCATGAAAGGCAAATTGAAAACAAGCAACTCAGCAGCAAAGATTTGAACATATCCAAAAACATCACTGGAGAGGCGTCTTCGAACTACTAGCTGTAGTACTCATTGCATCAGCTACACTAAGGTGTATTTGGATAACATTCATAAACATATTCATCAAACAGTCTTCAGCTTGATTTGTCATCATGCACAGAAAACATTTAGGTGATATGTGGATGAATCTTTGAGTGTTCATGAAGCTGTTTTAATGGAAATACTACCCTAGTAAACAGTACTACATTTACATTTACTACATATAAAATAACAAAGCAAGCATATGTATATATGACAAATTGTCTTCTATTTCATTTGTTCTCAGCAATTTGTGAGAACAGCTCACACGATCTTTGTAGAATTAATATAGATTATAAAATATAGGGTTGATCTAACACTAATTACAATTTGTGATTGATGTATTTTCTGTGACAGTTGATGATGTGTCAGCTATATGTAAAAAAGGCCATCAAAACCATCCTTGTGTGGATGTGGAAGTGCTACTAAATGTGCTGTCAAATGGTGACAGTAGCCCATTCTTGAATCTCTTACTGAGGATCCAGTGACACAACTTCAGCTACATTTTAAAGGCGTAGATACATTCAGAATAATTTAAGAGGCTTTCGTGCCTCTTAAGTATATGCAGAAAATTTTGATCATCCTTGTTTAACATTGCTTTTAGAGCCACTGTGTAATATGTCCACTCTACTTCCATGTGGGTTTGTTGGTCCTGCTCGAGATGGAGTCTCTAATCTGTGTGGATCTCTCTGAGAAACTGCTACTTTTAAGGGAGTGCTCTCGTCCAGACTGTGGGGGAGGTGTGTCACTGCTTCGACTGGAAGCCCGTACGCTCTGAACCCTCCTAATAGACCCCCCGAGTTTATCCTCACTTCTTGGCAAAGGTCCACTACTTACAGAGTCCGTTCTACCACCAGGCAATCTCTGAGAGCTAGCTCTGGCTAAGCTCTTTGATGGTGTTCCTGTTACAGCTGGTGAGGGCAAGTCTTTTTTAGATCTGGAAGAAGATGCCACAGTGTTGCGAGCAAAGCCCGGCAAAGGCGAAGAACTTTTCAAGGTGTTGCTGGGACTGTCAGGTGTACCTCGTTCTGACGTACCTTGGGCCTGGGCCTGGGCCTGGGCCTGAGCTTGGGCCAGGGCACGCATTGTAGAACGACACATCTTTTCCTCCGGTGCTGGTTTTGAAATGTTACGAACGGGTCTGGAATTGGTTTTCTTGATGGAGGGTCTGTGTTGAGTTGAGTCTCTTGACCATCGAGAGTTGCTTGGAGTCGCTCCTCTTTGAACCCTGGGATCCTCTGGAGGCAGACTTGAATGTCGTGCAGGTCTACCTTGCCTTTCGCCTCTCCTGGCTGGCATGCTTTGGTCACGAAGTGGACGTCTAGGTTCAATGTTCTCATATCCAGCAGGTTTTTCAACTTTCCTCATGCTGCTACCAGAGCGATTCTGCCTTGTAATGGGCACCACCTTGCGCATGTTCTGAGTCTCGGTTGGTGTGAGGGTTCTTGTGGGACGGCTGGCATGAGCAATTACTTTGGATGAAGTCTTGGCTTTGACAAGTGTTGTTTTGGAGCTACCGGTCTGGACTGCTTTCTCGCCAACTCTTCGCCCTTCAGCTGTGTCACAGCTATCTGTCTCTGCTTCTTCAGTAGTTACAGAAGGACTGACTGATTCTGGACATGCTTGATTGACCCTTCCTGCGAGCGGTTCATCACTTGATGTGGACACAAAGTGACAATCGGTGGACTCAAAGTTGGAGGAAAGGGAATTGGTGTCCTGAATAACTCTTGGAAAGCTGGCATCCTGTGACTTAAGTTCAGATCTTTCTTTTATGATAGGAGAACTCTCAATCTCTGAACAGTCCAGCACAATGGAACAATCTGTTTCAGTGCAGTCCATGACATACAACACAGGTTTCTTACTGGACATAGAGGGATCGAGCGGCAAAGGGGTGTCACAAGTTGTTGAGGAAAAGGTACTAGTGTCTGCTTCCTCCCTCTGTGATGAGATCCTTGTGTCATTCCATACTTTTTCTGGCTTAGGTCCTTCCTCAGAACTCCTGCTAGATGGGGGTGTATCAAGGACAAATGCTCTGGGAGAGTCTTCTTCCCTTTCCAGATCTGTTACATACACTTCATTCTGGTTGTCCACAGAAACATGACTGTTATTATTGATCTGGCTGGTTATCTCAAAGGGTTGAAGGCCAGTAACCAGTTTGTGTTTCTCCACAGAAACATTCATGTGTCCAACACTTGGACAAGGTGTCCCCTGAAAGACATGCTTTGTGTTACTCAACTGAGGTGTAACTCCACCTTCAGAGAGAGAAGTGTAATTATTATTATTGTAGGGATCATTGTTCATGTTGTATCCAAAATTTGAGTATCTAGCTAATGGACTGATGGGTTCTGTCTCAGCCCTTGGTGAAGTTGCCAGCTTCTCTTGGTAAACCTGACTCTGTGGACCCAGCTCCCTGTTATCATCCTGTAAGACAAGCCATGCCATGGTCTTTCGTTGATGGTTCCTGCTTGAACGTGGCAGGCTGCTGAATTTTGTATGGTCACTTGGTGAAGACCCAGATATCAGCTCTGTGTGATGATAACGGCGGGCACTAGCTGAGCGCCCCAAAGGACTGTGGGGGCTTTGAGGTCTTGATTGAAGCAGGAAGTCCAGGAGGCCGTCTTTGGTTAGGATGTCAACATCATTTTCGCTGCTGCTGCGACCAAAACCACCTGCCTCAGTATTGGCTGCACCCCAGGCACACCGTCTCTCCTCCAGTTCCCGTAAGCGTCGCTGTCTAGCTTCCTCCTTCAGTTCCCTGTCCCGGTTGTCCTACAGAAGAGTGGATAAGATAAGTTCTACAGGAGCTTGTGTTCACTAATATATGATCTGTAGCATGTTAATAAATTCCTTAATGTCTTGACAATAAACTCTTAATTATTTTATATTAAATTATTACATTTTTTTTATGCATTTGCATGTTTGCAAGGTAGTCAATGTGATATGTACCTTTACAGCTTTTTTGAACTTTAGGCAGAAATCTTGGAAAATTCTAAAGCACTCGTCCAGTTTGAAGGTGTCTTTGTCTTCACAGAAGAAGTCAATGAGGGCATTACCCTCTTTGCGCAAGTCCAGCCTGCGATGTTTAAGGTCCTGCAGGGCCTGTGTAGAGTTCTAACAAATAAGGAGAAAGCAAGGTGAATCATTTTTTGAAAATGGATATATATATATATATATATATATATAAAGGTAAAACAATATATACAAATACAATAAATCTATTGCAACATAAAGGAAAAACCATAGCTTTAAGATGTTGTAAACATAATTACAATATGCCCGAAAAGGAGTGGGATAAAGCAAAAGATTATTATATTTCCTCCCACCCCTACAATTATATATTGTCATGATCTGGGCTGTGGGGCTTCCCTCAGCCACCTGAGGTCGCTGGTTTCCCTGCACTGCACTTCCCTGATTGTACACCTGTCTTGTCATTAGCACTCATCTAAGCTCTCACCTGTTCACAATTACCTGGTCTATAAGAACTCTCATTTCCCACTACTCATTCTGGCTGCATTGTCTTCGAGTGTGTTTCTGTTCTGTTTATTTTTTGATCTTAGATTCCAGTTGTGTTGTGCCGTGTTGGCCTTTGGTTTATGTTCATTTGTGTTTTGTTTAATTAAAATCCCTTCCCTGCATTTGGACCCAGACCTCATTTCTAGTACATCGAACGTGACAGAATGCAGCCAGCACCGATGGGCCCAGCGGGGAGGAATTTTTTTTTTAGGGAGGCGGCGACCACCCGCTCTGTTCCCGAAACGGCGGGGATGTCCTTCGAGGCGGCGTCGGCCGCTCGTTTTGAGTTCATCTATGCCTGTCTGGCGGGGATGGACACCTGTAGGGCAGAGGCTGCGCAGATGCGGCCCTGCTTTCTGGCGGGGGCGGAGACGCTCTTCCGCGGGCAGGCGGCGGCGACCGCTATCTCCGTTCCTGACGCGGCGGCGACCGCTCTCTCTGTTCCTGATGCGGCGGCGACCGCTCTCTCCGTTCCTGACGCGGCGGTGACCGCGCTCTCTGTTCCTGACGCGGCGGCGACCGCTATCTCCTGTCCGGACGCGCCGGTGACCGCGCTTGTTGTTCTGGAAGCGGCGGTGACCGCGCTCTCTGTTCCTGACGCGGCGGCGACCGCTATCTCCTGTCCGGACGCGGCGGCGACCGCCCTCTCTGTTCCGGACGCGGCGGTGACCCCTCTCTCTGTTCCGGACGCGGCGGTGACCGCTATCCCCGTTCCGGACGCGGCGGTGACCGCTATCCCCGTTCCGGACGCGGCGGTGACCGCCCTCTCTGTTCCTGATGCGGCGGCGACCGCTCTCTCCGTTCCTGACGCGGCGGTGACCGCGCTCTCTGTTCCTGACGCGGCGGCGACCGCTATCTCCTGTCCGGACGCGCCGGTGACCGCGCTTGTTGTTCTGGAAGCGGCGGTGACCGCGCTCTCTGTTCCGGACGCGGCGGTGACCCCTCTCGTCTCGCTGTTCCTGGACGCGGCGGTGACCGCTATCCCCGTTCCGGACGCGGCGGTGACCGCTATCCCCGTTCCGGACGCGGCGGTGACCGCTATCCCCGTTCCGGACGCGGCGGTGACCGCTACTCCTCTCCGTTCCGGACGCGGCGGTGACCGCTATCCCCGTTCCGGACGCGGCGGTGACCGCTATCCCCGTTCCGGACGCGGCGGCGACCGCTATCTCTGTTCCAGACGCGGCGGTGACCGCGCTTGTTGTTCTGGAAGCGACGGTGACCGCGCTCTCTGTTCCTGACGCGACGGTGACCGCGGACGTTCCACTGGTGGCGAGGCCAGCTCACGTTCCCCTGGCGGCAGTGTCCACTGACGTTCCTCCGCTGCACGGGCCTGGCCCGCCATCCCTCCCCCTGATGCACCTTCCACCGTTCCTCCTCCCTCCAGACTTTTTTTTTTGGGAACGTCTGGAAGCCGTTCCCTTGAGAGGGGGTACTGTCATGATCTGGGCTGTGGGGCTTCCCTCAGCCACCTGAGGTCGCTGGTTTCCCTGCACTGCACTTCCCTGATTGTACACCTGTCTTGTCATTAGCACTCATCTAAGCTCTCACCTGTTCACAATTACCTGGTCTATAAGAACTCTCATTTCCCACTACTCATTCTGGCTGCATTGTCTTCGAGTGTGTTTCTGTTCTGTTTATTTTTTGATCTTAGATTCCAGTTGTGTTGTGCCGTGTTGGCCTTTGGTTTATGTTCATTTGTGTTTTAATTAAAATCCCTTCCCTGCATTTGGACCCAGACCTCATTTCTAGTACATCGAACGTGACATATATTACATCTGTATATATTATTATTCCTTACAAAATAACATATCTACTGTAAATTAAACAGCAACCAAATGTTCATTTTATCATAAATAACCCGTCACCCTATAGTCACCCATCCTAATGCAATCAAATTTATAACCCACCTTCACAATCACAATCAATACTCTCTTTTGTAATGTACGTATCGACTGTAAGTTAATTTTGTAGGTATTTCCCCAGATTTCCACACAATGACTCAAATACTGTAATATAAGTGTATTACATAAAATATGCATTGATTTTATTGTTTTGCTTTATTCAATATTGCTATGGTCTTTGCCAATTTTGCTTTGACATGTTTTATTTGTGGTTTAAAATCACACCAAGAAACTTATTTTTATATACTCTTTCTATACTTACGTTCTCAATTTTCAATTCTACTTGAGGGTTTGTTTTATATTTTATAATGGGGCGGTTTCCCCGACAGAGATTAAGCCTAGTCCTAGACTAAAATGGCCCTCAAAACCAGACTAACAGAAATCTGCTTTCTCTGTCATGGTTTTAAATAGTCTTAGACTTTGTCTAGTCCAGAATTTAATAAGCTGATTTCCTGGAGGAAGACTAAAGCTATTTCAGGACTAAACTGAGGCTTAAATTAAACCTACCAGGAGGCAGGCAACTTCAGATTAATGTTGTGTTTCCAGTTTTTATATATCAAAATTATTGGCACCCTTTGTAGATATGAACAATGAAGCCTGTAAAAATAAATCTGTACTGTTATCATTTTGATCTTTCATTCAAAAAAGAAAAAGAAAAATAATAATAAATAAATAAATAAATAAATAAAATTCACAAAACCCTAATCTTTCATTGAAGTAAAATGAAAGGAATAGGAAATGTCATTATGACAGAACTGTTTTTCTCTATTACCCATTGACCACAATTAATGGCACCACTTTATTCAATACTTTTTGCAACCTCCTTTTCCCAGTTTAACAGCTGTGAGTTTCTCCTATAATGCCGGATGTTAGAGAACACCTGACGAGAGATCAGAGACCATTCCTTCATATAGAATCTCTCCAGACCCTTCAGATTCCCAGCTCCATGATAAACTGGGATGACCAGAAACTTCATTTTGTGCTCAGTGACCCATTTTTGTGTTGATTTTGATGGTCCTTTTGGATCATTGTTCTGTCAGAAGATCCAACCATGGCTATTCTCTGCAATTCTCCAGCTGTGATCCTTGGAGAGTCTTTGGCCATTCAAACCATCTTCCTCACATTGCCATTAACCAATACAGTCTGTAGGTAGATTTGTAACATTTCCTGTTGATTGGAACTCCATAATTATTCTCCTAATGGTGGAAATATAAATGTTCAACGCCTTAGCTCTTTTCTTACTTTGATTCATTTATTTATCGACTTGCTATTTTGTGCTATTTTCTTAACTTTTTTCTTGGAAGTTACGGCTGGATAATTTCATGTTCCTAGCTACCCTGGTGTGTTAAAAAAAATGTAAATATGAATGAGAATGTAGATCGTCGGACATTTTACTCATAATTTCTACGACTGCAAATAATTGTGGCCAATGTGTATTAGAGAAAAAAAAAATCATAATGTGATTTTATTGAAAAGTTAGGTTTTAATGATTTTTTAATTTCCTTTTATTTACTTTTTTTTTTTTGAACGCTCAAAAGGATAAACAATACAGATGTATTTTCAAAACCTTTGATCATTTTTTTTTAGGGTTCCAGTATAATTCTGATTATGACTCAGTTCCATGCAATTTTAAGCTTTTCTTGGTTCATTCCATGTTTTACAGGCAACCTCTGTCGTGCTAATTCGGATTAGCACAGTTCGTTTTAAATTAATCTAGTTTATTTTAGTTCAGGACTCCATAGTCCAGGAGTTAGCAATCTGTACTTAATCAGTGTTTCAGACAGCCATTTTTTAAACCGTGATTAACTATTCTAGATTAAGCCTACTCCTGGCTTAATTTAAACCCTGTCTGGGAAACCGCCTCAATAAATAATAATATAATCTTTGTTTTGCTTATATTTAATGACATTTTGTTTGCATCAAACCAATGGTTTAATTTATTAATTTCTGTTGTTATCACTTCCAAGAGCTTCTGTAAATTATCCCCGAAACAGAAAATTTTTTTATCATCAGCAAATAAAATAAATTTTAGTCTCTTTGATACTCAGGATTTCACTGATATAAATTCTAAACAGTTTTGGACCTAAACCGATCCCTGTGGTATACCACAAGTTATGTTCATGTATGTAGCTTTATGTTCAGCAGTTTCCACAAACTGTTGCCTGTTTCTTAGATAACTACTCACCCAATTCAATATAACCCCTCTAATGCCATACATCTCTAGTTTGTGTATTAAAATATCTTGATTTATGGTGTCAAATGCTTTCTTTAAGTCTATGAAAATTCTTCTTATCTATACCATTTGTAATTTCCTCAGTTCCATTAGTGCCAAAGATGTTGATCTGTTTTTTTCTAAATCCATACTGACTATCAACTAGAAGGCTGTGCATTTCAATTATAAAAATAAAAATAAAATGAACATAAAGACAATAAAAAACTTTTAGGACAAAAACATACTCTACTAAGGAATTCTAATTGAGGGAATGATCCATTTACCTGCAAAAATGAATCCAGCTGCTTTTGCAGCTCATCGTCATCCTGAATCTTCTGTTCCAAGGAACGTGTTTTGACATAGAGAGAGGAAAACTCTCCTTCTATATTTTCTACTGAAATTCTACAACAATAAAAATGTAAGCAAGTTAGAGAACGTAATTTAATGCGTTCTAAAGTTTCTTAAATAATGAAATGGTTATTATTTGGAGAAGCTACCTTCCACTTTTGTTTGCAATACGCTTCAGAAACTAATATTGTTGTTACCTGGCTGCACTCTGTACATGCGTTAGCTTCTCTGGAAACTTCAAAAGGGCCTCATCCTTTTTCTGCGCTTCCTTTGTGAGAAAAGTTAAAGAAAAATCCAATGCAAGTCAATGCAGTTTTTAAAAAATATTGGTGTTATCACAATGGCTGTTTTCCTGAAACATTTACAAAAATGTACCAGTAAATCTGGAAAAAACTACAGTGCATCTGTCCTACTTACTAGTGCCACAAAATGGAGCAGGTTCATGCCAGGCTTGTTGGCCTTCGTGTCAGCCAGAGAGAGAAGCGAAGACAGTTTGAAGCCCACAGCATTGCCTGCATAGCCTCCCTATGAAAACACAGAGAACATCAGTCAATGTCTGGTCAATGCTGTAAAAGTCATCAACTCTTCCTGACTTAAAAATGTCAGGGAATGTTTTGGAGGAATATTTGAAAGGAAAGGGCAAAGGTGAAAAGAGGATTGGCGGAAATGTCCACAAAAAAGGGGGAAGATGAGGGGTAAAGGGTAAGAAACACTGAAAAGACAATAAATGGAGAAAAGGCTAGAGACAGAGAGAGAGACTTACTGCATTCATGATATTTCCTGCTTGGAGAACCAAGTGTAGAATGGCATGGAGCTCTTCACAAGCCATTAATTCTGTGGAATAATCAATAGAAACTGAATAATCACAGGCCACTCTAAACGCTATTACTATCCTTCAACACTCAGCAATCTAAATGCTATTACTATGCTTCCTACTGTCTACAGACTAAGATATTTAAAGGAAATCTGAACACTTGATGCCACATTTAAGCTAGAAGAAAGGGCTGACAGCATGCCCTACCGTATAGTTCAGAATAGTAATGCGAGGTTAATAAAACTCATTTTAAGTTTTGCTAAAGGCTCCCAGCATCAGTGTAATGATTAATGGAGTGCCATATCTTTACGTTTCAGTACTGTTGAGGAAAGGTCATGAGCCTTTGGTTTTTGAGGCTAATACAGGCACAGCTGAGTGACAGAAAATAACTCAGCAAAATGCACTCAACAAGAATTGAATCCTGCTAAAGGTTCATTACTGTTTATCGGTCCACACTTGACAGCAGATCTTTTAAAAGTGGTGTAATAGTGCATCAAATTACAGGCGCTGATGAGTGCGAGCATGAGATGACTAGTTTTTCCCCCAATAACCTACAGTATGGTCCACAGAGGTAAAAAAAAAAAAAAAGGTATAAATGACTCCTCAAAATGTTTGCCTGCTTAACTAAAAAAGATGACAATTACTACTCTAGATAAAAGAAAAAGAAGTCCTCAAAAATATGATAAAAACGTCAGAACTTAGTATGTTCTTACCTTCAGTAGCCTGACGCACAATGTTAATCTCACGACTCATGGCCGCACAGGATGGAACAAACTCTTCCTGAAGTACCATAGCCTCAATACGCACATCAAAGCTTTAAAAGTGAACAAACAATAATAATTGACCTGCCTTTTGATAGGTATTATAAAATCTTAGATTTGTATTTCATAAGAGGGATCTTGTGCATCTCTTACCGTGGCACTTGAATCAGCAGGAACATGAAGGAATCAACAAGCGTCAGCTTGTTTGGGTCTCCTTTGAATTCCTTCAGTTTCTTCACCTAGTGAATATATGTGATTTAAATCCAAACAGAAAGCATGTGAAGATGTCCAATATATTTGTACCATTTTTAATTTATCAGTTGATTGGATTAATTGTAGATGCAAATACAGAATCATTTGCTGGCATCTAAAAATTAATGTCAATTATTAAAGCACTCATAATTTAATAGCATTGGTAAATTAATCTTTAGCAAACATCAAACTCAATGTCCATTTTTCATACTGTATATTATGTTGTGATAAAAATAGTATACATAGTATACATTTTAACTTCTGGCATTTATTAATTACTGTATGTAACAGCTAATTATTAGCATTGGTGTCGGTATCAGTATCAGAATTTTAAAGTTGGTGCCTCCCTAATTTATACCTCAACACAGACCCATTCTTTTAATTAAGATTATAGATAGTGCCAAGTACAGGCTCTTTTTACCAAAAAAAAAAAAAAAAAAAAAAAAAAAAAAAAAAAATAATAATAATAAAAACAAAATTATAATAATAATAATTAATTACTAAAAGAAATGTGTTACTTAAAATAAAGCTGAAATAAAACAAATGATAAATATTAGCTAAATATTAGCTAACACAATGTATACTTAGGCAAAAAAAAAAAAAAAAAAATTAGTTGCCTTGGCTACTAATTGAAATTGAATACGTTACTGACTAAAATTTAAAGAGATATAAAAATGAATAGAAAAATAAAATAGAAATATATAAAAAAAACTGAAAAGTGACAAAGTTACTTAAAATAACTAAAACTTAAACTAAATTAAAAATGAAAACTAAAAAAAAAAAATTATTCAAAATGTTAATAAACACTAAAAAAATAAAAACAATAATAATAGTGTGTAGGGTGTAGGGTCTGAATTTGTGACCACATACATCACTTAGTACATCAGTATGTCACTGCACGTTGATATCAAAATCCTATTTTGGTGTAATGATTATTTATTACATGAGTAGTCTTTTGATGTTGTCTGGGATACATTAGGATGCATTAATGCAGCAATACACTACAAATACAATGTGGCAATATGTATCTCTGACCGCCAGCAAATGTGATTTGAGGGATTTAATTAATTTGTTTATACTACACATTGTATATCATTTATATATATATATATATTGCTGTCTATTTGTGATGAGGCAGATGTTAGCAGCATATCCCATACACCAAAAATTGAGCTAGACAAATATGTTGTGCAGGTAAGCTTTAGAAATCTCACCTCTTCTGCTTCAGGTAGAAGTTTGAGCAGTTCTTTCAGCGGTTCAGCTCCATATTGCTTACTATTGCCCAGGCGAATGTCTTCTACTATTGCGTGGTTGGTCCTGAGGGAAGAAAACAGAGTAATATAAAGTTACATGGGTCAGGCACATGGCTGTGCCTGAGCCATGTAACCGGTCAGCTAAGACAGTACATGAAATGAACCCTTGTAGAATACTTCAGTGTATGATCCAAAGAACAATAGAAAAAAAAAAAAAATCATTACCTTCACAAGGATGTGTGTTAGGTTTTTACTTGTATAATGCAGGTATTTTGGGTCCCACTTCATATTGAGAGTCTTTAATTACCATGCATTTATATTAAATCGAGGTAAGGTTAGGGGTATATTATACCACATAATAGCAATTACACTAGCTCTATGAAGTGTATACAAGTCTATATTTTAATGAAGGTGTGTCATAATAGCAATAAACTAAGAATTTAGATGGAATGATTCCAATTAATTGGCCTACAGATTATAAAGAATAATCAAACTACTTAGTAATTTATTAAGTTACTGCATAAATCTAAACAAATTACAGTGTCCACAAATCCCCATTACTAAACCCAACATTAAAAAAAATCATAGATCACTATTATTGATGAAAAATATTACAATTTAACCTTAGAATTGTTGAGATGGAATAAATCTCAGAAATGATAATGATGTTCAGATTAAAATATTAATGATATTTAGTGATATGATCAAGGGGAAATGATCTTACACTGCCTTTTACTTAATATACCCTATTGTAATTAAAGGGCTAGTTCACCCAAAAATGAAAATTCTGTCATCTTTTACTCATACTCAAGTTGTTCTAAACCTGTACAAGTTTCTTTCTTCTGTTGATCACATGCATTTTCAATGCATTTGTAATTTACATTCTGAATGTCCAGGACTAATTGTCTCCTGCATGAGTGACTCAGCAGAGTGAATGTGACTCACACCATCTACTATACATGATCACTCACATACACACAGATTACACACAAACATCGAAGACAAACAAATCACAGAAAAAAAAAAGAAGACTTTTTTCATAATTATTTAAAGTCATGCAGCATTTGAGGATGTTGAAATACCTATTCAAAAATAAACTAAAATCCTGTTTACACAGGACACATCCACCTTCACCTGCCCATTGCACCTTGCGACAAGTCTGACGTAAACTTTTCTTGTTTTATCCTTTATTTTTTTTTCAATTTAAATTGTCTATTGAATACCGACAACATAACTAGTTCCTGTCATAGTGAATGTATACGGCATCCTCATGTGAACTTCCAAGTATCAATCAGAACCTGAAAGCTATTGATCTTTACACAAGAGCATCGGATTTCCTTTGACCATCAGATCGTATTTCTGTGCTGGAGCACATGCACTGCACGACAGGTTTTTACACATGTTGACACCGAGAAACCTACTTCTTGAACTGTTTGAGGAAAATTCCAATGTTCATTCCTCTCTTGGAGTTCAAGATGCTGATCTGGAAAAACAGAGGAAAGATGGTAATTAAAACGGATGGAAAGATATACAAAGGACAGACTGTGTGCTTTCTGGCAGAGATGTAATTCCATTCAAATTTTTGGCCTTCAGGTTTTTGTGGCACATTGATTTGAATGCAACTTTCAAATGAATAAAACTGGTATCTTTGATGTTGCAAGATTATTATAGTAAAAGAAAAGTGAGGTAAACTTTATTTTACAGTGTCTTTGTTACATGCTGCATATACTTCATAATAGCATTTTAAGCATATTGATATAATAGATTATACATAATTACTAATGTAACTAACCCTAAACCAAACCAAACCCTAATCTTAAACCCTATCTCTATAGTAAGTACATTGTTCTATAGTAAGTTAAAGCTGCAGTCCATAACTTTCTTTCTGTTCATAATTTTCAAAATTTATATGAGTACATCAAGAATCCATTTTCCAAACTGTGGTTTTGCCTTATCCTGAATCACTACAGTACACCTTTTTTATATTCTGACTGTTTTAGACTGGTTCTAGTATAAACCCACTACTTGCATGACTCTACACTACTTGCAAAACGCATGCCATTCTAAAGCACCAAAAGTTAAGGACTGCAGCTTTAAATAATATTACTCAGTAACTAAATGTATAATTACACTGTAACAAGGACACCTTAAAAAAAGGTCAGATTTTCAGAACAGTGGCACTCTACAATAAGATGTTTTTAGTGTCTCAGTATTCAGTTTGTGGTGCGCTTTATGAAGACAAAGCACTCCATGTTTACTTTGCTGCCACATTTGTTTTTCCAAACATTTTTGGCTTCTGCAAGTTACCGTACAAACTGAGCAGAGTGACACTGGAGGAAAGAAAAATGAAAAGGGGATGATCTGAAAAATCTGAAAAATTTAAACTATTGCAAAAATAAAAGCTTTGAGAGTAACTGGACCAGACTAGAATGCAACATAAAAGTGAACAACTTACAAAAGAAACATAAATCGTAATAAAGTTAAACCTTTTATGATTATGATGATTATTATTACTTACAGTAAAATAGTTGTAATTGTACTGTTATTTCTAATATTAAGGACATACTAAATGAAAACGGTATCACTAATATTAAAGGGGTGGTTAATTGTGATTTAACTTTTTTAACTTTAGTGTGTAATGTTGCTGTTTGAGCATAAACAATATCTGCAAACTTGCGATGCTGAAAGTTCAATGCAAATGGAGATATTGTCTTTTAAAATTATGGCAGGTTAACGCCTACAAATACGGCTAATATTCTTTGGGTCTCATTCTGGCTTAAATTCATAAGCATTATTGCCGACGGCATTATTTACAAAACAATTGGAACGCATGTCACTGAGGTGAGGGCCATGACGTTTCTGCATGTGTTTAGCAAATCACAACACTGGGCCATCTAACCAATCTGAGCCCACTGCGTATTTCTGAGGGAGGGGCTTCATAAAACCAGGAAATCAACAGAGCGTTCATAGGAGAAGGGACAGAGCAGTGTAGAATAAAGGTAAATTATGTGAAAAATAATGTGTTTTTTTAAAACGAAGCATTAAAGGAGAACGTCACTTCTAGAACAACAATTTACACATAATTTACTCACCCCCTAATCATCCAAGATGTTCGTGTCTTTCTGTCTTCAGTCGTAAAGAAATTATGGTTTTTGAGGAAAACATTTCAGGATTTTTCTTCATATAATGGACTTCATTGGTGCCCCGATTTTGAACTTCCAAAATGCAGTTTAAATGCAGCTTCAAAGGCTCTAAATGATCCCAGCCGAGGAAGAAGGGTCTTATCTAGCAAAACAATCGGTAATGTTTTTGGAAAAATAAAAATTTGTATTCTTTTTAAGCAGAAAAGCTCGTGTAGCACAGGCTCCGGGATGCATGTCCATGATGCTACGAATTAGTGATGCGTTGTTCTAGAACGATTAGTTCATTTTGAACGAATCTTTAATGTGACTGGGGAAGAACGAGTCATCTCGAGGAGTGATTCGTTCAGTCGCGCATGGGCAACATCCTATTAGGTTCTGTACTGGAAATAGTTCACCTGTTTGGGGCTGTCACGTGATGAACAAATGACTCAAACCCGAAAAGACTAAAGACCCAGGTAAACAATGAATTAATCTTTTCTGTTTCTTATAGCATTATAGTTTTGTCTTAATTGTAGTGTGATCAACGTTTGTGTAAGCAGTAGATGTGTTAGGGAAGTAACACATAACATTTTAATTATATTTTGCTAAAATGAACTAAATTATTCTCGAAAAAAGATTCGTTCATTTTGCTATACAAGACTGAAAGGTCCGAGTCGGTAAAATGATCCGAACTTCCCATCACTACTACGAATCACATCTAAGTTCATCGTCTGTGTACTCCGGCTCAAAAAGGTAGGGTATGGCGATAAACTCTATCGTATTTTCTCTTACAACTTCAGAATTGTCCGACATTGTTGTACATTTTTGTTTGTAAACAGCATTTGACTTACTTGCACTTTGTTAGTCTTTGTGCATTCACTTTGTAAACACTGGATCTGTAGTTCACCTACGTTCCGCGTGGCCTTTCGACGTTATTCAATAGTACGTAGCGTCATGAACGCGCATCCCAGAGCCTCTGCTACACAAGCTTTTGTGCTTAAAAAGTATACAAAATTTTATTTTCCGAAAAAAATGACAGATCGTTTTGCTAGATAAGACCCTTTTTCCTCAGCTGGGATCGTTTAGAGCCCTTTGAAGCTGCATTTAAACTGAATTTTGAAAGTTCAAAATCGGGGCATCAATGAAGTCCATTATATGGAGAAAAATCCTGAAATGTTTTCCTCAAAAAACGTAATTTCTTCACGACTGAAGACAGAAAGACATGAACATCTTGGATGACAAGGGGGTGAGTAATTTATTTGTGAATTGTTGTTCTGGAAGTGGACTTCTCCTTTAACACATTAGAGTGCACCCCATAAATACAATCAAACATTAAAAAAAAACAGTCAACCACCCCTTTAAGAGCACAATAAATGAAAACTGTATCACTAGACTTATATGCAATAAATTTAACCATGTGATAGAACAAAGTTATATTTTTAGGTGTTTCACTTAAATAGAAAGAGTTTTTAGAGTAATATAAAGTACTTTACAAATTTGCTGCACATCAATTCAACTAAATTAAATAGGAAGAAATATCTTTCTAGTTTCTAGAAATGTTATGAATTTTTATTTAAAATGAGTCTTAAATAGATAGTTCAGCCAAAAGTGAAAATTCTGTCATCATTTAGTCAATCCTAGATTTTTCCAGATCCATAAAACTTGCATCCATATTCGAAACACAGTTAAGTTATTTGTAATAAACCCTGAGAAATTTCAGTCCCTCAGCATGTTCACACTTCAAATGGTAGATCAACTGTGCTACACACATACAGTAAGGACAAACCTCACTGGTTCTCATGCAATGTGTATTTGTGAATAAAAGCCTAAATTAAATATTTTTTATCATATAAAGCAAATGTGTTTCTTCAAAAGACCTGGATTAAACTTCATTCATATGGAGTACTTTTACAATGTCTTTATGAACTTTTTGAAGCATCAGTTTTGGAGGGATGGACTTTCATGGATGGTCAGAAATCTCTGAAGTTTAATTAAAATCTTAATTTGTGTTTCAAAGATGGAAAACAACATGGTTTGAATCAACATGAAGGTGAGTAACTGATAACAGAATTGTCATTTTTGGGTGAACTATCCCTTTAAAGAACACAATGCTATCCACCTTATTTTTGCTGTAAGAGGGGGCACAACCATTTGTACATTTTTTGGGTTGTGTCCAGCTATTTTTAGCTGTACAAAACAGCTTATTTTGCTGCTTGCAAAATAGTCTGTCTTAGGGTATTATTTTAATGTATTATCTTAATTATGAACATGCTGGTTTGTAGTGCAAACAGTTTTACCGTTTATTGCACATTGTTATTCTTCTCATTAATGAGAACTATATGTCTATAGTTATATGTCTTATGAACCCGATGTCTTGCCCACAGGCTTACTTTCAAGTTGAAGAATAAGGTGGATACTTATTTTTCTCTTTAACATCAACACCAGGGAACCCTTGGTAGTGACTTTGGGCCCATGAGATCATTAAACTAAATAACATGACACAGCCATTTTAGTGGCAACTAAACAGACACACAATCTGTCACTCTCTCTCTAGCACACACATTTACATGACCCGTGTGTGATACGTGTAATTTGTGACGCATCACTAACTCAAAGGAGTAGCTGGGCGGTGTCTGAAATTACAAACGAGACCACACGCATGGTCCACGCCACCTCAGACAAACAATACAGAAGCTTTATTAGATCTGCACAGGTACGCTTGGTGCCTTCGTGGATAATTACAAAGCTACTCAGACCAGCGGCAACCACACAAAACAACACAAAAACACAGCTGGTCGCTTAGACACAAAATGGCAAGCTCATGGGAGCATATGTTTTGGGTAATAGGGACATGTTTGTTTTAAGTAGAGGTGGAAAACGGAGTTACGCACACCTAATAATCTTTCTCATAAGCTAATAAAAAAGGTGCTTCGTACATGATAGGAAATGCATCGCTTATGATAGGTACATGCTTTGTATATTATAGCCAATTGTTAGCATAAAAAAAACACTTTGTTTGGAACAATATCAACTTGATTACTTTTTGTAGGGATTTGTACATGTTTACAATGTTTAACTGAAACTGACAATTTGGATATATTTACAGCATCTAAAATGTTAAAGCATATAAGGTATGTATACATAGCTTTTGAAACATTATTAATTATTTATATTATAACATTGTACTGTTATGTATTTTTAAACCCTAACTCACACCTATGTTAAACATTTCTCTGCAATAATAAAAACATGTTAGTGTTATAAACTGCTATAATACTAAACAGATTAGAAATTTGATGCAATTGAACACATTCATCCTATAAATTAAATACAATAAAATCATTGTATTCATGTCATGAATTACTGTATGAACATAAAAAGATCAATAAATATTGATTTCAGTTGACTGATTTTGATTTTTTCAATTGACTGATTTTAATTGATTTTCAATTTTTAAAGTTGTTTATACCGTAGAGAAAATGGTTACTTTTTCTATGTAGTTAAATATGTTGTAAATAGATTAAAAATGAACATTTCAGTGTCTGTGCGAACTTAAAAAAATGTATGTGTGCTAGAACCGCACTTTGAGTACAAATACCAACAATTACTAATAAAATCATGTTCAATATAAAGATATTCTGCTGTATCTGGTAAAGTAACCTAACTTATACATAACTAAATATTATACGTGAACCTGGACCACAAAACCAGTCATAAGGATTTTTGAAATTGAGATTTATACAACATCATAAATAAATAAATAAGCTTTCCATTGATGTATGGTTTGTTAGGATAGGACAATATTTAGCTGAGATACGACTACTTGAAAAACTGGAATCTGAGGGTGCAAAAAAATCTAAATATTAAAAAAATCACCTTTAAAGTTGTCCAAATTAAGTTCTTAGCAATGCATATTACTAATCAAAAATTAAGTTTTGATATATTTATGGTAAATTTACAAAATGTCTTCATGGAACATGATCTTTACTTAATATCCTAATGATTTTCGGCATGAAAGAAAAATCGATAATTCTGATCCATACAATGTATTGTTGGCTATTGCTACAAATATACTCGTGCAATTTATGACTGGTTTTCTGGTCCAGGGTCACATATATAGGTAAATTATAAACAACACAAATAGTACAGCAATGTCATTTTTTTGTGAACTTGCACTTAGCATTTATTTTGTAAGTGAAATAACTCAGTTGAGAAGATGAATATCAGTTTTGATGTTTTTTAGGTGTTGATTATGGGATTTGTGTCTCAGATCTTAAATAACCAGTCACCGAAGTCTACCGTACATGTGATTGTAGTGCACACTGCAAATGTTCAACATGTGATTTTCTTAATATCCTTTCTACAGATTAACTGGATCAAATTACACTGACATCTAAAGGCCACAGATAAAAGCTTCAGAAGTCAGAGAAAACAAAAGGAGAATCTCAGACCTGGGCATCTTGAAGAGATGCATGATATATTGATAGCCATATCCGTATCAGATCATAGGTAAAAAAAGAAAAATTAAACCAACAAATCCCAGCTAAATGATCACATGGTCGACATTATGTCTAGTTGGCCTACCTACTGCTAAACACAAATAACATACATCCTTAAAAATAAAGGTGCTTTAAAAGGTTCTTCACAGCGATGCCGTAGAAGAACCTTTTTTGGTTCAATAAAGAACCATTCAGTCAAAGAACCATCTCTTTCTTACCTTTTTATAATCTGAAGAACGTTCTTTCGCCACAAAGAACCTTTTGTGAAACAGAAAGGTTCTTCAGATGTTAAAGGTTCTTTATGGAACCATTTAGACAAAAAAGAAGCACCTTTATTTTTAACAGTGTACAATATTTATTTCGATTATATGTGATTTTAGTCCCTTTAAGGCAAGTCATTTCACTCGGCAGCCATCTTTGAAACACCTCTGGGCAGGCAAGTGCAGCTTCTTTCTTTTTGAATGGGGAAACATAAAATTCTCCAAAACTGTTCACCAAGCTTACGATTACATTTCATATTTTAAATCACCAGTGAAATCTGACAAGAACTGCCTCATAAATATTGTTCCTTATGCTCCAATAGCTTTAAAAAAAGCTTATTTTTTAGGCTAGATCAGCCAGTGCACATGCACAGTACTGAGCACACGTCTCAGAACGCTGACTGTTTCTATAGTCACCGGGACTTCTAACGGCAGCTGCAGTGACACGCTGACTTTACTAATCAACGATTGGCTCTTATATTAAGAAGGCGGGGCTTCGCAGCCATAATGAGCGTTGCATCTTTCCCCATTTCCCCAAGTCTTTGGTATTCTATAGTCTTTGTTTTAGTTTAGAAAGTTATATTAATCATTGTGCGTTTATAAAAGCAAATGATAGTAGAGACAAAATAACAAGCTTTAACTGCAGATATTCCAAACAATGGTTCACTTCTCTCAGTTTGGCTTACCTCATCCTTGCTCTCTTTAAATGAACCTCTGGATCTCCCAGCACGAGGATGTCCACTGCTTGTCTGGGTTCGAACCTCCTCTTGCTGGCCGAAGAGCTCCTCCACTGTCCTCACGTCAATTTGATACTGCTGCTGTCTCACTGCTAGAGTCCAAATATTTGGTTTTCCCCGAACCTTCTCCTCAGGAATTGTTTTCCAGAAAAAGCTCCGTACCCGTCGTTTCTTGCGTGAAGCATGACCGGGATGGCCTGGTGCCTGGGGTGGTGGTGGAGGAGGTGGAGGCGGTGGCGGAGGTGCTGCTGGAGGGGAGGAAGTGCTGTCATGTCCATGGCTAGGATCATTTGAGGAGGTTGTAGAGGGTTCAAATGGCAGTGGATTCACTATTGGCGTGGTACAGTCGCTTGCCGACTCCTCCGCAGCAGTCACACTTGCCATGACAAGCATTACATTAGCATTGACACCAGTCCTGGAGGGCCAGGCTGTGAGGGGAAATTTCGCCCTGGTTGGACAAGACTTTTTATACAACACCTAACAAATTGGTACAACCTAGTTGTTTGATTCTAGGTGGTGTCTTCTGGAGTCCCAAGGTGTTTCTCACTCATAGTCGCTAATACAACTAACAGCTGAGTAAATAATAAGTCTTTCCTCTAGCAGAATATGTGCAGAGATCATTCTTAATTAGAATTGAACGTTTTCACAAAAGTGTTGACTGATTCATGGCTTTAGCAATAATAAGAAATGACGGACACAGGCGATGTCTTGATATTCTCACATATTTTGTCTCCACTTCTTCTACGTAGTCCCATAATGGTGAGTTGTTGCTTCCAAAATTTTGCCCACTGTGGTGCGGTCAGAGGTCAAACCCTTGGAACTGCAAAAAAGACAAAACAGACAGACATACAAAATCAAAATTACTGAGGTGCAGTCAGGCAAAGGAATTTAAAAACTAAAGGAACCTAAAAACAACAAAAAAAGGAAATGAGAAAGTAAAAGACATCAAAAGAGAGGTGGTTGTACACTCCAAGAAAGGCCCCAGCAGGAAAACGCCAAATGCTATTGTTCACTGGGGCCAGCCTGCTATGTGTAAAAATGTTCTTGACAGATGAATCAAATCTTCACTAATGAAAACTCACACAGAGAACTTTCAAGGGATTTGTACATTGCATGGCAAAAAGTTTGGCAACTTACCATCAATTACCTTTACGTAACATATTGTAGTTACATAACACGTAGTTATCCATTCAGTTTGGAGCTTATTTGAAAAAAGCTGTACTGTTATTAAGGATTTTTTTGGCATATACTCATACTGTATATAATAATAGTTTTATCATGACATAGTAATGGATATGACAGTGTTAACGTATTTGGTCTTGGTGGAATAGATCTGCTACGCTGCTGAATTGCTGCTGCTGTTGGTTACTGCTGTAGCTGTACACTTTTGCTGCTGCTGCTGCAAAGCAAGTGCACAACTTGGTCTCATGACGAAAATGTACCTGAGATGCGAAATCCATACCAATAAGTACATATCAGTGCAATTTCCAAAAGAAATGTCCACTGAGTGGCACTAAAAGAGTGTTCATTTTTTCTCCCGAACAGCTGAATGTACATTTTGTATGGTTTTGTATGTGTCACAGCAGTTCTGACTTGAAATGTCCGTCGAGTGGCGCTATAACTGTAATACTCCGTGACGTTTTAAAATAACACACCATCTGCACTACACCTAAACCTACCAGATAGTATGAACAAATGTGAATGTGACGTAAAAACGCAATCGGAAGCATGCCGTTTTAGCTCGTTTTTCGATCTCTCATCTTTCAGCTCTTTTCATAGTGAGTCATGTTTTCCACAGGATTCCTAAATCCAGTTCCGTGCTGGCTAAGCTACTGAGCAAGCTTGTTATATCCGGAAAGCGAAACGTATGGAGCTGTAATCATAGCTGTGTATGAAAACGATTACAAGTGCTCGCTGTTTTACGGCCCTAGTGTTCATTACTGTTGAAAACTGTAGTGATGTGTACTTATTGATACATATTTCGCATCTCGCGAGTATTTACTGTGAGTAATTAAGACAAAATGCTGCTGCACAAATAGCATATATAATTTGATCATTGTAGCCAATCACACTCATATCTGTTGAGCGTGTGAACACAATGGCCAATCAGTGGTGTTTGAGAAATGTTAGCAGGAAATGATGGTACTGAAATTCAGTGTAAATAGATGCTATTTACACTAAGTGCAAATATCAATGGGTTCTATTTACACTAAATGCAAATAGCTATAGATTCTATTTACACTATGTTAAAATAGCAGGATTTTCTGCTATTTATAATACTTGCAAATCGACACAATTATCTGCACCTCATTATTGTAATACATTAAAACAGTATGCAGTAATAACGTATTGAGTGTAAATTATAGTTTTAATTCAATTTATTAAATGGATGCTGTCTTATTGGAACAATAAGGCCTCCCTACACCTACTCTAACCCTAACCGATACTTTATTTTCACCTTTTCGTTTTCGTATTTCCTTAATTTTTATTGAAAATAAAGGCAGATTCGAACCCGGGTCAATCGCATCAAAAAGAGTAGAACACAAGCAGTATCCGCTGCGCCACTGGAGCTGACTCTTACCAGCCGTCTTTTGTAGTGTTGACTAGACCAATCACACGTTGGTGGCCGGAGTTAGTGTAAACAGCCTCTTCCAACAAGTGTAAATAGACAATCCGATACTTTAATTACTATAAAATTAATTATTGTGTAGACCTAAAACTCACTATCAGTGTAACTTACTAAAAAAACGTGGGAGATGATCACGTTGATCAGTGTCTATAGATGGCAGAGCAGCTAACATCATTATGGTATTGATACTTAAAATAAATGAAGAACGGAATTGCTAATACTAGCTAAAATACTACTAACTGCACCTTTAAATATTTAAGAATTTTGCTCAGGGTGTAAGCGATTTAAACTGTCTTTGTTTATTTGCTGACTTATTTTACGTTACTATAAATTAATATAATATTTAATATAATAAATATTGGTAAATGTTTAGCCATTAAATGCAGAATTACATAATTAGAATAGTTTTCATACTGGTGATTCACTTGTGCCACATCTGTTATTTGAATATGCAAAGCAGCCGACATCAAACAGCCTTCAAAGTACAGTGAGGTTGTCAAGGAGACCAGCCAACAACCAATCCACAAAAAAGCAGCTATTTTGGACAAAAATTGGTAAAGATATACAACCAAAGCTGCTTAATTTTTGTTATTTTGATATATATGATATACAAGAGCCTTGTGAGCAGCTTGCATTGGTCAGCACTTCATCAGTATGGCTTAGGTCTTGTCATGCAGGTGTCTTTGTATCACAGACACAGAGAAAGCAGAGACTGCAGTAAATGGCACTGGGTTTCATCTTATGTACTACTGTCAAGAGTGACATATTGCCGTCTGCTGGGAGAGGCCACAGCACTTTTGGATCAGACTGAACAGTCTTATGTAGATTGAGTTATGTAACCTGTATTTCAAAGAGAGAATGAAGGTCATAAAAGTCTCATTTCAGGTAAAAACGTAAAAACACTGTTGTAGCATTGCTACTTGTGAGGTGTCTTTAATGCTGGGATTGATCAGTGTAGACATAAAAGTTCAAAGATGTTAGTACAGCAAGTTACCTTTACTGACAAAGCTGACTGTGGTGAAAGGATGTTCTAGAACAGATAATACAAGACACCAAGTGCTGTAAACCAGAGCTCATCATACTGCAACAGGGTCTCATTCGATCCTCTAGGTTTTTACTTATTAAAAGACAATTGACGTCACAGGAAGACTCTGTTTCCGCGCTGGTTCAGCTGAGTTAGGCGCAAGCTACTATGTATAATTTATTCATATGTAAAAGTAGGTGTATTTTTCCTTTTAAAGTCATCTTTAGAAAGGCAATGCTGTATGATGTTTTAATGTTTTTTTGACAAATAATTGCAATATAAATATAAATACTGTACTGTTTGTATGTGTGTTCAGATCCTAAATGCACATGCACTGTGTCGGCTAGAAAAGAGAGTAAAGGGTTAACACTCTGTAACACATTCTATCTCACCTCAGTGGTGTCTTTGCTGCAATGTCAGCCACAGCGTACAGCAACACACCCAGACATGCAGCACCAAATCTGTTCACGATTATAACTGTCATGACATTTACAAACGTCACAGAATGCTAAAAACCCTTTTGAGGGCATATTAAAGCAACATTATCATTTTAGGATAGGTCAGACACTATAATAATGTGATTAAATGCAAACAGTTCAAGCCCAGCAAATCTAAAAAGCACTAGACATCCAATAGGCCACTTGTGAGGAAGGCAAATGTGGATGAAGGAAACATTGTTCATAAAATGAATGAATAAAAAATAAAAATTCGGTCATCATTCATGCATTTCATGCCATTCCAAGCTCATAAAACTACCATTCATCTTAAACAGAAATAGAAGATATTTTTAACATTCTCTCATTTTTTTGCACATCCATTGAAAATCCACACAAACAAAACATTGTAAATATCATCCAAATGAATCCACTGGTCTTCTGAAGAGCCATGAATGCGTTATATGAACAGATTTAATTGTTTACACAAACATAGAGCTCATCAAATATGCTAAACACGAAAGCTCAAACCAGCTTGCTTGATGTGTGACAACCAATAATATTTGTTCTTGTGTATTACGCAAGCACAGTTAAGCATCCATGTTTTATAATGGCTTTAATTACTGGTCTCCTGCTGTACTGTGATTCACATGTTGTTCCTTCTCTTTGTTACACACAATAAAATAGTATGTGACATAATTTAATATCGCTCTCCCTGCTGCCTGAAACTCATTTTTGGAATGGTACAATTTCTCAAAATACTATTTTTTTAGATTGTTGAAACAATGAAGAATGTCCGTGTTTTCACGATGAATTATTTTCAATGCATAAATAATGCAGACGGTCATGATGCATTACATGATGTACCTGTAAACAGCAGAATACTTCCGTTTACTATAAAAAAGAGGCTGTGTTTTCAGCTAAGCCTTTTTCTAATTCAGAACTGGGAGTTGGACTATGATTGTGACCTTGTCACAAATCTGATTGCTACAGACATTTTTAAGTATACTTGATGGATTTTTGAGCACATTTGGAAAGAATGGGACAGTATTAAGACACACACACACACACACACACACACATACACAGTGTACCCAGACCATTAGACATCTGTTCACATGCTGGGCTGCCAAGCAAATTAATCCTCCTTAGGAGAAAATCTCTTAAAATTTCTCATTGTTTGTTTGCTAGTGATTAGTTATTTTGCTTAGAAAAGATGTCAGCACAAAATGGTGTGTATAGGTCAAATGCTTCAATTTGGTCTTAAAAACCAAATCTCAAGAAGAATACTTATTCTGTTTCAAAGGCTCTGGTCAACATTGTAAAAACATTTAACTTTGTTGGTTCCCCTAACGTACGTAGGCTGATTTAGTGATGTTAAATACCATTTTTGACTTGAATAAAATGAATTTAGATGCCACTAAACCCAACCTTTTTAGATTACATTTTTTTCCGTGACGTAAACAACGTCAAACTGAAAGATGATCTGGCAGTGATTCTTCTGAAGACCCTCAGAGGCAGCAGAAGGTACAAAAGTGTATTCATTTTCAACTAACATAACAGTACCCTTGCCCTTGGGTCCGTCTATGCACAAACACACACATAAAAAATCTTTCTCCCACACAAACACAGACAATCGTACATCTTCTACCCAACCACAACTCTTCAGACAAAGTCTTGCCCTGTTACCTGATTCAATTGATACGGCACTTTGAAACGCTCTGCTCGTAGATTGATTTCCAGTACGTCTGGTAAATGAGGCCTGAGGCAAATTCCCCACACACTGGACATCTAATACCTTCAGTGGAATATTTGGGTGCAATAAACAGCACCAAGACAAAGAACCTTTGAGGAAATACGCAGAGATTAAGAAATACTTAAGCAGATTCAAGCATTAATGTCTTAATGGTGCTTGTGCTTTGGATTCAGCTTTTGGTGCAAGTGTATCTCTGTAAACCAGCCATATATCAAAGTCCACACTGGTCCCACAGGGTCTTTAGAAGATTAAACTGCTTTCATAATTTCATAATTGAAGGAAGGCTGCCAAGCTAAATGATTTAAAAGAACCATGATAGAAGCCACCAGTTTTGTTTAACACCCAGACACACTTCCCTATATATTACTACCCCACGGTATGACATCATCTGCTACGCAAATCATGATACCTGTTTCTGTATCAAACATTCATTTAAGTGTGATGTTGGTTGATAATGATGGTTTAAAACTGTTGATGATTTAGAAAGGCTAATTAAAGGGAAATCATCATCTGTAGCAGCTATAACATGTGATCAGCAGTTGCTGGCTCTCTGAGACAGTGTGTGAGTCTTGTGTTGTGACAGTTTATGACACTTCACTAACTGTCAAAGGGATACAGCTATTTTCTATGTTAAGGGTAGGAAACATCCAGAAAGGCTGACCATGTTAATTTTGTTTAACACATATTACACAATTTTTGGCCTACTTTTATCATCTACAGCACCAGCTGTCACAGTTTGGGCCTTGCAAAGGGGAAACACAGTCTGTTTCAAGCTCTCTTTAATTTCCTGCATACTTTATCTTCAGGTCATAATTATCGCACTGAAGTCTATGTGTTAAACATTAGTGAGGCCATTGACACCATCAAACTACTCTATCAGTCAGTAACTGAGGCTACAATTATATACTACTCTAAAAATAGATACTATGTAAAACTTAATATTACTGTTGCAAATTGTGCTGATTAAAAGTAATGTTATATGTTATACACTAAAACCAGCAGATAGCTGAGGTTTTGTTAGGATTTTTTTTTCAGGAAAATTGTTTATAATCATGGCTTTTATGTATTTATAGCTGCTTCATTTCCAGCTATTATTGCGAATTAGAAAATTTTGAAACAGAAAGTTAAAGGGCACCTACTATGCAAAATTCACTTTTACATGTTGTTTGAACATAAATGTGTATTGGCAGTGTGTGTACACTACCACCCTATAATGATAAAAATCCACCCGCTCCTTGTTTTTAAATCCTCATAAATCATAAGCAGTGTCTCAGAACAAGCCATTCACAGAATCTGTAAAATGTGATGTAACATTTTACAGGCCCTGCCCATGACTGTTGACAGACACTGCCATATTAGCAGAGACCCCTGCGTAAGTGAGCCGCACACAACCTGCAACGTTTATCTTCATGCTAGAGCATTCAAAAGCAGCATTCAAGTAAGAAATGTCTTCTATTAGAGCTACAGAAATTATTTATTCAAGAGCAGTGAATGATTTTCTGTTTTTATTTTATTGTTTGGGTCATATTAACAGTGTAGATGATTTCAGTGCGATGGACAACCTGATCTCATGATAAAAACTTTTTCACGAGATGCAAAATACGTAAGAGTGTTTGGGGTTTTTTCCCCAGAACAGATGAATGTACATATGGTACGTTTTATGTGACGTTATGTGACGAGTCAATGTGACGAGTCAATGCAGTTCTGACTTGAAATGTCAGTTGAGTGGCACTATAACTCTAATGCTCTGTGACATTTTAAAATAACATACCATCTGCACTACACCTAAACCAACTCGATAGTATGAACAAAAGCGAATGTGACGTAAAAACACAATTGCAAGCATGTCGTTTTAGCTCGTTTTGTGATCTCTCATTTTTCAGTTCTTTCAGTGTGAGTCATGTTTTTCACAGGATTACGCAACCTAAGTCCAATTCCATGCCGGCTGAGCTACTGGGCAAGCTTATTACATTTTTACCCCCTCTCGTTGAAATCGTTACATAATTGGCTAATCCTAACCCCTCCCCCACACCTAACCCTAAATTTACCAATACTAGCAAGGTAGTAATCTGGTGGGGGTCAACACCGGAAAGCAAAACATATGGAGCTGTACTCATAACTGTGTACGAAAACGATTACAAGTGCTCTAGTTTTCATTTCTGTCGGAAACTGCAGTCATATGTACTTAGTGGTACGTATTTGACGTTTTGCGAAAAAATTCCCATAGGTACGTTTTCGTCATGAGATCAGGTAGGCGATAGACGTGATAATCAGTTTATCGAAGAGTATCCAAGATACAAGCTGTATAAATCTGTTCTGATGAACAAACAAACTCTTCTACAAAATAAAAATATATATTTTATTTTTGCTTTATATATTTATATTGCATACATTAATATTATATATTTTTATCAGTATTTCAGGCACATACAAACATAGCTAGTCACAAATTTCTTTATTGTTGTGCCCTGATATGACTCATTTAATGCGGACACTACAGAACTTCTAATTTTATATGTGAGGTGTTGGTCTGTTTGTGCACACGCTGGATCTGTATGAACAAAAGATTTGGAGAAATGTACTCATCCTCCTGCTTTCACAATGTGGAAAAGATCTTTGAAAAAATCAAGAAATGATTTTGCATACACATTAACATAAATATTTCATTTAAAATTTACTGTGATGATAATGTATTTTAATTGGGTACTGATAATTTACCAATTACATGCATACTATGCACAAAACCACAAACACTGGTAGCATAATAGTATAGGTAGTATGCAGTGTATCCTTGATTATAAGCCCCTGTTTGTCTGATTCTGTAGGTAAAAATAATAATGTTGTTTAATGTAACAAGTTAGATCTTTTTTCACAGCACTATGATTTCTCCACTGGTGGCTATAAAGAATCTTCTGCTTATCAAATATAACCACAGCTGGGGGGCAGGGTGAGGCTTGACCCAAATACAGATTGAGAGGACGATATTATAATGAAGAGATGATACAAAGAAGAGTGGGCTGGGAGGGAATCAGATATAAAACACATCTGGACACACGTTCGAGAGAACTTCATGAGAATATAAATTAAGATAAACACTAAAAACAGGGCATCCAGTCATTTGGATAATAATGTTACAATTTATAAATGTATGTATAATTGTATACATGTAAAGACTGATCTTAACTGAACCAGTGCTGCTGAGAAGTGGCGAGTATCCAGCAAGAGAAAGCTTGCTTCGCAAACCCTATTGATCACAAAGGGCCATTAGAGAAGGTAAATAAAGCAGCAACAAAGACCGCCTAACAACTACACAGTAATCAAACACGACTCGGGGGAATCTTCATAAACTCTTTAGAAGACAAACTAATTCTAGAGTTCAAAGAAGCAAAGTTCCAGGATGATCTAATTCGCAAAGTTAAACCATTTCTGTACACATAACACACAGAAGCATGAACCTACAGCATCAGCCAGAACAAATGTGATATGAAAAGGAAATTTTAATGTGTCCTTAAAGTTTCTGGGTAACCCAAAAGGGTTCATTTTTAAAGATATATGAGTCATGAAGATCATCCTGTCCACATGGGACCAGGACTCAATGTAGCTTGAAAAGTGCACTGACTGGGATACTGCACTAATGCAAATGTCTTTGCTGTCAATCACTGATGCTGCATATTGACTTGTCAGCATTTATACTAATTCTACACATGCTTCACTTTAATGTGAACTGAATGAATGTTTAGTTTGTAATCTCCCACATGTACTATACTAACACGTGCTAAAATGGACTACACGCACACACACACACACATGCTCATATTACCGTTGCAGCTAACAGCCAATATATAGCACTACTTGTTCTCGACCACAAACAGATAAGATTTTCTGTCTTCCACAGTCACTACAAACTCTTCTAAGTGGTTTTGTCCCCAAAGGAACAGCTAGCAATAGTAGACAGTGAAATGACCGCAATAAAATATAAATGACCTCATGTGCAAACAAAGAGAGATGGACTAAAAGCACACCGGTGTAAATCAAATCTCTCAGAATACCAAAACAATCCTAATACATCTTGATATGTAGCAAATTTACATTCAGTTACTGTAGAGCAGCTGCGCAATACAACAAAATAAGAAAATACTACTGTAGATTTCTGATGTTTTTCTAACCATTTTATACAGGGAAGTGAATCAGCCAGTGGCATAGACGGAAGGACGCACTTTGGCTGCCATGGGGATGGCAGGTGGGAGGGGAAACTGAAGTCCAAACACCTGATGTTTACGTGTGTGCAAATGAAAGAGCCAGACGCTTACTGGTGAATTTAGTCCCTTTAGAGCCCATTAGAAGTATTGTGAGAGATTAAGTAAAACAACAACTAGAACTGTGATGACGACAGTGTTATTGTTAATTAAAACTAAAGCGATTAAAAATCTTTTTGGTAACTGAAATAAAGCTTAAATAAAATAAAACATTGAAATATTATAAATATTGATAATTTTTTTTACTTAGAATACTAGTAATTTTGCATTGGAAACTAAATGAAATTAAATAAGTTGAAATTAAAATTGCTAAAACTGATGAAAATGTCAAAAACTTCAATGAAAACTGAAAATGTAAAAAAAATAAAAGACAATTCAAAATATGAAATATTCTATATTAGAAGGCGATATAAACATCACATAGTGATGTTTATATGTGTGTAATTAGACTACAGTTACTTTTAACGGATTATATGATTACATGTTATTTACACAACGGCAGTAAATTATTCATAATTTATTGATTCTGGAAGTCGGGAGAAAAACATTTCATGTTTATTAATGTGCGTTTAATGCAGTGATTCCTCAACGTTTTTGTCACCCCCTAAAATAAATATTTTCCTAAAATATTGCTAAGGACATGTTTACAGTTCTCTGATGTTGGTTAATGGTCACACTGACTTGCAGGTAAACAAATAAAATATTTATATTTTTAATGTTCAGGTGTTTAAATAGTTTTTAATAGTTTTTTTCTATCAGCTCACTAATGCAATGTTTAATGCATTTTAAGATGTTGACATCAAAAAGTGGAATATTTTCTTTCTCTTTGTCTTTTTTATATCAAAATAGTACACTTAATGGTACATTTAAAACAAGTTTGTAGTCAGATTACAATCTATATTACGTTACTAACTACAGTTTTCATCATGTAATCTGTAATCAGTAACGGACTACAATTTATAAGTAATCTATCCGGCTCTGGTGCTGCTTTCTGTTAATATGCTGTATTTCTGTTCTGTTTGTGAATAGAAATGGGAGCTTTAATATGTTTGTGTTTGTTATTGATTAAAATATACACTTTGATATTCTTTGTACAGTTAAAAAAACAATAAACATCACCATTTATTTACCAAAAAAGGAAAAAAACACACTGTCAGAACCCAAAACAATCCAGAAATTCACAGTCATAGTCATGCTTAGATAGTGTTACCACGGTAATCTATGAAGTCAGTACTTTGGGGGGCGCTTGCACCAATTGAGTTCTCCTACTTTAGGGTGTGTTACCGTGGCAATGTGACAACAGACAACCACCCTCCCCCGTTGACCTCACCCTGAGGGAAAACTTTTCCCTAAGCTTTGTTCCAGAACTCCTGAATGGATTGTGTCCAATTCATCTCACCATGAGAAATGGGATGGGCTACTAAAGAAGCTGGCTTCAGAGGATTACAATAAAGCACATCCCAATCTGTGACAAAGCAGCACAAAAGCACTAGTAACAGCCCTAAGGGTCTCTTCGGGGCATTAGAAAGAGCTGGTCAGCAGCAGTAACCTTCAAATGCATACATTCGTACTTTACAGTTGTCCTGTCAAGTCACATATATAGGAATACTGTGACTATGACAGATTTCAGATGATGTAATGTTTACAGAGCATGGTCCAACACAATGAAGTTAAATAAAAGAGCCACTGAAGGCTTTTGAACAGGAACCGTGCTATACTTTTTTTTTTTTTTTTATTAAAGTCAGAACAACATGTTCAAATGACAGAGGAGCTGACTCATGGGACCACGAATGAGGTTACACGAATAATACTGTAATCTTTAGGGATGCGTCCTGTGGCGTGACAGCGATCACACTAAAGGCTACAGAATTAAAACTGAGTGTTAATGAGACAGAGAGACGTAATGGATCGATTATACCCAAAGGAAAGACAAGAGAGAATGACGGCCGAAATTGTAGAATCAATAAATGAATGCAACTGTCAATCTAGACCACACACACACAGTCACACAAATATATATATATATATATATATATAT
This sequence comes from Cirrhinus mrigala, assembly GCA_036247105.1. Taxonomy (NCBI): domain Eukaryota; kingdom Metazoa; phylum Chordata; class Actinopteri; order Cypriniformes; family Cyprinidae; genus Cirrhinus; species Cirrhinus mrigala. The sequence continues at coordinate 26,130,104 of CM070007.1, read as the reverse complement.
ATATATATATATATATATATATATATATATATATATATATATATATATATATATATAGCGGGAATGTTTCATTATGTTTCATTACCGCAGGGAGAATATTAAAAATTATTCTTTTTAGTCAGTCATGGTCTAGTACAGGACATTGCTAGAAAAAACAAAATCATTCAGCAGTAGAAATAACTGTAAAAAACCTAAACGAATTCTATAGAACTAAATGTTCCATTTAAACTGGATTAAAGAACTTACCGTGTAGGAACCTAAGGAAAAGATATACTAGTTTTTTTCCCTGTTGCGGCAGGTGCAAGTATCCGAGGGTAGGTGTGTGTCGGTATCACCGACATTCTGCGCGTCCAGCGCTGCAGCGACGCTCAAAGATGCAGTGTATTACAGCCAGAGAACACACTACGCATGCGCCTGTGGTGTGTGCCGAGCTACCGCGCATGAGCGGTGCGCGATGTGACTGGCTCAGGTGAATCTTTGGGACGGCTGGAGTGTGACGTAGGCTCACCCGCTGGTGACGAGTGTAACATAATACTACTCAGGCACAAATATTAATATTGACATACGTCGCTGGCTGTTTATTAAACATAAGCAGGTCTATTTGGCAACCATGGAGATGATGGAGCAGATACAAACAGTAATTTAGGGATAATTTTTGAACCATTGACTGAAATGTATTCGGTATTCTCAAAAACTGTATGAACACGAATCTCATTAACCTTTTTTTCCAAATCCAGTGGCAGCGCTGAAGTAATTTGCATACATTTTGCTTTTTAGGGAAACAAAATGAAGGTGCTTTTAAGGCACTAGAGTCGAGCATTCTCATATTTCTTAAAGTGAAAAATATATTCTTATATCCAGTACCTAGGTTTTCGATTCCTGTTAATATTTTTTTCGATCAAATATATATTTTTTTGTTTTCATGACTTGATTTGTTTTTCAATATTGGCAGGATAAATGTACAATGTGCTTTCCAGAAATACCATCAGTTAACAGCAAATCTTTAAGGTATTGTGACATCAATTTCACTTCAGAATACAAAAGCAACTCATAAACAATAATTACAAATAAATAAATAAAAGAATAAACAAATAAACATTTAAAGAGGAAAAGGAAAAAATAAATAAATTAAAAGAAAATAAAAACAATAACATCTATAGGTGTTAATATTGGTGTCTAAATAGTCACAAAGTTCAACAGTCACAACCTCTGTAAAAGCACAAAAAAGAGAGATATTTCCCTAAATCTCTCCAGTAACATAATACTATAATAAAGACATGTCATTTAGAACACACACACAAAAAGAACATTAGAACCCAAAAGAACCAAGACCATTCTTTATGAATTTTTTGAGGAATCTGACCACCCCAAAACCCTAATTGACACACAAAACCATTTTTCTCACATCTGAAGACAAGTGATCTATAAAAGGAGACCATACATTCTGAAAGCTATTTATATTACCCCTAAGCACAACTGCCAGCCTCTCATGAGGTAAAACTGCCACAATCTCATGACTCTTTTGTCAATACAACATGTTCCCAACAGTTTGGGAAGAAAATGATCCCTTAATGTCTCGAAGGCGATTGTGGAAAAAAATCTTCTGGCAAGGCACATATAGAATGTATAGCTATATTATATAATTAAACAATATTAGTTTATTAAAAATGTAAAATTATTTAATATGTAAGATGGTGCGTTTTCCAGAAATGGGCATACCTACCTGAGGATTAATTCTCATGTGGACTATTGGACACACTGTACTCAGACCAGTTACATAAAGTCTTCGACAGGTTATATGAGGCCTTTCCTTCACTTAAAACCCATCTATTCTGCACATTCACAGCGTCGTCATTAAATGATGACTAAATGAGTTTATAAAAAAGCATAGCCTACTAGGACCCACTTAGAGACCTCGACAAACTTTCTGGGAGCCCAGATAAGTATTTTTAAAATGAATTTAATGTTAACCTAAAAACGAACAGAAAATAAAGATGTACAACATTAAATTGACAATATATTTTTGAGTGTATTTGTATCACAACAGAAGCACTATAGTTACAAAGGCTGTCAGTTCAGATAGGAGGGCCTTTGAATATCGTCTTGGACAAACTGTGGCTTTGGATTCCAAAAAGTTAAGAACCACTCAGTGATTATGTAATCCTAGAATAAAGTCAGGGAAACGCTAGCAGAACCTGATTTTACCAAGTAAGACATGTTCCTGGATCAACATCTTTGTTGACCCTGGAGCAACATTGTGATTAACCAATCAGATTTGAAAAAACAGTTTATAGTTTTTGTGAAGTTTAGGCTTACAATCAGTGTTTAGTGCTTGGATATCAGTGTCATTCATCTATCATTTCCTCTGATTTTAGGGATTACTCATGGATAAGGTTAGGTTTAGGTGTAGGGATGTGGTCAACTTTAAATTTTTGGATTAAAATGTTGTTCCAGGGTCAACAAAATATGTTGACCCAGGAACACATCTAGCTCAGCAAAATCAGGACGTGCGGAAAGGCTAGGTGAACTAGTAAGAAAGGCAACAGCGCCCTCTGTAGGAATAACTCAGTCTTAAATTTAAGTACACAATTAGACAATACCAATTTAAGACAACCAATTACCAAGCAATGCTTCATTTTGTTCAGTCTGTGGTGGGAAAACACATACTTATTACTAAAGGATTTAATACATTTTAATAAAAAGAGTTAGACACAAGACTTAAGAATGAAAAGTTTTATTTTCTCCCATGATTCAACATTCAGGTCTTTTCTGCCCTTAAACACCCAATCCATCATTTATCAACAAATCAAAAATCAAAACAAAAACAAAAAAAGCAGCTCACAACAAAGTTCTTTTATACCCAAAGTAAAATACAAGATTTTACAAATATATATATATATATATAGATGTGACTATGCATATCAGTCAGTTTTCTCACATTTACTGTACATTGGTGTCTGTCTGCTGCTAAGACAGAAGTGAAAAGTCAGACAAAAACTAAAGGTAGTTATTGTACATCAAATGAAAAGAGGCAATACAAGGAGAACCAGGAGTGTGGAAGTTTTAAAATTCTCCAAGAAAAAACAACTGCATTATTTTGTATTTAACATATAGGTAAATCTCAACATTCCATTTGGCATCCATATTTTTATATTAATTTGTTCCACATTCATTTTCTTGTGACATTTTTTTTCCCCCACGTGTATATTTCCATGGTAGAAGTTTTTTTAAATGCCCAAATCTAAAGCTTCTTGCAGGTTAGCGTTTGATTATTTCAACATCTAAGCTGAGAGAGGATTAATTCTGTATTTAAAGAGTTAAACTCATGGAACACTTACTACAGTTATAAGAGGGGAATGATCTGGAAGAGTTCTTCCTATGACGTGTTTAAAAAAAAGAAAAAAAGTAATGATGAAATAAAAAAACTAAGTAATAAAGAAAACAGATGCACAGAGAAAGAACAAGAAAAACCAAACAGATATAAATAGCTGAGACAGTCGACATGGTATTCATGTCAAATCATTTTGGTTTACATATTGTACAAAATAGTTTCCTGGGTTAGATATTGAAGAAATGGAATGCAAAGCAAGGTTGTTTAAAAAATAAACAAAATAAAAAAAAGACATAGATTGTAATTTCAAGTTAAATAGAGGTTGCTGCTCTATATGCATGTGTGATTATCCAGGACTGCATATATGGCTGTGTTTACTGGTCCATTCTGTGGTCTATAGGATGGCAATGAGAGTATTTGTTTTTCACAACTCCTGACAACACTGAAGATGATTAAAACTGATGATTGACAAAGAGCAAGGCACATCAAGTCAGAAATGAAGCCCCATCCCCTTTCCATGGGATCTACAAAAGGTTCACTTTAAAAATTTATAGCAAATGTTAAGATAAAAAGCCCGAGATTGAAAGTTTATAACCTCCGATTATCCTGCCCTTTTTGTGACAGTAAACGCAGCATAGAAAAACTTCAAGTTAAACTAAAATGGCCAACCTTTCAGATCAACATGCCCTTTAAGGCGGCAGTGTGGAAATTTATGCCAAGGTATTTGATAACAATATAACAGTGCAGTTACATAAAAGAAGGTTAGGAGAGAGTGACACCAGTGAGGTCTAGAAATGGGTGAAAAGGTAAGTTTTGAATAAAATTAAGTCTCAGACTGCTTTTTTAGTCCAAGACCAGTTTTGATTTGAATCATCATTTTTCAAAAAACTACTTTAAAAAGTCTCTACAACATTCATAAGGCCTCTCAATTCTTCCTTCTTGTTTATTTGTCTGTATTTTGTCTACCATTAAAGTGCTGGTAACTCGATTCATAAACAACAAGATTGTTTTTGTTGCGCAAGAGAGTGCAACTCTCAGACAAAAGAAAAAGCATTTATTTAAAAACTAAACTTCAAGTGTAAAGTCAGACATGGCAAGGACAAGAATAGGAGCTAAATATTTATCTTTTATCAAAACGGTTTCCTGTCTTATACATTTATTGACAGGTTTTAGTGTCCTGAAAGTTGTAAAAAGTGAAAGGAGTGATAGCGAGACATTTTTGCTTTATGGATTTGGTTTTCTTATGGAGTGCTGTGCTCTGCCCTCCGCTCTGGATCATACAATCTTGATTCAATCAGTGCTCCTCTAGCCAAGAGGGGGTTTCTCCTCCTGGTAACTTTAGTTTGATGTGGAACTGTTTAAGGGTCTGTTCCAGTTGCTGTTGGTTGCCTGCGAAGTATGCTGCGATGGCGTTATGGAAGAGAATCAGCTGGTTGTGTAAAACCTTCACCTGAGGAAGAGAGAATGCAAACTGTAATTCACACCCTGAGGATGTAAATCATAACTCACAGTACTGAAAGGATTTATGAAAAAAAAAAAAAAAAAAAAAAAAAAGTATAAAGGAGTTTGGGCTTTTAGTTTGGGCATGCAATTGGGCAAGTCAAACACGCCTTTTTTCTATATTAAACAGGAACACCAAGACAAAAAGAAGAAAAGAAAAAAAAGGGGTAAATTAGCAATGTCCTTGGGTGAATAATAATAATAATAATAATAAATAACAATAATAGTAAATTTTATTTTATTTTATTTTACCCAAAAGTTTTATTATGAGCTTTAGTTAGAGCGCATTTGGCATTCACAATACTTTTATTATGTTAGTATGATTTGTTTGGAAGAAAGAAAGAAAGAAAGAAAAAAAAATCTGAATCATTTTAATCATTAATTAAACTATTCCAGTAAAAAAAAAAAAAAAAAAAGTATTGAAAAATTCACTAAAACAAACAACATTATATTAACATTTTTGTATTTATTGCTGATTATATTCTAAAATGTGGATGGAAAATGTGGTGTAGTCTAGGCAACTGCAGTGATAACCAGCAATTTTTATGTTTATTATACATCATCTGAACAGTAAAGATGCCTTAAACAGTTTGCGTTCGTTTTCTCCAACAGGATATCTTAGTCAACTTGAAAGGGCCTTTGCAACATATTTTACTTCTGTAATGTGATGCGTTGTTTCAGGACATGTGAGCAGGATATTGAACAAGAAAGGTGAAAAAAAACAAGAGGGTTTGGTTAGAGCAGCCAAAAATGAAGGTTGTTTCAGAGGTGAATCAAGTTGATATATTTTGAAATATTAAAGGTGACAAATGATGAAAACCTGACTCCACGATTAAGTAATATAGTCGGTTCCCGGTGCATTTACCACACAGATCTAATAAAAAACAATTTCTTTCCCAGCTATTTAGCCTCACAGACATAACTCACTGTTTTTGTAACTCATGTGTTTTTAACATAAACTTGTGTGTATTTGACAGTTTAAGCGCAATAAGACATGAAAGAGAACTTAGTTTAGGACTCACATGTCGTGTGACAGCCGCTTTTTGTGTGTGTGCTTCGGATGTGTGCGCTCAGAAAACCGTATATCAGAAGTGCAAACTAATATGGTTTAAAACGCATGATTTCAGCACGATAGACATGATAATCAAAACCAAACAGATGTTTTTTTGGCAGAGTATTTGAGATACGAACTGTAAAGGTACAGCACTATTCTGGAAAAGTGGGTGGGGAGCAGTAGCTCATTTGCATTTAAAGAGACATGGACGAAAACAGCGTGTTTCTGCATTTTAAAAATCATATTATAAATGATCTGTGAGCTAAAACATCACAGACCCATTCTGGGGACATCTGAGACTTATATTACATATTACAAAAAGGGGCATAATAGGTCTCCTTTAAAGAAACGCTGGCATCACATTTCAGGGTGTAAGAGCTATAATTAGCACTATAGGTACAGAAAAAAACCTATATAACCTGTCATTAGGTAGAGTAGATAGCATAGAAGGAAGGGAGTAGCTCTGGCAACTCTTAAATTTACGCTGAATTTAAATTTATTTGGTCAATATAATGCTAAAAAATGACTAAAAGACATACTAAATATTAACATTAACTTAACAAATTTTATTATGTAAATTATTAAAGGATAAAAGACATACTATTTAACAAACACATTGTTGAAATGCTGCGAATTTCAAAAGATACATTCACCTACCTTGTTTTCCTCCAGAAACTTGAGCTTGACTGAGACGTCATTGCGCATCTTTTCATATTTTTCACGGTGGATCTGGAACTGTTGCTGAGACAGCTCAATCTTAGGGAGTGTGTTGGCGTCCCGTGGACCCAGATTGAGCTCCTCTAAATCTGTGCGATACGCATCATACTCAATCCTACCAACAGAGCACAGATCTTAGAGAGTGAGAATCGTTTTAGAAAAGTAGAAAAGTAGCATACAGAGAAGTTTTAGAAAAGTAGAAAAGTAGCATACAGAGAAGTAGAAAAGTAGCATACAGAGATTTGTAAATATATATGTTCAGACCTTGCTGCTTCATATTGCTTAATGTTGATCAAGGTGTCCTCTATAGTTTTATCCACTAGAGTTTTAACACTGGCGATAAAGAAGTTGATAGCTCCCAACAAAGTTTCTCCATTTTTCGCCAGGAGTTTTTGGGTTTCAGCATTGTAGCCAAATTCCTCCTGAAACACATAAATAAAGAGTTTACATCTATATTTGCAGCTACAAAAAGAACACACAGAAATAGATAGACAGCGGAACATCACATATATTGTACTGAGACTTTACCCTAGCTCTTTGCAAATAAACTAACTGAAATTAAATGTTACTCCCCAAGGGACCAATTCACTTTCTGGTTATAGTCCAGTCATGAAGTATTTAGTATTTGAGGTGCTTCTGGAAATATGAATAAAGTGTATCCAAAAGAGTCCATGAATAAATTATACTGTATGAAAGGCATCCAGTTATTTTCAAGTGAACTGAAAAAGCTGAAAATCCATATATGGCACGCAGTCTTCACAGGAGGATTTGTGTTGGATTAGAGTGAAATAATACTGTATTTAAACCAAGGTGAGAATTGTAACATTTCATATATGACTGTTTATATACATATATATATGCTGTCAATTGATTCAAAAAAAAAAAAAAAAAAATTACCTACAATTAATATTTTTATATTGTCATAATTTTATACTGAACCAGCAAATGAATGTAGAAACATAAAGATGGTATTTTTTTTAAAATGTGTGACCACCTGGACCACAAAACCAGTCATAAGTAGCATGGGTATATTTATAGCAATAGCCAACAATACATTGTATGGGTCAAAATTATCGATTTTTCTTTTGTGCCAAAAATCATTATGTTATTTAGTAAGATCATGTTTCATGAAGATATTTTGAACATTTCCTAAAGTAAATATATACATTTTTGATTAGTAGTATGCACTGCCAAGAACTTAATTTGGACAACTTTAAAGGCAATTTTCTCAATTTTTTGATTTTTATAAAAAAAAATGTTTAATGAAACGAATGTGTGAAGACGATGTGGATGCAACATACAACATTACATGGAAAAGCTTCTTTAATAATTTTTATACTTACATGTAGCTCAGGTGTCTTGAGACTAAGGTCGGCAAACGCGTCACCCAGCTGTCTCTGCGTCTGCAGCATCTGCGCCAGCTGAGTGCAAAGTGTCTGCGCCAGCTTGATAACATGCTCATACTTTCGTTTGTTATCACGAAGAACCTCGATCTGAGCCTCCAGCTCCAGATCAACTGTACGGGAGCCACGACCTAACTTCTCAGACAGAATTTGCTTAGTGCACTGTGGGTAGAAGATACAAAATCTGTTAACAAAATGGGCAATAATAAGAGATAAAAAAACATTAAAAACATCATTCACAGGGCTACAAAAGATTCAAATGGGCACAGAGGACACACAGAACCACAGTCTTTTTTTGCAATATTATAGAGATCATATGAAATTATGGGGAGAATATTTCAAAGGGATAATGAATGGGAAATATCCCAAATCAGACTAAACATGAACTGCATATGTGCTAACTTGTTTACCATAACTTGTATACCATGAGTCAAAAGCAGGGGTTCTCAATCCTGGTCCTGGGGGTCCACCGCTCCGCAGATTTTGCATGTCTCCCTTATTTAACACACCTGATTGAGATCATCAGCTCATTAGTTCAGTTCATGGATCTCTCTCCTAATGAGTTGATGATCTCAATAAGATGTGTTAAATAAGGGAGACATGCAAAATGTGCAGAGCAGTGGACCCCCAGGACCAGGATTGAGAACCACTGGTGTAAAGTGTTGTGCACCATTCTGTTTCAAGCACCTCAAACCCAAACTGTTTTTACTGAGACATGGATGCTTGAGACATTTTGACTGAACACAGATGCCATCATAACCACAAAGGCAGGAATCACTCACTTTGTAAGTGTTGATGCTCCACTTCCTCACTAGCTCCAGCTTCTCTATGGCAGGACTCTTTATGTCATCAGCAAGGACCACTGCTCCTCCCGCCTGCTGCTCTCTCAAAGCACCTGATGACAGAATGACATCTGTTTACTGACAAGAGAAATGACTGCGATATGATATTACCCCTCTACTCTTATTGAGACTCACTGACATAAACTGACTGAAGTCTGAAATATGTCACTGAATGTGATAAAATTATTATAATTTGCTAAATCAAATCATTCAAAAATGGAGGAACTCCCAGTATTAACATCCAAGATAATTACGTCTGACAAATCATATCTGTTGCTGCTTATCAATAAGAGTAGTGTTATCTTCATCTATATTTCTATTCTATCTATTTATCTATATCTATCTATAGGAGTGGTGTTATCTTTAATCAACAACAACAACTAAAATCAACAACAAAAAAAAAAGTATATATATATATATATGTGTGTGTGTGTGTGTGTGTGTTTATATAACTATTAAGAACAGCAATTTTACACTAACGAAAATTGATTAAAAAAAAATTGCTAAAATTAAAATGAAAACTGAAAGAACAACAACAACAACAACAACATAAAAACAGACACTAAATAATACTAAAATAACACTGAAACATGGACAGGAGTAACACTACACTAAAGATAAGCTTAGGTGAAACATGCTTTTTCTCATTTAAAACATCAGACGGCGGCAAAACAGTGGGAAACAACAAAAGCAGAGTATTGGCTTTCATTATCAAAGTCCTGTGAGGGAACAAGTGGAAATTATTGATAAAACAAATCGTTATCATATGCGATAAGTCAGGAAGGCAGAAGGTTACAGGGTGGTCAGCCAAGACGAATAAATGAGCCCCAATTCCAAGTCATTAAAGAGGGAAGCAACAAGAGGGAAGAAAACAGGCCTGAAGGTCACAGAGTTGGCAGTATTTAATAGAACACCATCATAAAGTTAAATCTAATGCACAACTACACCAAAGTGGAACGTGATGTCGATTTTTATATCTCTTGAACATTTTAACAGACATCACTGGAATCTACAAGAAAAGCAATGTCTTTGTGATGGTACAGCCTGAAACTGACAGTGCAGCATTAGTAAGGAAGAGATGAGGGAATTCAGATCCATGCGCGACGTTTTCTGTTACGGTAAGTGGTACCTTTCTGCGTCTCCACCTGACTATCGCTGACGCTGCGAGCTAGCCGGCTGGCAGCTGCAGGACTGGGGACAACTTTAGGTGTGGTGGCCTGGAATGGCGACCCTAAAAATGGTCAGTGATGAATATACACTGAGTCTGAAATTCTTTTTGTACAATACAGCCACAGAGGAAGTGCCCATCAATCCAACAAAATATAAATAAATAAATATATTGATTGTTTGACCCATGTTGTTTATAGAAAGTATGCTGCAAAAATTGGCTACAGTATTAAGACGACTACAGTATAACATTAAAATGTTTACCCATTTAAAAGACTGGGGTCATTAAACCTTCAAACTTTAATTTAATACTTTAATTCAAGAAGAATGCTTTAATTTATTTAAAGTGACTGTAAATACATTGTTACAAAAAAATATTTTAAATAAATGCAGTTGTTTTGAGCTGTCCATTCAAAGTATCCTGAAAAAATGTATCACTGTTTCCACAAAAATATTAAGCAGCATAATTTTCAAAATATGAGCATATTAGGCTCATTTCTGAATTATGTGACACTGAAAACTGGAGCAATGGCTGCTAAAAATGTAGCTTTGCCATCACAGAAATAAATCACATTTTTATATATATTAAAACAGAGAACAGTTATTTTAAATTGCATTAATATTTTACAATATTACTGTTTTTGCTGCATTTGAAATCAAATAAACTCCAAAATTCTGCACATAGTAATGCAAATGTACATAGCAATGAATGAGGTTCAGGGTTCAAGTCCTAAATGTACAGTGTCAACATCAACAAAAAAAAAAATCTACAATATGACCCATTTTAATAAAATGTTTTAAATAATTTAGTTGGTGATACTGCAGCAAACAGATGAAACATGCTCCACAGTCTAAGCTAACAAGTGACAAGGGAAATATAGAGGAATAATAAAAAGGGGTGGTCAGCAATTACACCCAACTAATGACAGGTTGCCATGTTTCCGTCCTAATTAATTCACACAGTAGACGAGGATGAAATAATGAAAGGGGAAGCAGATGTTTAAAAAAAAAGATCACAGACGACTCTGTAATGAGACAGGAACACCTTTCTTTTCAAATTCAAATTGTGCCTCTCTCCACAGCACTCTCAAAGAGAAACACAGACAAACAAATGTGGGTCCATATCAGACGCACCAGATAGTAAGAGGAAACTGAAGCCATTCTACTAGTCCACTAACCTAATTACTGAAAAAAAAACACCCTAACCTGATCTCATTTATTACAATGAAAGGAAGGGGTTTTAAAGGATAAATATTTCACCATTGTCTCTGAGCAAATTGTGAATCTGTATGAAATCTTATGTAAACACAAAAGTTTGTGCGTTAACCCTAGCACGCTGAGTCATTGTATGTGTGAAGGACAAAGAAAAATTATGTTCAAGTTCAATTCATGCTTCGTGTTATACCTGAATATGGCCCCACTTGGACCACTCCCTCATTCACTGCATAGTTTTCAGGTGAATTGTGGGAGTGTGATGCGATTGGTCCAGAGGAGACATTGTGTGGCACATCCTTGAAAGAAATAAAACGGTGACAACAGCAAAAAAGATTAAAATGACTGACATTCGAAAAAGACATCATAACAAAGCAATATGCATAACAAAGCAATGTTTTCTACTGCTTTTCTCTTAGTTTTAGCGGTGAATCATTCATTTCTAAACAGCATAATTCTGTGGCAAAATAAGTTTTTACATTTAAAATTGTCTAAACTCTATAAACTCAGGGTTAAAGCACATTAGGCACCAGGCATATTAACTACGAAAATGTGGCCAAGTTAATATGCTCTGTGTGTTTTAAATCTAAACCCTGTAAACTCAGCGTTAATGTTCTTATATGCATATTTATGAGGTCAATAACAAATTAGACAATACAGCTTGTAACAGACATATTTGTGAAATTGTGACCAAGAAAATCTGCTCTGTGTTTTAAGCCACCTTAAAAAATGTACATGTGTATAAAAACAACTATAAGCTATAAAAACATCTCTTCACTGCAAAACACTTTTCCTCAGACACTGAAACTAAATACAGTGCGTGTCTTTGAGAAAGTTTCAGTGACTGCACAAAGTTCATGAATATTTAATGAGGTAAGCAATAATTAATTTATGATTGGTCGTCTGTTGCTAAACAACTCACTGTACTATTCTAGCACCATTGTTTCACATTTGGCAATGCCAAATGCATTTATGAACCAGGGTTAAAAGAGGTGCTAGGCATCATTAACAATCATTTCTTTAACCAGGTACTTTTTAGAGATGCCTGGTGATTCGTTTTGTCTAGTTCATCTGTTTAATGTGAAGAAAGCCAACACCTAAAATTACTTCTTCAAGGTTAAAAAGACTACTACTACTAGTAAAAAAGCTAATCAAGCTAGTTTTGTTGTTGCTGCAAAACAGTTGTTAGTCCGTAAAAGTACAGTATATTTATATGTTTGCTATAGATATAACAGTATTTTAATTAAATACTCAACCTTGAGCTCACTGGGTGGTTGGGATGCTGGCACACTTTTGTGAGTTAACAAGGAGAAGTCAAGCTAAGAATAAATGCCAAACCGGATATATGGAGGTGGGGCTGGGCAAACCAACAATCCATAAAACAATATATTTAATAATAACAACTATGGCTTGTCTGCATATTGGTTTGTTATAAAAGCCACACTGATTTGTAAGAAGAAAAAAAAGCGTATGTATAGACTTTTTTATATATATGTAGACAGTAACATTATAACAGTCAGCCAATTCTTTTAAATAATTAGGAACATAACTACAGTCATGAGACACATTGAAAAGAGACTTATGTCATTATGTGTCACAGCATCAGTACCAATCTGTGTTCAAATGGCACCATTGTTAGTTGATATCTGTTCAGAACAAGAGCAGTTTAGAAACAGTGAAATTGGTGCATGCTGGTTGGTTTATTCTATGTAGGATGCCTTACCCTGTGAAACACTTCATCGTGACTCTTGTCTGCTTCTCCGTTTCTGGTGACTGAGATTTGAGCAGCCGGGCTTCTGTGGGCCTCCTCTGCCATAGCCACCTTTAATACACACAGAATAACAATAACTAGAAGAACTAGAAAAACAAAAAAACAAAAAAACAACAATGATAAAGCTGTCAAGCTAGGAGTTGAAATATAGAGTGCTACCACCACCAGAAAGCTTTGCACAATCATAGCTTGTCCGGGCTTGTGAAGTTTTAAGCAAAGAAAATGCAACTTAAAAAAAACAAACAAAACAGATCAGGTCTGCTGCAGCTTTAGAATAATTATTTATCAGCAACAGGGAAAAATACCTATAAAGAACTATTAGTGAATTAAAAACTAAAGATTAACTACACTGCCATCTGGTGATCATTTTTACCGTTCAAAAGTTTGAACAGCTGTGAATTAAATTACATCCTATGCTGGAATATAATTAAATGGCATTTATTTTACAAAACATTTTTTTCAGCTGATGCTACCTATAATGTTTAATATAACAAGTGTATAATGTAGAGCAATGACAAAAGAACAAATGTAATCAGGGTTAAATCTGACCCATTATTTTAAGCGATAAATATTAACCTGACAGATATCCATGGAATAAAATGTCTGTTTGAGCAGTACATGCTTTAAAGCTGTGAAAGTCACAACTAGTGCTTCCACTATTTGTCTCATTTTATGTAATAATGAATCAGATGTGAACATGTATTTTCACTTTTTGTCAGTCACACAAATACATCCATGGTTGGATTAACAACTTCCGCTAAACAGAAACAACACTTTAGTCTCTATTACTGGTCTCCAAGAAAAAGGCTACTTTCTCAGGGAAAAAAAAAAAAAAAAAAAAGGAAGAAAATACAATGCTCCTTCTGGGATGTCCCAAAATAATACCCTCTCTTGCTTCACTTTCTTTCTTGTCACCCATCAATAAAAAGGCAGAGAAATCTGAGAAAATATTAGTAATAATGATTATGATAATATCAATAATAATTACCTTTTTGAACACATTTTTAAATGGTTTAAAAGAATTTTTTTTTGTTCATCATTCAAAACTCCACAAGTGATGACCACAAGATCATCTATAATCCTTTTAGGGATAAAGTAGCTTAGTTACTACAGCGGACGGATACTGACGGATACTGGAATTAAGCAAAGGCTAATCAGATGTCCCAGAACAACCTTGAAAATGTAGCTTCTACCCCTTTTTCAAGGACAAGCTGAAAAAAAATTTCAGACTTTGGGCTCACTGTAGGGGGGGGGGGGGGGGGGGGGGCCAAAACAAAACATTTAAACCTCACTATATACAATGACGAGAGAACATGAGAGAGATAGCACGTGAAAACTCATTAACAAGATAAAGCATACGTGACTTTGCATCAGAAACCTGTGTGCCAAATGACTAAGAAGATTGCTGATGAGCTTTGTGGACAGTCTTTAAACGCTCTAATAAAACGTGGAAGTTCACTGCCTTACAGTAAGTCCAAAGGTGGTTTTTATGACACAACCAAAGTGAGACTTCTATTTACACCTGGTCACTTCTTGCCTTTTTACTGAAAAAGACAAGAAAAGATGTTTGAGATGGAACACTATCCAACCACTCAAACTAGGTGATACAGTATAGCAACCATATCCGCTCAACGCGGGAGTAAAAGTGGACACGGTGATCATGTTATACTGTGGATCTATAATGAACAACAGATAAATTAGTGAATATCGCTATAAAAAAAAAAAAAAAAATTATATATATATATATATATATATATATATATATATATATATATATATATATATATATATATATATATATATATATATATATATAAAACTAACTATGCCTAAAGATGGCACATAGTTAAAAGAATGGACCTGTGGGGTCTAATTCAGTCTTGTGGTTATACTTTCAAAACAGTGTGATATTTGCATATTTTACATACTGATGTATGTCCACTTGTCTGGTAGGTTTCTACTGTTAATGTAGTACTGCTATATTTTGAGGAATGTACAGATCTGTCCAGGGACACACATTTCTGTTACCTGTAAGTTGATAATTATTAGATAATCAATCATGTTATCGCTGATGACTGATAATTGTTTCCGTAACACTTTACAATAAGGTTCCATTATTTAACGCTAGTTAATGTATTAACAAACATGAATGAACAGTGAACAATAATTTTATTACAGTATTTATTCATCTTTGTTAATATAAATGAAAACAGTTGTTCATTGTTAGTCAATGTTAGTTCACAGTGCATTAACTAATGCTAACAAGCACAATTTTTGATTAGTAAATGCTGAAATTAACATTAACTAAGTTTAATAAATGCTGTAAAAGTATTGTTTATTGTTAGTTAATGTTAACTAAAGTAGTTAACTAATGTTAACTAATGAACCTTATTGTAAAGTGTTACCATTGTTTCTATATTGCATCTATGTTGTATAAAGCAAATGAAAAATAAATAAATAAATATATATATATATATATATATATATATATATATATATATATATATATATATATTTAGATAATCATTCTTTCACAATCTACTAAATACAGACTACTTCATTATAAAAAAATAAAATAATAAATATAAAAAAAAATGTGTATATTCATAATCTATTACACAAATTACACATTGCTATTTGTATTATTATAAAATCCATTCATGAAAAACAATGTATTTATATATAAGCATATACAATTAGAATACATTTCTTTTAAATGTATAGTATATTGTTAATAAGGTAGAACAACATATAATAGATAGGACAAAACAAATAGTGCGGCAAGCAGCGCTTAAAATATGCGCAACCGGTGTGCGGAATGATGCGCTTGAAGCGACACGGAGTCACAGCACGCAGCGTTATGCATTAAGTTTTAAAACACAGAGGGAAGAGAAATTGATGCATAGTTTATTATATCTGTGCAACAGTTTATTGAGCCTTTTATTTAACAGTTTTAAATTTCAGTTACTGTGCGCGATAAAAACTATCTATAGTATTTTCTACTCGTGTTTTGTTATCACAGACACCCGGTAGCAACTAACGTGATTTAGAAACAACATTAAACTCCGGCATGATAAAGTCCTTTTATGCGAAATCATAGACATTTATCAACAAATCAAGCATAATAATTGGAACACAGAATGATCTTGGAGAGAGCTTTACCGAACTGACTGTAGTAACCGAACGCGACCAGGATTTGAAGGCTGAATGAATGACTGACTGCCACAGCGGAGAGAAGAGTTTGTGCGAACTTTAATGTAAGGACTTAAATATTTATATGTACCTCACATTAAGCTATCGTATGGTTTCAGAAGACTTGGAATATAGTGCACGAAAACGTCATTGTGCTTTATAATGCTTTTATACGGCTTAACGGTAACACAGAATAATACGCACAATATCGGATTTGGATTGGATTTGCCCTCTATGATCGATATCCGATTCAAAAAGAAAAGCAGTATCGGAGCCGATACCCAATATGAATATCGGATCGGCGCATCCCTACTTTAAAGGTAATCTATAAGTAAAAAATAGGTAATCTAAAAGTAAAAATAGGTGTAAATGAGCATTCACAAATTAATATCCAATATGGATATTGACTATATTACAGATTTACACCCCTACTACAAACATCAATAAATCCAAAAGTGTGTAGGTCAGTTGCATACGCAAATGAGGGCAAGACGGAAGCAGTTTGTCGTCACTATTTGGTATCAGGTTGCAATTTAAGCAACATAACACCTTATTTCAAGGTGGTATTATTTCATAGTGCCCTTGCATGTGGCTTAATATGTAACTACAAAAAGGCTATTTAGGTTTGTGCTCTGAGAAGCTCAGTGATTTGAATCTCCAAGACAGGCCACTTGTTTGTCTGGCTGGTGAAAACAGCACAGTGTCCGATATCAGTGCATGAATCTTTCAAAGCCATCTGATGCCATCATGCCAGAAGGTCAGTGACTCTAAACTCTCTGAGATGAATCAAATAACAGTTGTGGTTCTCACTGGTTACTCTTATGAGCGATTCAAATCTGGATAGATCTGGCATCACATTCTGTTTTAAGTGAGTTCATTTGTCTTCCAATGACTGTCAGGTTTATCTAACTCAAAAAGTCCTTATTTCCAAATGCTTTACAATCTGTCAACAGCAGATTTGATGATTAAAGCAGCATTGATGAACAGTCCCTTGGTCAAGCCCAACAGAAATGTCCCCTAGAGTTCAGTTGCTTAGAGACACTAACAAAGAGAGCAACAGAAACAACCACAATCTGATCAGACATTCTGAGGACAAAGCCGTTATCATGATCTCTTTAAAAAAAACAAAAATAAAAAAAATAAAAAAGCAACATAAGTCTAATCAATGCTCAAAGAAAACAAAAGATTGGTTTCTTAAGAAAAGTCATCAGAAGAAAAGGAAAGACTTTTAACAAAATAAAGCATCAAGTGAACATCTCCTTATCAGGACAGGCAGTAAAACAATTAGAATCACGCTAATACTGCAGATAAAAGTGCAGTACAGTTTTTCCCACTGTCACTTTGTTATCACTAACAGGAACCTAATTTGTGGTTGCTATTTTAAAAGAAAAAAATCCTGTTGTGTAATATGCTTTATCTATGACTAATAAAAAAAAAAAAATACCATTATTCTTAAATAATTGGTATACATATATAGTTTTTGTGCCATATCATAGAGGTGTGCTTGTACTTAAAACATTCATTTGGTCAAAAAACATGAATGAGGAACTAAGTAAAAAAAATAGTGACATGTTGCTGCAAAAAATAAATAAATAAAAATACACACACTATATACTAAAATACTGGTACTTAGTCAAATTAATTATCGTTATACCTCGTTTTGAAAAGAGAGCACGTGTTTGCTTGTCTGCTAGGTTTCCACTGTAAATGGATAACTGTTGCATTTAGAGGATAGTGAATATGCTGAAATAATTACTGATAATTAATTAGAATATGAAAAGAAATCGACTGAAAAAAAATTACATGTGGCAGCAAATAAAAATATATAATGTGAAATTAATTATATATAAAAAGTGTGTAATGTGCATCACACCACCACAATGCACAACAATGACAAGGCAGCAAATTAAAGAGCACAAAAAGTAAAATATTTAAATGCAGCAAGCAAAATTGACCAGAATAGGCTAAAGAAATGCACCACCACCTACATAAAGAAATAAAGGACACCTCACAAAGACATAGAACGAAAGAGATGTGTCTCATAATGCTGTAGCATTCAGGCAGAGGTCTAGCCCTTCTAATTTTACAGATAACTTGGCTGATTTAAACAACAAGAACAACAAAAAAGCCTGAAATTTAGCATAAGCCAAGCTACAGGTCTCACTATATCAATACTGTCACCTTCACATCAGCTTCTGTTGCAACACTGCTTGTTGTTTCAGAATCAGCATTATCCCGAATTACTCCACTAGTTTTACTCTGGGCCTGAGCATCCTCATCTTCATCACTGTCATCCACATCCTCACTGCGAGTATAATTGTGGTTTCCAACTTCCTTATCCTCACTGATGTCAATTTCAGTCATGTGTGCTTCATCCAGGCTGTTTTTTCTGGCCTCTGATCGACTCACAGAGTCAGCAGTATTTTGATGGCCCTGTTCATTAGGGTCCGATTGATTTTCCTGTGAGGCATTCTTCCCCGAGTCAAAACTAGCTTCTGACATTCCTGAAAGTAAACATAGATGTGAGGAACTGACCAAGATTTTTTTTCTTCTTTAGTGCTGAATTCAAGTACACGTCAGAGTTCCATTGAGGGTGAGGTTTCAGGCAGGGATTCTGGCATTATGCTGTACATCATGGAACAAACATCTAACTTAAGTACAAACAACCTGAAATTGTTACAGGTCAATACCCAGTAACCAATTTAGTTTTCAGTGACAGAACTTGCAAAGGATGGGTTGTAAATCAGCACACACACCGAATGTTAGTTTTTATGGCTGTTTAGTTAATATTGTTTGACAGAATGTCATATACAGTCCATCTTATAAACTTTAGATTGCATGCTGCATTCCTTTACACATTCTGAATTCAAATTCAGGCCTATACAGGAAATAAACGCATCAGCTCACTAAATTTCTTGCAGCATTTTGTACATCAGTCTATGATATCTACACCACCTACACTACTCACATTCAAAATGTTTATGGTTAAATAAGGAAATAGCTACTTATAAAGCAGACTAAACTGACAGGAAAAGAACTAGCCAAACTCTTTTAAGATGAGTTACAATGCAGCTTAATGAATAATGAAATCTATGTCTTTACGTCTGTGTACACGTCTGATGCTCATGTATCAGTAAGAGTTAAGTTAACCTAGAAAACAGGATTATAGGTTCGTAAAATAAAGCTCCAATTACACAGTGATAGGTTTGCTACAAACCAAGGTTCAAATGTCATTTAAATAAGTTATAGACATTTTCATTTACAGCAAATAACTATATCAAAAGTTATAATTTTAATGCCAAAAGCAACTCTATATAATGATGGTGCATCATCAGTAGCATTTACACTATGTCAAATTTAATAACTTTATTGCATGTAATGTTTCCTACTTCTGAAGATTGTAAAAAAAAAAAAAAAAAATCTTGTACAAGGAGACTGTAATAATTTAGTCAGTCGGTCAGCTGAAACAGTATGAAATGAAATATTCATAAAGTTTAGACATTTATTTAGTGTTAATAAAAGGAGGGAAAAGGAGGTCATATACAATCGCAGGAAAAAGCCCACTTTTCCTTTAAAAAAAAAAAAAAAAAAGAAGCAATGGACAATAAAATTATGAAACCTATTACGGCTAAGGCTTCGCTTACGAATAGTTTACTTAGGTCACGCTTTGTACTCTTCATTGGAGCGTCCAGTCACATGACCTAATTAATATTCATAAACGAACCCTTTGCCATAGTAGGATTCGTTAATTCGCGTCATGGACACGTAAACGCTTTTTTACTTTCCAATGTTAAGCAACGGCACAACACGTACAAACCCAAAGAAATACAAGATGTATATTAAAAACCATCGGTTTTATAAAATTGTTTTGTTATTCAATTACATTGTCTTGTTCCTTCCTGGAATTTAATCTCTCAGGGTTGCCTCATTGTTGCGCCCGCACGTCACAAAGTTGCGATTGAGTTACTTCCTTTGCCTGAAGCACTTCAGTCGACTTATGCGTTACAAAACACAATAAACCTGCAATTTCACTCTCTGTACGGCTTTTATATCAACGATGCGACCTTCATTAAGTATTAACATAACTGATAGCACAATTATGAGTGGGTGACATACAGTTTTTTGCCCCCCCCTCTTCTCTTCATCTAAGGCGTGAAACGATCAGAACAGAACAGAGAGTATGTCGACAGTTTGTTATTCTGTCTGACAGCCTGGCTACATTTCCTTTAGTCACTTTTCCCCGTGGCAAGGGAGGCAGAGGATCAACCCTGCATACTGAAGCCATCGTGCCTGCCATCACACATACATGAACACCGATGCAACAGTTGATTGTTCAGCAGCACTCACCTGCACAAAGATTACAGCTTTTCTCTTTCGTGTTGCACAGCTCTTTTCATAAAAACGGTCTTGGTTTGAGTTTGAGTTGCTGTGTGTATCATTCGATACAGCGAATCCCTCCACAGCTCAGTGAAAGTCTTTTCAAACACACCCGGAAGAGGACGTGTGCGCCAGTACATATACTGGAGCCACAGCATGTCTGTCTCCTAGTGGTCAAACCAACAATACCAACATCGATAAACAACAATACAGCATCATACAGTAACTACAGAACCAAGTGTTATTTTAGTATTATTTATGTACTATTATATTAGCCTATTTTGAATTTGCTTATTTTTTTTAAATTATGTTGTCATTTTTATTTTAAGTTTTAGTTATTTTATGTGCTTCTGTCGTTTTTTGTTCAGCTTTTATTTATGTTATTTCAGTTTTAGTTATAGTAATTTTAGACTTCAACTTATTTTAGGTAAGTTGACAAGGCAGCATTTCCCATTTTCGTTTAAGCCTAAATTTAAGTTTATATGCAGAAATGAATTGATGAAAATAGGCTTGAATTATGAAAATAATAATAATAGTACAAACTCTTATACACCTGTCTTTAGAAGAAACAATGGGTAGCTTTACATTTACTACAAAATAACTTCAATGTTGTAGTTAGATTGATGATCACTTCTCAGTGAAAAAAAAATTGCTGCACCTTGGTAAACTGATACTTTTCTTTCATATAAAATGATTTATTTTTAGAGTGAGATATCTACAGTATTTTGAGTCCAAGTATGCGTATGAAAAATTTCAACCACTAGATGGCATGGTATGTTTACAGAAGTCTACAGTCTGGGGCGGAGAACACCAAACCAGTTGACCTTTGACAACCTTTAAATTGACCTTTGATTTGAATTACATTTCATTGTGATTTTATTGTAAATTTCATTGCTGAAATGTTAATTTTAATATATAGTTTGATATGATGCAACATTTAGTTTGAGCACTACTGCTTTCAGATTTGTGAATGCGATTTTATTTGGTTAGCAGCCCTAATTTTAACAGTAAACAAAATAAAACCGCATGTGATTTTGCAGATAAAAATCTCAGCACTAAAAAGGCATATTTATTTATAAAACATTTTTGAATTCATAGCTATTCACTAGGGGGAACTAAAGACCACAAATACATGCAACTTTCTGACAGTCTGTTTATCAGTTACTATTAGTTACCAATAGAAAAATGGAAATATAATGTCATCTAAAGTCAAACAATCTTTATATAAATATTGTTAAAAAACAGACACTTTTTAGAAATAAAAACACACCACCTATGGTTTTCTTTTGAAATTTATTTGCTTTTATTTTGTACTGCGTAATTGCTGAAGAAAAGTGACACAAATCGTCAATGATCAAATTACATTGCATGGCGGTGGGTGTAAATAAATGCATTTAACAGTAATGAAACAACAACATATTGCTACTGTGACGAACAAATGAAATGCAACAGGTTTTGAAACTATGTACAAGCGTAAAAATTTGAATATTTACAGAGTATCACAAAAGTTTGGATATTATCTTTAGACATTTCCCACTGACCAACTGCACAATAAAATTGAATCAACATTGCTCTAACGGTGAAGCGCACAGAGAAGCATGTCTTTGTGGTTCTACCAGCATGGGATTTTACTCTAATACTGGGTATTCATGAGCCAAAACAAAACAGCAAGCAATTTTGCGAGCATAACAAGACACAGACCCATACAGTACAACATTATTAATATAACTGACACAGAAAGAAAATAAACCAATACTATATAAAACTGCTGGTTGTAATTTAAAGAATATAATACAGGAACAGTGCAGTATTTAGGCTCAAGTAGAAAGAAGACAAAAACCCTGGGCTGAAGAAACCATAAATTTGTTGGCCTACTCATCATTGTTTGGGGAGAAATATAAACATTCACATTAACATACGTGATCATACTTCAGAGGCTAGTGTCATATGGGATATTTTTAAACATTGAGAATAGAGCCAGCTATCTCATTGTGCTGATAGAAGTACCTAAAGCAAAACTACTCACACAAGCACTCTCACTTATTTACTGTGGCGGATTCAAATCCACACAGACCATGCATTGCTAAAAAACGTCCTTGAAATTCTCATACCTACCATTTCAACTTCTCACATGCACTATATTTTCAAAATATATGTAATGGCATACAATGGCATTCTACAAAATTGTGTGATTTTAACCAACAGACGTCATCATAAAGACATTTAAAAGGGTTCATGCTTGGGTTTTGGGCAGGCCATGTCAAATTCGTCCACATCAGACTCAATAAATCAGTTATATTTTGACGTTGCTTTGTTTACGGGTGTACTGTCATTTAGAAACAGAAACGGACACTCCTCAAACTGCTGTAACAAGACACAGAATTCTCTATAATGACATTGTATAATATAGCATTAAAGGGATGGTTCACACAAAATGTAATGAAAAATTCTGTCATCATTCACTCATGTCGTTCCAAATCCGACTTTTCTTCACCTTTGAAACAAATGAAGATATGTGTGATTTCTGTCCTTCCATTAAAGTCTATTCAAACAAATCTTTGATGCTTCAAAGAGTTAATAAAGACATTATAAAAGTAATCCATATGAATAAAGCGGTTTAATCAGAAATAAAGTCTTCTGAAAATACACCATCACTTTATATGATGTACAGTTTTAATTTAGGCTTTTATTGACATGAAAACATTGATTAACGCACATGCATAGAGAAAATATGGTAAACACAGAAGCTCAAACTGCACTTGCTTAACATGCAAGTACAAATATCATTGGTTCTTGCAGAAGCTCAAACATGCTTGTGTGACACAAAAACTAACCTTATTGGTTGCTGGGAATCAAGCAGAAATGTTTGAGCTTTCATTTACCATAATTTATGTGCTCTGTGCATATTCATTAAGTGTTTATCTTAAATTAAATCTGTTCATCATATAAAGCGACTGGGTCTCTTCAGAAGACTTGGATTAAATTGTTCAATTCATATGAATCACTTTTGCAATGTCTTTATGAACTTTTTAAGCATCAAAGTTTTGGTGCCATGGACTTTAATGAAGAAACAGAAGTCTCTCACATTTCATAAAAAAATATCTTCATTTGTGTTTCAAAAGATGAACGAAAGTCTTATGCATTTGGAATGACATGAGGGTCAGTAAATGACAACAGAAGTCTCATTTTTGAGTGAAATATCCCTTTTTAAGTTTGTTTTCTCTGGAAATAATGGCAGAACTTGTTAAGGGACTAGAAGGGGACTAGAAGAGGTGTCCATATACTTCTGGTCATATAATGTAATATCTCATTAATTTAATCCAATTACAAAAAATAACACTGATAATGGACAGACTTTGCTTCTTAATTTTATGCTAGAAGCTATAAAACATCTGTCAGAAATTTGTTCTGTGACAGTTTTGAGGCTCCATAGTTAATAATGTAAGAAGAGAGGAATGAGAGAATGAGTTCTGTGAATAGTAAATATGACAGGTAAAGTAAACTGCAAAAATGATGAGGGAAAATGAAAAGGTGTAACTGTGCTGAATCTAGGTTAGGTGCTTTTGGACAGTTACAAGTGACTGCTCCACCAATCCTGAGCTCTGACTGGCCAGGAAAAGCAGACATCAGGGTTTTAAATGAACCTTTGCATTTATCTATGAACAGGTCTTGGTTTTCAAGACCATTTGAGTGCTCTGATCAGTGGACAATCCTAGCACTGAAGTTTGCGGATACTGCGAGAAATTCTCTTAAACTCCCGCTGACCCTTCTGCCAGCGCTTCAATGATGTGATGACCAAATTTCCATCCATCTTCTGGCCCATCACCAGATAAGCAGCATTGATGTCATTCATTTCATCACACACACACTGAAGACCATCTTTCAGCCAAAGCACCATCTTCTTGAAGTCACGATCAGTAACGCCACCATTCAGCTTGTAGATAGTCTTGCTCTTGGTTTCTGGAATGATCTTGGTGTCGCCATTCATGTAGGAGATCTCTTTGACTTTGATCTTTAAAGCTAGTGTGTAAATACAATAAACAATGGATATACAATAAACAACTGCTTGAATTCAAGGTAGAGCAAATATATGAATAACTTTTGCTTTCTCTGTACTCTTAAAAATAAATGTTCCTCACTGGTTCTTTTCAAATCATTTTCACTCTATGGGTTTCTATACTTTTATAGGTTTTCTTAAAAAAAAAAAAACAGAAACCAGCCTTAGGTGGTTTGTTGGTCTGGTGTGTTGGCTGAGGAAATGCTGTGCATCTTTCAAAAAGATAAACCAGCAGCATGACACAGCTTGGCCAATTCTGAACTGGCTAAGACCAGTAAACCAGCCTAGGCTGGTTTACAAATATATGATTCGATGAGATTTAAAAAAAAAAGTTCTTGATGTTACATTATAGCTTCTTCAGATTAGGGTTCTTTAAAGCACCAGATTGTTTTCAAAAGAACAAGAAAATAAAAAATAATTTGTGGAATATAAAGTGATAGTTCCCCCCCAAATAAAATGTCTGACATCATTTACTCACACTGATGTTGTTCTAAACCTGTATGCATTTTTAGTTATTTTGGGGATCACGAAAGAAAATATTCTGAAAAATGTTTGACGGGTTCCAGTACTGTTTTTGACCCCATTGACTTTCATTGCTTGGACAAAAACTGTTGAAACATTCATCAAAATATCTTTGTTTGTGTTCTGCAAAAGAAAGAATGCCACACAGTACAATATGAGGGTGAGTAAATGATCTTCGTTTTTGAGTGAACCCTTTAAAGTTTATCTTATATGGCTATATTGTTTATAATTGACTTTTATTTTTAAGAGTGTAAAGCTGAAATACTACTACATTAATTCTGATGCTCATAGCAAACATACCAGCCTTACCAAAGTCATTTTTGCACAGGCTGTCCACAATTTCATTGTCATTCTGAGGCTTTTCTTTGCAGGCTTCACACACTCTTGGAACTGGGCAAAAACAGATCAACATGGTAGTAAAGGTAAAGGGTGTACATGCATCTATAAGTGAATTTAAATACATTTTCCTACCTTCCTTGGTGACTGGCAATAAAGCATCTGCGCCAGCAAGTGGTATGCACAGGTCATTATCCAAAGGGAAGCGATTGCAGTCCAGCATGTCCGGCCAAGGGAACCCAAATGCGGCCATCACTGGAGCGCAGCCACTCTTCACGCTCTCACACAGCGACCTGCACGGCTGAATCGGCTCGTCCACATCATCCAGACACACCGGAGCGAAAAGAGAGCAGAGAAACTTCTTGGTGTCTGGATGACACTGTTTCTGGACCAGAGGGGTCCAGGAGGATGCCTGTTGCAGAACCTCGTTCATGGTTTCGTGTCCGAGGAGGTTAGGCAGACGCATGTCCGTGTATTCGATGTCATGGCACAGGAGCAGGTTTGCAGGTATGGGTTTGCAGTTGCTCTTTTTCTGAAAGTGCTCGGGCTGATCGAAGGCGTATAATCCGTGAAGCGCGTCCAGATATTCAGGTAAGGAAAGCGCAATCAGCAGTGCCAGATACGCGAGCATCATTGTTTCAGTTGAGAGGAGACTGAAACACAGGTCTAACGCGGAGTTAGGAACTGAATTCTCTTCTGCACCAACCTGTTCTCATAGTAAAGTCTGGGCGGAGCGAGAGAAGGCGCTCAGATATCCACAGCTGAAGTTTCTGCTGTTTTATGCATATAGGTTGTTTGTCTCAAAAGCTAGTTAGTTGCAGAGTCTTTTTGGTCATAGAACGTTCTAACGGCGAAATGATGTTTATTGACCCACACTTACTGTTTATATATCTAGACATATTTTGTATTGTCGAGGTCAATACAAAAACAAAATAGCCTATATAAAAACAGTTTAAACAAATACCAAAACATTACAAATAAAAGTTTTGCAAAAAACGTTTTTTTTTTTTTTTTTTAATAAACGTCCATTTTCTTTCTTCTTTTGCTCCCTTAAACTACAGCCTTTTAATTCCAACCTTGGCATTCAGTTTGTTAGTTGAGTCAGCTGAGCAACCTAACTCTTTGTCTTTAACTTTGTCTGGTTTTAACCATGAACTATATTATTTTAATGCTTGTTCCAAAAGAGAAATAAGTGTAAAAGTACATGCCTAACAGTATATCTATCAGTTCACTTGATGTAATTAACAGTATAGATTTAAATTGCAATACAAAAGAATAAAAAGGAGTAAACTAGTTGTGTACTGAAGTTTTACTTTTATAAAACTGAAGGTACACTTAACAGGATACTTTTATGGACTAAAAAAGTGGCGATTTAGTTCCAAGAAGTATTGGAATACTTTGAAATACATGTGTACACATTTATTTTAGTGTACTTACTAGGCTACATAAAGTGTACTTGGAAAATATACTTGAGTTTACCTAATAAAATGAACTTATACTTCACTTTGTAAAGGTACTTCTAGTTCATAAGAAATAACTCTTTAAAAAATAAAGGTCTCAAAAAGGGTGGTTTGCAGTGATGCCACAGAAGAACCATTCTGGGTTCCCCACAATAATGTTTCAGTGAACATTTCTTAGAAGAACCTTTTTTTCTTGCTGCATGTGTAGAACATAATTTAATCTAATCTTTTTTTGCAATAAATAGCCTTTTGTGCAATGGAGAGATTGTATGGATGTTTAAGGTTCTTCATGGAACCATAAATGCCAATAAAAAAATAAAAAAAATCATAAATTTTAAGATTACTCTTATGTACAGTGAATTTAGTTTGGTAAGATTTACATAGACATTTAAACTACTTGATGATGATGATGATGATGATGATAAATCAATTACACACTCGTATTACTGAAACAATGTTTTAAAGAAAAATATGTAAGATATTCATTCTATTTATTCCAAGTGATCAACTGATTTATGAGTTGCAGTTAGGCTTTCATTTGGTAGCTGCATAATCCATATTCTTTGGTGAGTGATGCTGTGGTATTTACCCTTTTCACACTCATAGTCATCTGTCATCATTAAGGCAAAATATGTAAAGTAGTTCTTAAGTTTATACAATATTCCCAACATTTTTCACGTATATCCGTGTGTGTGTGTGTGTGTGTGTGTGTGTGTGTGTGCATGTGTAAAGTGAGAGTGAGAAAAATGTAGAATCATGGAGAAAATGAGAGGCAGAATGAGTGAGCTAGAGAGAGAGAGCTGTCGAGTGAAACTGAACTCCTTGCAGTGGGTCTGGTTCCTGCATCATTCATCACTCTATAGGGTCCAGTTTTAAGCCACTGAGTGGGTCACACAAACAAACCCTTTCTCATCACAAGACAGTCTCTGATCCCTCATCCTCCTAGACTTAAAGGAAACTTACTGTGGACGACAACAATTTTAAAACACCAAATTCATTAAGCACACATTATATAGAAACGGACTGTTTATGTAGCAATGTTAAGGCACATAGTGGATTCTTTGGATCTTTCTTGTCACCAGGTTTACTGAGTAAAAGTTTCTCCTCAAGTCCTCATGGAGAAATTCCCCTAAGGCTTCTAAAGGTCAGAGGTTCAGAGGCCCCCATTAAATACAGGTTAGCTGTTGGGGTTTCCCATCTTTGGGATCCTGCTGGGAAGAAGTAGTCATTTAAAGGCTTGTTTCTAGCTGTAAAGTGATAGCCCTTGGTCTCTATGACGATAAGACAAGTTTTGCTCTCTAGGAGATCTGTGTCCTCCATTTGCCCCTTTGTTGTGTTTATGTTGTGTGTATGTGTCTATTCATTTGTCTAGCCAGAGTAGAGGGATTACTAATACTGATTAGAGAGCAGATGGTGTCTTCTAAAATTTGCATCAATCATGGTCTCATTTTATGGGAATGATAGACAATGGTGATTTGTCTCTTTACTTTTGCTTAGTTAGATAGCTTCAAAATCTAAATAGATCAGATCAGCTATATAAATATTCAACAATCAAAATGTGCTCATATTTATTTTAGCCCCCAAAATATTCCTCTTAGTTGCTATTGGCAAGTAATAAAACCTACACTAAATTATCAGTTATTTTGAAGTGTGTATGTAAAAAGAGCTCTTCAACTGATTTAACATCAACTGTTCAACTGTTAAACAATCTAACATCAACTTAAACTTGTGTCAAACAGCTCATAATCTCAGCGTTGCTGGTTTTCTCATCAAAATTCCATCATGTTTACTTCATGATGAAGTTTTAAAACCATTTAATAATGGTTTATTATCAGATTTTGGTTTATTAAGTAGAAAAACAGAGTTTGTCAAGACAAACTTAAATGTTGGCTTGAGAAAGAATTGTTTGAGAGTTTTATTTGATTAAAAATCTGAATGGTTAACTGCTATCTTTGCAGGTAACCAAAGGTTTAGGCTTTACAGTCAGAGAGAACGATGGATATGTTTGAAATGTAAGCTATAGAAAATTGGGTAACACTTCAGTTTAGGGACCAATTCTCACTATTAAAGGAAAAGTCCACTTCCAGAACAAAAATTTACAGATAATGTATTCACCCCCTTGTCACCCAAGATGTTCATGTCTTTCTTTCTTCAGTCGTAAAGAAATTATGTTTTTTGAGGAAAACATTTCAGCATTTTTCTCCATATAACGGACTGATATGGTGCCCCGAGTTTGAACTTCCAAAAAAAAAACAGTTTAAATGCGGCTTCAAACGATCCTAAATTCGGTTGTAAACGATCCCAGCCAAGGAAGAAGGGTCTTATCTAGCAAATAGATTGGTTATTTTCATTAAAGAAATACAATTCAAATACTTTTTAATCTCAAACGCTCATCTTGTCTTGCTCTGCTTGAACTCTGTGTATTCTGGCTTAAGACAGTTAGGGTATGTCGAAAATCTACAATCGTATTTTCTCCCTCAACTTCAAAAATCATTTCAAAATCATCCTACATCGCTGCAGAAGTACTGCCCAGTCTTTGCAAAGTGAACATGCAAAGAAGGTCAAACACCCTTAACAAAAAAGGTAGGACGATTTTGATGTTGAGGCAGAACATGAGATGGGAGTTTTTCGACATACCCTAACTGTCATGAACCGGGAAAAAAAAAATTCAGGCAGAGTAAGGTGAGATGAGCATTTGATATTAAAAAGTATATAAATTATATTATTTTTATGAAAATAAACAATTGTTTCTCTGGATAAGACCCTTCTTCTTTGGCTGGGATCGTTTACAACTGCATTTGGGATCATTTGAAGCCGCATTTAAACTGCATTTTGGAAATTCAAACTCGGGGCACCATATCAGTCCATTATATGGAGAAAAATGCCTAAATGTTTTCCTCAAAAAACATAATTTCTTTACGACTGAAGAAAGAAAGACATGAACATCTTGGAAGACTATGGGGTGAGTACATCATCTGTAAATCTTTGTTCTGGAAGTGGACTTCTCCTATAACTAGTTGCTTGTTAGCATACATATTACTACCATATTGGCTGTTTATTAGTACTTATAAAGCACATATGAATGTCTTATTCTGCATGACCATCTTTTGGATTCCTACCCCATACATAAACTTAACAACTACCTTACTAACTGTTAATTAGCAACAAATTAGGAGTTTACTGGGGCAAAAGTCATAGTAAATAGTTACTTAAAGCTGCAGTCCATAACTATTTTGGTTAAAAGTGATCCAAAATCAATTTTTTAGCAAGTACACAACCAGCCAGTATTCATATCTCCTTACCTTAGCCCGATTCACAACAGCAAGCTTGTAAAAATGTTTTCTAATTTGAGTGGTTTTCACAGGAAATACAAGCATGCCGCCGTATGTCTTTGTGTCATTACGTCATGTCTGTTAACATAAAGAATGAGTCCCAGGTAATAAGTTATTTTGCATGTGAGGATGTTGCAGGTGGCAGATCATTTATAGCCTTTTCTCAAAGCTGCTGGAATAATTAAATTTATCATTTTGATGGCAAAGATTATGTCTTAATGAAACACATGTGACTGAAATTAGATTTTATTCCAATTTTAAATGTGCATCTGATTACAGATATGTGAGATTAAACAAGATTTGTATTTCAAAGAGAACCAGTTCAAAGGAGCATTAATTTGCTTTTTGGGTTAAAAGAACAATTTCTTTATATGAAATTTGAATGGCATGACAATTAGAGATTAGACTGTACAGAAGCTGAAATCTACAGGTAACACTAATACACACTATATATAAGTATTCACACAATACTGGTGTTGTTAACATTACCAATTTCAGAACAAAGTATAACAATAATAATAATTTGCAAGGTTTGATGTGATATGAGCCAAGAGATTGTTAGATTTAATCACCACTAGCTTGATTTATTATTTTGTTTTGTTTTTTCCCTCAGTTGGTAAGAACAAAAGTGACAGACATGTTACTTGTTCAGATGACAATATCTGGTGGAAATTTTTATTTGGGTTATACTTCCAAGATGTAGAATCTGTGATTCCTAAGTATAGTATCCACAATGGTGCAAAAACTACGGACTGCAGCTTTAAAAAATTTAAAATTGAGAACTGGTCCCCAAAGTAAAGTGAGTCTAAAATTTGTGGTGGGGTTTAGCTAATTCGATTCAAATTTCAAATTGTGAATTGAAAGTGAGGCAAAGTTTCAAATCAGAATTTTGCCCAACCCTGACACAACAATCTAAATGATGAGTAGATCATATATGAGTAGATCATATTTGCTTGTCGTGTAACGTGATGTAGTTGTTACATGTAACACTTGTAATCAGGTGGCTAGTTTGTCTTTTAAATAGGGCTGGCAAATAATTAATCGTGATTAATCGCATACAAAATAAAAGTTTGAGTTTGCCTAATATATGTGTGTGTACTGTGTGTAATTATTATGCATATATAAATTCACACAAATTAATGTATATATTTAAGAGAAATACGTTATTTGTATACAAAATATTTTTATTTATATATAATGGAAATTCTATAAAAATTATAATAAATACACATTGTAAATATCTCTTAAATATATACATGAATGTGCTTGTATTTATATATATACATAATAATTACACACAGAACACACACATATATTAGGCAAACTCATATACTCTTATACTTATTTTGTATGTGATTAATCACGATTAATCCTTTGCTAGCCCTACTTTAAAACAAACCAAAAAAGACTGAGAAAGATTAAGTATGTTTTGATAAACAATCCACGACTTAAGCTACTGAAAGGAATAGTTCACCCAAAAATGAAAAATGGCTTAAAATGTGTTTCCTTCAGGCCAACCAATATATAGATGAGTTTGTTTCTTGACTGGAACAGATTTGGAAAAACTCAGCATTACATTATTCACTCACTATTGTATCCTCAGCAGTGAATGGATGCTGTCAGACTGTAAGACTAGCAGCTGATAAAATCATCACAATAAACCACAATTAATCCACACACCTTCAGTAGATCAGTTAATGTCTTGTGAAGTGAAAAGCTGTGTGTTTGTAAGAAACAAATCCATCATTAAGGTTTTTTTTTTTTGTTTTTTTTTTACTTTAAACCATTGGAACCATTTGACATGATATTTTCAAATGAATCCAGTTTTATTTTGTAGTGTGAATTGAACCGTATTTTCAAGTCCCTGGTCAGTTTTGTTTTTCTTAAGAGTCAGTGCAGGGTTAAAAGCTGTCATCAGACCAGTTTTGAGATATAACCTTCACCTTCAGCCTTCATAGCTGACAGCAGGTTCTCATTAATGTGCCCATGAGAAAATGAGAGCCAGCTTGCAAGAGTTCAGCATCTTACATCTGTACCTCTCTAACCCATCTCTCTCTTTCTTCATACCCCCCCTCTCTCTTACCCCTCGCTATTTTTCTAATACATTTTTTATTGAGATTCACAAGTCAGGCCACTAACATAAATAATTAGAGGACGTATGTTTTCTCTGGCAGGAACTAAGGGATCTTAAACCTCTTTTAGTGTAAGTTCAGTTCTTCAGCACATTTATTTCTTTACATTAAAGTACTTTTCTCCTTTCAAATGGGGAAGTCAAAAATCAGGAAGGTATGTTGGCTCACACAAACTATAAATGCAGCCAGCAGTTGTTATTATAGGGTGAATATTTTGTTTCCCAGAGGACACACAGCAATCATACTTTCATGATTGCACATTTTTCTCATAACTATTTCTTTGAATATTCGGTCTTTGTGGTAAAACAAACAAAATTTCCGGTAAGAAAAATTTGTAGACTAGACAGCGCAAGAATCATCAAACTAAATTTTACTTTATGACACTAAAATGGGTTCATAGTAAGTTGATATCTGTAAATGTCTGAGATCTTAAAAAGGGGAACTTTTTCCAACGACCAGAAGAAGGTACGTGGATCAAAAAAAAACAACAACAACACATTGAATTAAACATGCAATTTCAAAGTAGAATGACTGAAATATTGTCTTATAAAATCAAATTCAATGATCTTTGTTTAATTTAGAAAAACTGAAAATGTTGTTACAATGTGCAATGACTGGAATGCACATCCTCTATCATGAACATTTAAAATTATATTGAATTAAAATGTGGCTTAAATTCAAAATTGTCAGGGAATTGCCCTGATATCAAAATGAAAAAATGTTATTAAAACAAAACAAAACAAAACAAAACAAAACAAAACAAAAAAACCCTAAATGTCTTAATTTTGATATTTTAAAAAACTTTGGTAACACTTTACAATAAGGTGTCATTTGTTAACATTAGTCAATGTATTAATCAACATGAACAAACAATGAACAATACATTTATTACACTATTTATTAATCTTTGTTAAATTAATAAAAATACAGTTGTTTATTGTTTGTTCATGTTATTTCACAGTGCATTAACTAATGTTAAACACAACTTGTGATTTTACATTAACTAAGATTGATAAATGCTGTAGATGTATTGTTTATTCTTAGTTCGTGTTAACTAATGCATTTAACTAATGTGTTAAATACCAAAACTTTTACCAAAAACTTGTTACCAAAACTTTTGTATACATAATCATAGTCATGTGTGACCAGAATGCAGAAACATGCAGAAAAGAAAACAAAGGATCCCTATAGACTCTCGTGACTGTGTGTAAAAGGTCAACAAGTCTGTTCAAATATCATATCATTTGACCATGGTTGTAATGAAAATATGTTTTATAAATGGTATAACAGTTTTTCAAAATCATATGAAACCAACATAAATAAGAAAATGTTCTAACAATGTGGAACGTGTTCTGAACTAGATTTTTTCTTTTTAAAAACGTTTCTTCAACACTTTTATTTGTCATTGACCCACATTCAGGGAATGTGGTGTATTAACTGGGGACGAGGTCTAAAGATTCAGCAGAGGGCATTAATGCTCATGTGGACTGTTTCTCCCCTGCTGGGAAGGAAAAGGGCAGTTTAGAGAGAGAAAAGAGCTGCAGCTCTAACAAGCTTGTTAGTGTCAGTCTCGGCTCTGCACAGCTTGAGCTGAAGAATTCAATCACACAGCACATGTATTAATGTAACTGAAGTTCCATGTAGTCATACAGATTGTGCTTACATGCTGTAATTCACAAAATACCCCTCACCAACACATACAGAGAACTGGGAGGTAATTGAGTCAGCATGTAACCAATGGCAGTATAGACTGAATGACTAATCTGGGAAGACTTTGTCTGCATGTGTGAGTGAATGTGTCTGTTTTTTTTTAATTCAAAAGCAGGCTTATATGAGCATAATTATATGCATATGGTTCTAGTGATTTATTTTGTATGTTAAGTCAAAATCTCGCCCATGCTGAAAAAACAAACAAAAAAGTGTGTATGTGTTCCTATTCACTGGTTAGTGAAGTATGAAATTATGTAAACATTAAATGAAACAGGGATTTTTAAACATATTATAGACAGATAATATATACATGTTTTCACAGTCCAGAAGTACCAGGCCTAACTATTATATTGAGAGTTTATATGCATATCTGTTCACATTTACAATAAGATTCATTAACATTAGTCATTCTGAACTGACAATGAAAAACAAGTTGTTACCACATTTATTAATCTAGCTTAATGTTCATCTGTAAATATACCATTGTTCATTGTTTATTCATGTCCCTCCACACATTTGAAAAAAATAAAAAATGCTAAAAATGACAGGAGGGCCCTAGAGGACGCCATGCCTCTAGTAGAGTGGGCCCTCAAGGCCACAGGTGAAGACAAACACTGTGCACCTGATAGGCCAAGGCAATCATCTGAATAATCTAGTTACTAATTGTCTGCTTGGAAGCAGAAAGTCCCTTCTTGGGTGATCCAAAGCACACCAACAACTGTTCTGACCTCCTCAAATGAGAGGACTTCTGAATAAAGATGTTCAATGCTCTGACAGGGCAGAGCAGATGAAGCCTCTCTTC
This sequence comes from Cirrhinus mrigala, assembly GCA_036247105.1. Taxonomy (NCBI): domain Eukaryota; kingdom Metazoa; phylum Chordata; class Actinopteri; order Cypriniformes; family Cyprinidae; genus Cirrhinus; species Cirrhinus mrigala. Next base: position 26,095,187 of record CM070007.1, on the reverse strand, counting down.
TTCCGCCGATACATGAGGCAGAGGATGGAAGGCCTAAAAGACCACCAGCCGTGCCCTCAGAGCCCCTTCGAAAGCTAGGACCTCTTCCCCAAAGTCTTTCTTGCCTAAAGGACGGTCCTCAAATCACTTCGGGCGAGAGCATCAGCTCTATTGCCAAGCTCCCTGAGGAGGGGCTCTAGAAGCGACTCTCTACTTTTGTACCTGCCAGTACGAGGAGCTTGATGACGGCTGGGGCCGCCCACTCGGAGCAGCCTTTTTAGATTTAGAGTGGCAAGGGACGTACTACTTAAAAGCCGCAGACTGCTTTTTCGCCTTCTGAAACCTGTCGACAACCATATTGACCGTGTCGTTGAACAGGCTAGAAGGCAATATCAGGGCATCTAGGAGAAAGGCCCTGTCCTTATCCTTCATCCCCGATAGGTTTAGCCACAAATGTTTTTCCGTGGCTACCATAGCTGCCATGGAGCAGCCGATGGCACAGGCCGTCTCCTTGGTAACACGGAGAGACAAATCTGCGGCTCTACGCTGCTCTGCTAAATCATCCGGAGCTGGTCCTCATCTAAATCCTAAAATATCAGCTTGGTATGCCTGCATAAGCGCCATTGTATGCAGGCATGCACCAGCGCGGCCAGCCGCCATATAAGCCCTGCCCACCAATAATGATGTAGTACAACAAGGTTTGGTGGGCAGTACCAGGGCTTTAAGGGATGACACAGCATCAGGGGAGAGGTGGCTGGCTAAAGCCTCCTCCACCCAAGGCATTGTCCCATAACCATACTCACGCGCTCCTGAAATGTTACTATAATCTAACTCAGGAGGGTTAGACAGTCGTGCGGAGTATGGTTTATTCCATGACTTACACATCTCATTGTGTAAGTCAGGAAAAAATGGTAAACCCCGACGTTGAGGCTGAGACCTGTGCTGGAGGAAGCACTCATCCAATTTACTTGCCACTTGCACTTCCTGCCTTTCTTGAGGCCAGTTAATATTAAGTTAGGCCACAGCACAAGTCAGCATATCAACAAGCTCCTTGTGTGTGTGAATGCAGTGGCGAGCTCTCGCGATTTCACCCGCCCCAATGCTGAGCATATCTGTTTCCTCAGAATCAGACAGCTCAAACATCGGTTTCTCCTCCCATGCAGAAGAAAACGTGGGGCAGGGAGTGAGAACATCGGAACTGACAGATCCATCTGCAAGCCCCACGATCTAAGGACGTGGGACCCGAACTGGATCGGAATAGTTTCATTCATGCTTCAGATGCGCTACGCTGAGGGGATTCCCCAAAGTGTCTTTACCGACGCAGTGCGAGTTCCCTCGAGAGAGAACCTAGTTAACTGTGAAAAACTGTAAATGTTTTAACATTGCATTATATATAATTTTACTGTAAAATAATGTAAATTGTATGTTTTGTGAAAGTAAAAACTATGAACTGACATATAATTTAAGTGAAGTCCCAGAAGTCATTGTGTGACTTCACATTTGATTATATTTTATAGAAATAATTATGTTTGCTCTTACAATTGACCCTTCGCAAACAGCGATCTGACAGGCGATCTGACCTATCATAATGCTGAATCCGCCATTCTGTCCGACAAACAAATCAGACAAGAGAGTAGATCAATTTCGGCAGACTTCAACTTGAAACATTGTGTGTAATGTCGTCTTTCCATGGCTAAAATAAAATACGTTCTGATGTTCATTCATGTTTTTTTTTTTCCTGCTGTAAGAAAAGAAGAAAAGACCTGTGATTACAGTGATCTGTCATGACACATTAAAGAAACACAAAACAGTATTTATTGTTTGAATTTCTTAAAAAATGACAACATTTTTAAGCTGAGATCTTGTTTCATACCTAAATTAACCTGCTCTGCTTTGTCTGTCACTGTGTTGTCAGTTTCCTATTAGCTCCGCATTGTATTTTTCACTGCATGAGAACATGATGTGCAGTGTGAGAGCAGCATTGTTTGTTGGACATAGCAACAGTAACTAAGGAGGGTGGGTTTTTGCGAAGGGTCACTTGTCATCATTAATGTAGTAGACGTGTGGTGTAACATTTCCTATTATTTAGATAATTGGTAACACTTTACAATAAGGTTTCATTAGTGAACTACTTTAGTTAACATGAACTAAGAATGAACAATACTTCTACAGCATTTGTTAATCTTAGTTATACTACGGGGCTGTTGAATGCTTGAATCTGATTGGCTGACTAACGTTCTGAAGGTGTGTATTATTTTCAGGGAAACGCACGGCGAACATAGTTCCAGGCAGCTTTTGACCACATTACATTTCTATACTTCGCCACATGATTTCAGTTATTTCAAAGGTCCTTACAGCCTAAAACAGCAAAATAGCCAAAAGCCACAAAGACACTGGCCAAACAAATGAATACATAAACAATGGAATAAAAACAACAGATTATGTCTGTGTTTTTGCCACAAAGTTACATTTTATTATGTATGGAAAGCACATACTCTGTTTCTCCCACTTTCTCTCCTTTACAGACGCACACACATTCAGTTTGCACACGTTAACATATGCGCTAATGTTGTTAGCGCTGCTCTGACGATTAACAACTTAAAATCTACATGACATTTCTCACAAGCGAGGTAACAACGGAGCTGTTTGTGAAGAAAATGAACTTAAAGTTTCACTATTAGTAGAGACGCTGCTACCGATCACTTTTGAGAGATGCACAGACTCAGAGAGGTAATTCATCAGCTTATCAATTCAATTCAATTCATATTGCTTTATTGGGATGACATACAGTCATGTGAAAAAGTTAGGACACCCTATTCCACCCTATTCCTAATTCCATGGTTTTCTGTATCAGGACATAATAAAAAATTATCTGGTCCTTGGCAGGTCTTAAAATTTGGAAAATAAATCCTCAGATAAACATCACCACATGACATATCACACAGTGTCATTATTTATTTAACAAAAATACAGCCAAGAGGGAAAGGCATGTGTGACAAAGTTAGGACACCCTATAATTCAGCTGCCTGTAGATCCACTTTTAGCAGCAGTAACTTGAAACATTCATTTTCTGTGTGACTTTATCAGTCTCTCACATCGTTCTGGAGGAATTTGGACCACTCTTCTTTTCAACGTTGCTCCAGTTTATTGAGGTTTGTGGGCATCTGCTTATGCACAGCTCTCACCACAGCATTTGAGTCAGGATGAGCTCTGGACTTTGACTGGGCTATTGCAACACCTTGATTCTTTTCTTTTCAGCCATTCTGTTGTAGATTTGCTGGTGTGCTTGGGATCATTGTCCTGTTGCATGACCCAATTTTGGCTCAACTTTAGATGTCGGACAGATGCCCTCGCATTTGACTCTAGAATACTTTGATATACAGAGGAGTTCATGGCCAACGCAATGACTGTGAGGTGCCCAGGTCCTGTGTCTACAAAACAAGCCCAAAATTATCAGCCCTCCTCCAGCATGCTTTTCTTTTGGTATGAGGTGTTTGTGCTGATATGCTCTTTAGGTTTTCACCAAACTTGGCGCTCTGCATTATGGCCAAACATCTCCACTTCGGTCTCGTCTGTTCAAAGGACATTATTCTAGAAGACTTGTGTTTTGTTCAGATGCAACTTTGCAGACCTAAACTGTGCTGCAATGTTTTTTTAGAGAGAAGAGGCTTTCTTCTGCCAAGCCTTCCAAACATGCCATTTTTGTCCCATATTTTTCTAATGGTACTGTCATGAACTTTATCATTTAACATGTTAACTGAGGCCTGTAGAGTCTGAGGTGTAGTTCTTGGGTTGTCTGCCATTTCTCTGAGCTTTACACGGTCTGATCTTGGAGTGAATTTTCTGGGACGTCCACTCCTGGAAGCCGTTTTAAATGTCTTATACTTGTGAATAAACTTCAATTTGTTTGGAAATGGCCGTATTACTCTTCTCAGATTGATGGCAGCAACAATTGCTTCTCTAAGATGATCGCTGATGTCTTACCTCCTTAGCATTGTGTTAACAGCAAACTGCCAAAGCTTATGCTTTTATAGAGGCGCTCAGACTTGCTGATGATCAGTTAATCAAAGGTATCTTATTAGCAGTGCTTGACTGTTATTTACCCTCTCAATTCCAATGTTAACAGTAAGGGTATCCTAACTTTGTCACACATGGCTTTTCCATTTTGGCTTTATTTTTGTTCAGTAAATAATGACACGGTGCAATTTGCCTTTTTTAGTTGTTCATCTGAGGTTTTATTTTTGAAATTTTAAGACAAGCCAAGGACCAGTTCTTTTTTAATGAGGTCCTGATACGGAAAACCATGGAATTCAATAGGGTGTCCTAACTTTTTCACATGACATACTTAAGTACATATTGCCAAAGCATTGTACATAGCAAAATAAAAAACATAACAAAAATACATATAATCCATAAATAAACAAAATACATATAAAATACATCCATATATATATTTATGTAAAAATTAATGGTTCTACTAATACAGATGTGTTCACTCTTTACTTCTTAGTTTGTGGCATTTATAAATATGATGTGCTACCAAAGAGAAAGTAGGTCCTGTCACGTGTTCTTTGTGTTTTGGTTTCGTTTTCCCTGTTCTCCTGCTTCCTGTTTCTGTTCCTCATCTGTTGCTATGGTTTTTGATTAATTACCCCACACCTGTTATTAATTTCCTCTCATATGTCCTAGTATTTAAACTCCATTCTGTTCTGTCTTTGGTTGTCCGTTCTCAGTCATTATTTTCAGTTGTGTTTACACCGTCAGCCTGTCTTTTCATTATTATTAAAATCATATTGTTTGAACTTCATTCTCCTTCGTTCATCTGCCACAACCCGACAGGTCTTTCACCAAGTAATATTATTAATTTGTCATTTTCATGGAGTGACTGAAACTCAGGAATAATCTGCTGTATTTGACTGTAGAGTGAGTCTCTTAAGGATGTGTATTTGTCACAGTGGAGAAGGAAGTGCTTCTCGATCTCAAGCTGCTCCTGATCTACATTCATTAGGTACATTCTACTCTTCTTTAGGTAACCACGAATTTTTATGTCGTCCTCTTTCTATGGCCAGCTGGTGGTCACTCAGTCTGTATTTCGTCAGTAAATGTCTGTGTGTTATATTCCTTATCTCTCTCTCTGTCTATCTGTCTGTCTAAACTTTATTATTAACTGCATTAGTCTGCTATCAGCAGCTCGTGTCGTTACTAGGTCTAAGATGACGTTTTGGAATTAGCAACGGAGGCGTTGGATGAGCTGTGTAAGAAAATAATCCTACTCACAATAGCGTTTCCAGGACAAAAACCGGACGAATGTCTTGAAACATATCAATATATATTCCCCCCATAAATTTATCAGTATTTTTTATACACATTAAAAAATGTGAATTTATTCAGCTTGTTCAAAATGTATATGTGAAAATGAACACTAACCTACAACAACATATAAAATTAATTGATTAACTAATGGTAATGTATAGAACCCTATAGTACCAAGCACTACTAACAAACTTTATTTCTTATAAAAATGGTCTTTGTCAAAGTATGTCACAATGAAATGTTCTGAAAGTTTAGTGTTAGACATGCTAACACACAAATGTCTGTGACCTCTCGTCTGTGTATTTTCATTGTGATGAACCCAAGCCTGGGGTGAAGAGATGTCAGAGATGTTTGTGAATGACTGTTCCTTAAAATATATTTCACTTGAGATTAGCTCAAATTTGGTAAATCAGAAATGTAACTAAAACAAAACATTAACTTCTCAGACCAAAGTAAGATGAATTGAGGAGTTCCCTATTCAAATGAAGGATGTGTAGCAGTGTTGCTAACACTTTACAATAAGGTTCATTAGTTAACTACATTAATTAACATGAACTAAGAATGAACAACATTCTACACCCATTACTAATCTTAGTTAATGTGAATTTCAGCATTTAGTAATGCATTATTACAATCACAAGTTGTGTTTGTTAACATTAATTAATGCACTGTGAACTAACATAAATTAACAATGAACAACTGTATTTTTCTTAACTAACATTAACAAAGATTAGTAAATAGTGTAATAAATGTTTTGTTCATAGTTTGTTCATGTTAGTTAATACATTAACTAATGTTAACAAATGACACCTTATTGTAAACTGTTACCAGGAAGTTTTTCATAGAATAGTCTGGAATAGTGAATGTCAAAGTTCAACAAAATCATCCACTGCATATAGAGTGTTATTGGGGCTGCCATGTGACCCAGGGTGACCCAGGGCATTCCAGAGAATGGCTTTGTGGGTAAATAAAGCCTGGCATCCATAGGAGTCTGCCTGGTGGCAAAAAGGGTTTACAGGCATCAGCCAAACGACCTGGTGATACATGAGGCAAAGCAGATACGCTGTAACCCCCACTTACTGTCTCACACATGTGCGCACTTTTATTCCTACTGCCTTTTTTCAGTGACTGTAATGGATATAAACCAAATCTACATTATGCTATGGCAATATAGGTAGAGTGTATTTATCATAGCATGGTCATCAAGACGTAACGGTAACACTTTGCAATAAGGTTCCGTTGGTTAACACAAGTTAACTACATTAGTTAATATGAACTAACACTTCTAAAGCATTTATTAATCTTTGTTTATGTTAATTTAACATTTACTAGTACATCTACAATGAAGAGTTGCATTTTTATTAGCTGGATGGAACACTATTGTAAAATATTACCAATGTATTGTATTTTGTGTTTAGGTTTTGTTGTTTTTGTTCTGTAGATGTGACTGTTGGCGTTTGTAGGACTACATTAATCAGACTGATATAGTGGCAAAGCTTTTAATCTATCATTCTCCAGATTATATTGTTTTAACAGGTGAAAGTTAAAACTACCTAAGAGAAGTGCAGGCAAAATCTTTCAAGATAGAAATCTATGTGGAACCAGATGTATCAAGTAAATAGGAATGTCGCACGCTCTCTGGAACATAAAATAGCAGGCAAGATTGTAATCAAAGAAATTTCGAAAATAAGCAATCCTGTACAATGAAAGACAGGAAGATACATGAAAAATTTTTAAAAAGGGGATGGTTTTACATCTTGGAAAGCAAAAAAAAAAAAAGCTTTTATATTTTGTCTGCTGTTATTTTTAATGCAAGACACGTGCAAAAACTCAAGAATGGACTCAACTTTAAAAAAAAAAAAAAAAAAAAAAAATGCAGCCTACATTGCTATACCATCCACACTGTCATGAATTTAGTTGTAATGGGTGGCAATATGTGTTAAAGATGTCGAGGTTCATTGCCGTTTTAGAACTTGTGGGCCAGACTGAACTTGTAAAAATACTTTTGGTCTATGGGACATTTCCCCCTAATCTTAGGTACAGTGTTTTGTAATCAATGTTCATGTTAAGTGCTATCACAAGGTCACCCTTTTCCTCTTCTGTATCATTGCAAGTCAAATGTTGCACATAATGAAACTTGCTTTCATCAAGCTGCTGCTGCATGTTGAAGTGTTTGAGCTAAAGTGGCTGTCTGATTATTTTGACAAGGCATGATGAATGATTTTGCAGTGGCTTGAAGTCCCACAGCGTGGAGGGTGTCTGGGTAATTTCTTTGTTGTTTTTCTTTAGCCAGAAGGCTTTTTAACTATACTTGGTGCATATGGGCAGCATAAAAATTGTTTTTGTCTTGATATTTTTTACATTTATAATTATAAAGGGGTCATGCATGAAGTATCAAATGTCTCTCATCATTTAATCACTTTAACATTTAATATACTGCAACATACTACTATTCTTAAGTATACAACAACATGCTTCCTCTCCAGCCAAAAAAATTATAAAACAGCTTTAAAAATGTCAACCGTAGTGAAAAAGAAATATACTAAAATGTATTGGAAATACATTTGTTTCATGCTAAATATATAAATACATTTACACACTGTATTTATGTACTTAATAAAAATACCCTGCAATTGTAATTTTGGTATACTAAACTGGTGTACTTGAAGCCTGCTTTTGTGCTTAATGAACTTTAATTGTGCGAAAGTAGTGCTGAAATCCAGCTAAAGACATATTTAAGTATATCTGATTGTGCTAAAGTGGAACTGTTACAAGTATACTTTAGGTACAATTTAAATATCTGTCATTTAAAGACTGATATTATTGAAAGATCATACGATCCTCATCAATAGTGACATTAAAACATATTTTAGGCTTAATATTAAGAAATGTGCATTGTGCACAAGTAGTTCTTCAAATAAAGTTTAATTATAATTTTTATATCAGTTTCAAACGATATGTCAGTATATATGTTAATAGATTCAAACTATACTTAGTATGACATAAATGTATTTTGAATACATGCTTTTTTTACTAGAAAACATTAGTGTCCTTACAAGTATGAATACATTATGACTCCTGCTTTTTTGTATATCGGTGACGTATTTTCAGTATTAAGCCATTTAGACTGATAAATAATATTATTCCTAATTAACCTATAAAGAAGTAAATGCTACTGTTACAACTGGCATATATCTAATGAAAGTATTTTAAATCCACCAGACTTTGTGCTTTTCTGAACATGTTTTGCACCTGCAGTTTTGTGTAACCTTTCAGAGAAATCGCAACATTAAAAACATATATAACAAAATCTATTATCAAAATTCTGTGAAAAATTCTAATGTCATTCCATACCTGGCTTTCTAACTGACAAAAGATATTTTAAAAAATATAACAAGAAAAAAAAATTTAAGAATGTATATTTTTTGATTCTTTTTTTTAATATTTTTTTAATATTTCAAGTGTAAGTTTAATATTTCAAGTGTTTTCAAGTCACTAGAGACCTGAGGTATGTATTAGTGCAAGTATATTTTTTCTGCACAAAATTTTCAATATTCAGATAACTTTTATTTCTTGAGATGGCACTTTTTAATAGACAATAATGACGTGATGCTTCAATCATAATCACCGCAGGCATAAAACAAAAGAATATTATCAGCAAAAATTGAACTGGTTTGAATAGCTTTACTGCAGAGCAATTACTGTATGCCATAAAATATAAATGTAACTGTCATTTGATGGTGGATGTGGTTAATAAGCTGCCAGCAATCAAACTATTGATTTTGAAGTCAGTGAAAATTATAGTTTTGTGACTTTGATTGAGATCACGAATATGAGCCAGATACTGAATGTACTGTGGAAGTGCGCTCTGATGATGACAACGGTGGTACAATCATCTGCTCAAATTGAACCCTTCTAAGTTTCAAAAGGTAACAAAATATGCTTTATTTTATTCTTCTGTAATTGTTCTTAAAATATTAAGAGAGTTTTTGGCTATTGCAGCAGTTAGAGATCCATCCCTGCTGGATAACCGGGTCGCTAAAGACCTGAATATGTAATAGTGATTGGCGAAACATTCATGCATTTAAGGGTTAAGTTGTTGATAAACCATAGTGGGTGGAAATCTTATTCTGAGTAGACCTCAGAAAAGAAGATTCAAAAATAAAAATGTTATTATATGATCACTTTATTGAACATCTCTACAAAATTGTAATTTAAAAGTCTGCATGTTATTAGAACAGTGCCAGTTTTTGTACACTTAAAATTTAATTACACAAAAATAAAAGGGTAGCATCTAAATGAATTGGTTTTGTTTAAATAAATAAAATCAATCAACAATCGTGGGAGGGGCCTGTGGAGAACTACGTCACTCTGCCAAGAATCTCAGAACAGCCTGATCTGAGAAAGTGATTATTATTATTGGGGATTTTAAAAAATATAAAAAATATATATATATATTTTATCATTATAGGGTGCCAACACACATCTATGTTCAAACAACATGTAAAAGTAAATTTTGCATCCGATGATCCCTTTAAAATATAAATGCTGTATGTTTGCAATAGTGTTAGAATGCCGTTTACATTTCTCAGAGGTAGCTGTGATCAGGAGCCTGTGTTTGTGTCTGTGCATGTATGTGTGTGTGCGTGTATGATCTGTATTTGGTTAATGATGTCACTGTCTGATTGAAAGTTGGCTTGTCTCACTGCAGTTCCCAGCTAGCCAGATGTGTTTTATGCTTTACAGTTGTTAAAGAAAATACAATAAAGTCTTACTAAACTCTAAAATTTTTATGACTACATTATATTGAAATGACGGTACAATCAGAAATGTATTTATTGCGTACTATACCAAATACAGAGAAATTAGACTTTATGCACACGGTTTTGTCACATAAAGTATATGACACCCCACTGGTTAGAAGCTGAGCAAAGATGAGACATTTTTATTATGAGACACTTTATCCCAGTTAACTTTTCTTTTTTAGTCCAAAGTCCAGGCTAAATAAATAAATAAATAATTCTACCCACTAATGGCCAAGAAACAGTCCTGAATGATTTATAACAAGAGGTCTGGACTGAAATGCCTCTTTCTGTCTGTCAAGGATGTTTTAATGTGACCTGTGAAAATGAATTATGGGTTGAACATGCTGGACTGAGTTGACAGAAAAAATATGCGTTGATCTGTGTGATGACATTACAAATATGTTATCTGACCCATGTCTTCAACAATATACTGTATGTCATCATATGTAAGGCGTAGTCAAGACTGAAGAAAAAAACCCTATACTGGAATGATTCAGACAATACAAATATCTTGTGGTTTTGCTCTAGCTGTGACTTGGAGAGGACTGTTAGGTCTGAATCACAAAATGCATTTAAATAAATTATATATCATTCTTTTCAGCTTATCAAACCATTGGAAACAAATGTTACAAGGCAGTATTTGCACTATTAAGTTGCGGTTTTGCTCAATGCCTGTGATTTTCTATAATTTTGGCAGAAAAAGAGTATGTTCACCACCAGCATTTTAATGTAGGCTGGAACAAAACTGATTTAACCCTCTGTATGCTATTGAAAAAGAAAGAACTGGGGAATGGATTCTTAGCAATAACTTATAAACCGTTAATTACAGACCTGGTGTGATGAGGTTAATTGATGTTGTATGCGGCAACACTTTAGTATAGGAACAATTCTCACTATTAACTAGTTTCTTAATAACATGCCTATTAATAACATATTGGCTATTACTTATAACGCACAAATTCTGCATGACCATATTCTACATCCCTAATCCTACCCATAGGCTGATTAACCATATGGGCAAATGGTAAAGTGCCCTGGGGCACCACGTTCAAGGGGTTAAATTTTCTCCGGTAAGACAAGCAATGTATTCTCAAATGTCTATTTAGCCAACTATACCCTTTCGCCCCTTTGTTTTGTTAAAGTTTTTTGTTTGTTTGTTTGTTTGTTTGTTTCTTCCTGCGTTAATCAGTGGATGCGCAATCTATTGCCGAATGTACACATATTGGGTGAACCCGTGCGCTTTCGTTTCGACGGCCATATATTACTCAGACAGATTCTAGGAGCATGTTGTGCGGTGTTGCGCAATTCCAGTCTCTGCAACTGAAATGAAACTACCTCACTCGTAGATGCGTGAATCTAAATCTGCTACAGAGCTTTCACATTTAAGTTTGCAGCCACTGGCAATCAAGAACGAGTAAATTTGTAAGTTTAATTTTCAGTTTAAATCCTCACAAAACTATGTAGTGATACAGTTTTTAAAGTTATTATACCACGTTACCCGCCAACCTTTTTTTTAAACAATTTTTTTATTTTTAATTTATTAGGCAAGTAACAAACTGAAACAAGAAAAAGTCTTTATTCACACATAATATCAAAAAACAAACAAACAAACAAACAATAAACAACAAGGGGTGTAAGGATGCACGTGTTCCTATCGAACCGTTGGGTACGAGGCTTGCGGTCCTGTACGCCTTGCAAACCGAACGATTCGTTGGACTAATCATATTACAATAAAAAAAAAAAAATAATAAAAAAATAAAATAAAATAAAATAAAATAAAATAATAATAATAGAGCTTACAGTGTGTGAAATATAATGTTCTCAGTGCCATTGTGCTCAACAAAGGCAGGCCAAACGATGTTGGCAATGTAATGTCTGCCTCTCCCACTCTCAAAGAAAAAACACACTTTTCCAGTAGAGTTGTGACGGTGAGGCAGTTTGTTAGAGTTTTTCCCTCTTTTCCTCACTTTTGTTTACTTTTAAATAGCTTGTAAATGCTTGTGCATTGCAAATGTACAAATGTGCATTTTACTTTCACTTTAGGATTAGCGGCAATTCGGCGTCAATTGATTGAATAACAACAAAACCATTGTATTGAACCGAACCGTTAAACCCCTACAACAAACAAACAAAATAATTATAGAAATAAATAAAAATAGAAATAAATAAATATTTTTATTTTATATGGCCTCCTTTGGCCTTGATAAAAGCATGCATTCTTGCTAGTATAATTTTTATGCACTTTTCCACAGTCTCCATTGTTACTGACTGTTACTGACTTCCAAATGGTTTCTAGTTGTCCCCAAAGACTTGCTTTTGATTAAACTTTTGTGCAGTCTATCTTTGAATCCATTCAGTTCCAACAATAATTGTATTTTAGCATTAGAAACACTACTGTGACTAAAGATCTTACACATACTGGTGGATTAATCATTACAAAAACAAACATAACATTGGTTATCACCAATACAGGGCAACTGTGGCACAAACCTTACATTGGGTGGTGGTCTAATAAATTTGTTGAGCACAGTATATGTAATTGCAAACAAGACCATGCACTTTTTACACCTTTCTTTGAAGGCAGTAAAACATTTAAAAGTTATTTTGTAAATTAAATATAAGTGAATGAAAAATGAGCTGAGGAAAGCAATGACTCTAAAAAGACTATCCACGCTTTCGTTGTTGACCATAAAGTCTGAAGTGATTAACAGATGGAATTATTATTCTACCTGTGACAGCTGAATTCACTAGTCATAAAATGTTTAAATTTGCTGCATACTTTTCAGATTTATGTCCCATCTTAGAACAGATTACACCTGTATGAGTCGGGTTCACCAATTAAAAAAACAATTTATCAGAATACACTGGAAAAGGCAGTAACCCTATTTTGTAAAGGAATTTGCTAAGTTCATTGATATGAAATTTTATATTTGGGGGGTTGGGGGGACACACTCCAGGTGTCGTTGCCCAGGGGCACCAAAGAGTCTTAATCCGCCACTGATCCTACCCAATACCTAAACTTAACAACTACCCTACTAACTACTAATAAGCAGCAAATGAGTAGTTTACTGAGGCAAAAGTCATTGCTAGTGGTTTGTTAATAGTGGGAACTGGACCTTAAAATAAATTGTGACCAATAATTGTGGAATTCCTGTTAATTGATGCTTTGTGCTTCTGTTGAAGCCATTTGTTTGCATTATTTTAAAGGGGTCATGAACTACCTTTGTTTTTTTCATTTTGTACTGTTCTCTGAGGTCCACTTATAATGTTATCAAGATTTTTACATCAAAAAAACAAAACAAAACAAAAAAAAACATAATTTACAATAGTGTATTTTCTATCCTGTTTTTAACTTGAAAGTAATGATGGACGCCGCTGTGATTTAGGTTTAAAACACATAAATAACTCAATACATATCAAATGATCTGTAAGAAGAGACAAAGCAATAGTGACCACGTAATGAAGACAGTTACTCACACTTTTGTTGCGACATTACTGTCGGATCCAATATAGTCGGCACATCATGTTTCAATCTTTTTGAAAATCCCCTGTCGAATTGTGTCTTGTTTGTAAACGAATCCATGGTAAAATTAAGTGAACAAAAGACTTAAAGAACAAAGAACAAAAAGTTCTTACGAAAACTATATTCCATGACACAACAACAGCAGTATTTCCATAGTGGGTTTAATCATCCGCGATGGTACTCGCTGTGAGAAACGCTTCAAGCGGAGTGATGCAAACCGTGAAAGGTTCCTGTGGCAATACTGGGGAATATATCATGGTCATCACTTCTCACCTTCATACACTTGAAACATATTGTTTCTATAATCAGCAACTTTGATCAAGTAGTTCTATTTTTGACCATTATTTTTATTCAACTATATTATTCGCAATGCTTCATGGGATTATAGTTCTATCCTTCACTAAACCTGTACGCGGTCATGTACCTTTTGTAAAGTTCGACCCAAAGATGACACAGTTATCAAGACACTTCCAAAATATTTAAAAAGAAAATACATACAACAACAACAGAAGGTAATCCTTATAGAAAGCCAAACTGACACAGTGTGCACAGCACAAACAATACCAGACAACTAAAGTGGTAACAAAGAGAAACTTAAATACACAGAGATAATGAACTAAAGGGTGAACAGGTTTGCTCATTGATGAGTATCTATTGTGACCAATGAGTGGCAAAAAACTAGAACAAAGGAAGCAGGAAGGTGATGTGAAACAAATGTTGTAATGTTGTGATTCACCTTGTTGCTGGTTGGCTTGGTTCATGGCTTTTAACACTTAAAAAAAACCTTTTAAAAAATGAAAATTACTTCCAGAACCAAGGCTGCTTAAAAAGTGTATAGGCACTGTTGCAGTCTATACCTACTATACAATTGTCAATGCTGTTTATTCAAAATGTATTACAAATAATACCTGTAAACTGAATGAAAGCAAACAAGTTTTTCTCTTTCAGACATCTGGTTTTAACCTTTCAGAAACTTGGTTCAGGTGGTATGAAGAATATTATTCACTTCCTATAATTAAAGTGTAATTCAAAGCACTTGTTGATTTAGGCTCGTATATATTGTTCTTATAACTTAGATTCTAGGAAGTTAGTTCAAGATAGATGCAACGTTGACAGCTATTTGCCTTTAAAGGCAACAATAGTTCCAATCCTGGCCCAGCTTTGATGTTACGTCAACAAACCTATAAAAATAAGAATATCAGCCTGAAAGAAAAACCATTGTGTACACAAAGCAAATTTCAAGGCAAAGAGAAAATTACTGTGACTGAAACACGTGCGCTAGCAGCACACAAATCACCTTATAGTCTAAGTTCACTACAATTCAGATCAAAAGTGACAGTAAAAATGTTCATACTGTTACAAAGCAATATCTGTTTTAAATGTATGCTTTTCTTTTAAACTCTCATGAATTAAAGAATCCTGAAAAAAATATTGTATTATTATTTCTACAAAAACATTATAATATTATGTTACTTATAAGCACCAAATCAGCATATTAGCATGATTTCTAAAGGATCATGTGACACTAAACATTGGAGAAATGCTATTTTAAACAGCTATTTTAAATTGTACTGTTTTAACTGCATTTTTGATCAAATAAATGCATGCCTGGTATCATAAGCGATATTAAAAATGAGTTACAGAGTAACACCGCTTAAATAAAAACTCAGTGTTAAGTGGATCCACTGAGGACTTGTTTGCACCAAGGTATCACATCATAAAGACTGTACAGCGTAACTGAGGTGTTTGAAACGTGATCTCATAGCAGCACAAGCTTCATTGCCCACTGCTAATGTGTGCCAAAGATCTGACTACACGTTTCAAAGCTTTGTTTAGTCCTGAAGTCTTTTTACAGAATGTTGTATGTAGCTTTATTGATTCCAGGCTTAGCTAAATTTGAGCTATTCATGTGTGCAGAATTGAAGAGAAATGTAGTGAACATGCACTGAACTTCATGACATCTTTGTATTAATAAATCTAACTGTTTCGTGTTGATAAATATTTCCGAGTTCATGTTCAGTATGAAAATGATTTTCCATTGCTTAATGGAAAATTAATTTACAGCAGGAATTCTGGTTTATGAACCAAATCAAATTCATATTATGATCAAAGTTGTTCGCTGTCACAAGATTTATTGGTTGAGCGGTGGTTTTCGTTGCTATATGTACTTGTTCAGTCAAGAAATATATGAAGTTTGTTACTGAAGAACAAAGAAAGATCTGGGTTCCTGTGTGGGGTCGCTAAGCCGTGCTTATGTAACACGGTGCATATGTAACCAATCAAAAAATGAACTCCATATAGTTGGGCTCTGGAACATGTGGTAAATTAAGCCCTTGTTTCACCCTCTTTTTTTGTTTGAGTCAGAAGCTATTAATGATCAAGTACACCATGAATTGCTTACGATAACTGTTCCTTTCTTTTCAAATGCAGCTTTCTGCTCGAAATGGCACATGGTACTTCAAAGAAACTCCTATGCTTTATTTGCATAAGTGATTAATCCCGGCCCAGCTGCGGTCTGATGCCTCCACATGCTTTAGGAAGATGAAACTTGTTCCTCATTCTACACCAGGTCCCAATTGGGATCTGGAAAATGGTTCCTGAAGTCACCATGGGAGAACTGGAACAACTTGACCTATACTGTATGGAGTCTGTGACCCTCCGTAGAACATAACATATGGATTGTTTCCTGCTTAATTTAGGCATTGTGGGCCAGTGCACTCATTACCCTTGTCAGTCACACTCCAGCATACTGCTCAGCCCAGCTGGTCATTTGAACCATAGACTGCTGGGGTGTAAATCAAAAGCTTGCTGGCCTTGACCTGCTACCACCCTGGTTGAAATGCATTCTGACTGCTAAAAGCTAAAATACATGGGTCGGTCTAGGAATCCCAGTGTGCACAGAATGA
Organism: Cirrhinus mrigala; assembly: GCA_036247105.1. Classification (NCBI taxonomy): domain Eukaryota; kingdom Metazoa; phylum Chordata; class Actinopteri; order Cypriniformes; family Cyprinidae; genus Cirrhinus; species Cirrhinus mrigala. The sequence goes on along the minus strand of CM070007.1, from coordinate 26,078,661 downwards.
CTGTGATAAATGTTTGTGGGCCTCCTAAAGCCAAATACCCCACCTTCCCAAACTTACCTCCCCACTGGTTGCCTGACCCCAAAAAGCTGCTCTTCAGCAGAGGTCAGTTTGACATATGTGTCTCATTTTTAGTAATGGTTAATCTATAAGATATCAGGAGGGAAAAGTGACATTGGGCCAGTAACATTTCAAAAGGTATACAGTGCCATCCACCAGGGGCGTCGCTAGGGCTAATCATTCGGGGCTCGAGCCCCGAAAGATTTTTCTCTAGCCCCGAATGTTTTTACGGGTTGGTATCGCCCTATGATTTCCGAGGAATTCACGGAATTGTCAAAGTTTGAATGAATTAATCAAAAGCTGATCATTACATTTAAATCAAATCACGATATGGACTAGTATCCGTAAATATTCAGCCACAAAATACCATTTGAATATGAATCCGGCATGTTCTGCGTTCCTCTTTATGAATGAATGGTGCAGACGTACGCGCGGTTTCCTTTACTACACACGTAACGCTCGCCGTGATTTCAGCGTCTGCCATAAAAAAAAATAAAAAAAATGCATGAACTCGTGAGTTCACTTCGTGAGCATTTCACTCTTTTATTTGAGCAAAACCAGGGTCATATACTAACAGAAATTTAAAGATATTCCTGGCAACCCGTCAAAATAAAAGTACGGTTTAGCTTTTAGACATTGTGCCAGTAATATATTACTTTATACTTTATTACTACTTTTTTATATATTACTTTTATCATTCAGTAGAATGTACATACCATAGTACTACTACTACTGGTACTGTTGAAAAATTAGTAAAACTTTGTTACACAATATTTCTTCCATCTTTTAAATTTTAAAAGTACATCCCCTTTATTTGCCAAAAATGAAATTTAATTTTCATTAATTAAAAGATAAATTAATACTTTATTCCTTTATTTGATAACCAGAAAAATTTAAATACACAACACAGAATTTCATAAGGATGTTGTAGAAACAAATAAAAGTTGTTTTATGCATTCAAATAAACAGACATGCCAGAACAACAATTTCAAAGGGCCCTAAACATAACTTTTGATAAATTGATGTTAAAGTTTCATTGTTTTAATTAATTACACGTTTTTGTTATTGTTGTTGTTGTTGTTTTTGATTAAGAAAATTAAATTTAACCATTAAAAAGGAGTCCAGAAAAATTAAAATAGAAAAAAAAAAAAAAATGAATTTGGAAAAAATAAAATGGGGCCCTATTTTTGCATGCAAATATATATGCATATATTGGCCCCAAACCTCCCTAGAAGGATCCAGGTTCACCCACCTGTGTCTAACAAAATTTTACGTAAGTATGATGTTAGCTCCCATTCACCACCACTAGCCCCTGATGTTTTGGCACCAGCCCCGAATGTTTTCAAATCCTAGAATCGCCCCTGCCATCCACTAATATTGGCACCCTTGGTAAATAGAGCAAAGGCGGCTGTGAAAATAAATCTGCATCATTTATCTCTTTGATCTTTCATTCAAAAAATTCACAAAATTCTAAACTTTCATTGAAGTAAAACAATTGAAAGTGGGGAGAAACCTACATTACGAAATAAAACCAAAGAATATAGTTCTTGATGTACAAAACAAGATTCTTGAGCTTTACAAAATAGAAAGTGGCTGTAAGAAAATAGCTAAAGCACTGAAAATCCCACTTTCTAGGGCATTAATTAATAAGTTCCAATCAACTAAAGATGTTACAAATCTGCCTAGAAGAGGATGTGTGTCTATATTATCCTAATGCACGCTGAGGAGGAGAGTTTGAGCGGCCAAAGACTCTCCAAGGATCACAGCTGCAGAACTGGAGGGATCAGTTCAATCTTGGGGTCAGAAAGCCTTCAAGAAAAACCCATCCCAAAACGAGCTCCAGCATATTCAGTTGTCAGACCAACAGATAATAAATTGAAACCTGACTGCCTCTGTAAGAAATCTTATAATGGACCATGACAATGATCCAAAACACACATCAAAATCAACACAAAAATGTGTCACTGAGCACAAAATGAAGCTTCTGTCATGGCTATTTCAGTTCCCTGACCTAAACCCTGCAGACAATGAGTGGGGTGAACTGAAGAAAAGAAGCACCAACATGAAGCTGGTATTCTGAAGGATCTGGAGAGATTCTGGATGAAGGAATGGTCTCTGATCTCTTGTCAGGTGTTCTCCAGACTTGTCAGGCATTATAGGAGAAAACTCAGAACTGTTATCTTGGGAAAAGGACGTTACAATAATTGGGTGCCAATAACTGTGGCTACACGAACTAGAGAAAAACGCTTATTTCATAATGAGATTTCCCCCCCACTTTCCATTGTTTTACTTCAATGAAAGGTTAGATTTTCATACAATTTTTGAATGTAAGATCAAAAGGATAAACAATGCAGATTTATTTTCACACCCACCTTTGTTGATATTTACCAAGGATGCCAATATTAGTGGGCGGTAATGTATGTATGCTTCGATTACTACTATTACTAAAGTGTAATTTTAAGTACTAATATGTACCTTTAAGATACTATTATGTACCATTTAGGGGCAAATAACTTACGAGAGGTACCTCTTAGCTTTTGTACCTTTGGGTACTCCCCCAGTGACTGTTTTGTACCTTTTTTTTCATACACAAGTATGTTAAGAAATATAGACATAATTAATATATTTACATACAGCAGACAAATGCAAAGGATTCATAAGATTTTAACATTAACACACATTTATAATTTTAGGAGCTCTGCTGCCAACTTATATCAAAATCAGCTTTAAAAACAAATTATTTTTTTTGGCACTAGGAAGATAAACACATAGATAAACACAAAGTTACCACTTTACTACAATAAACAAAGTCATATTGCTTTATTTATTGCAATGCTGTCAAGACATTCTGACCACAACATAATTCACTTCATTCCAACATGCAGTCACAAATTAAAATCTGTCATGCTAGCTGTAGCCAAAGTGGAGATGAATCACAAAGCCATTGGTTTCATAAAATCATAAACCGCTGGTTTCTGTGAAGACAGTTGCAGTCCCTAGTTTACAATTAGACTTTAACAGCCAAAAAAACCTACTGCAAAGAACAAAGAATAGGAATAAAACCTCTAGAGTGGGGACAACTGGATGAATAAATCAGAGCTGCCAACCAGGACTACTCTAAGACAGCTGAAAATGTTTAATCTTCCACTGGCTTCTATCACTGTACCTGTTGTCACCTCATCCATAACTGTGATGAGCCAGACTTCAGTGTGTTATCTGATCAGTAGGACGATTCATTGGCTGCGGTCTATCAACATCATCAGTGACTAACTACAACCCTTCACCTCTCACTCTGATCTTTTAGATCTCAACTGTAAAAAAACATTTCTGAGTCATTAAACAACCAGTGGACAACCAGGCACAAAGCAACCAAGTTTCTTACAACTGGAAAGTGTCTGTCATCAACAACCACTTAATTCAATACATTCAGGTATTGAACAGACCACATATTCTTATTTAGTCCTAGTGTTATATTATTTGTTCTTCTACAAAACATTCAAATCACACTGGTCACTCATATTGACCAGGAAGCTTAAGCAGGTGCGGTGTAAACAGTGTCAGCTTCTGCTTCTTCAGTAAGCACTCTGTGTCTCTGTTTGTCTAAGAAACGTGTGTGTGTGTTGTGCCAGTGCACAAACTGGTATTATGGCAAGTGGCAACAAAAAGCCTGACAAGCAGCATTTTAGATTGTACATTCCACCTTGTTCATGCTTCATTACGGGTGGGGATACTCACGGCCTTTGTGTTGCTTATCTGGGAGCGGAGCATGCTCAGTCAGCTCCCAAGGCTCTCACTGCACACACTCCGCTTCCGCCCGGCACTCTTTAAGGAGGGTGCTTTGGTGAACGTTCCTCGTGCCCCAGGGTTAGCCCCCTCCATCCTGAAAGTGTACGTAATGGCCATAGTTGCATACTGGGTGCCCAATCACTGGGGAGAAACCTGTTGTTACCAGTTTTCACCGTGACGCCTTGTAACTGAGGTCTGCTCTGAGCTCTAGAGTCCTGTTTTGTGATTTCACCGTGGTCCTGGAAGCTCTCTGTAAACCCCTCTTTGAACCCCTTGAGGTTACAGAGAGGTTCTTCACAGTTAAGACTGTTCTCATACTGGATGTCTTTTCTCTTAAAAGAGTCAGTGGCATTAAAGGGTCTGTGGCCCCTTCATGTCTGGAGTTTGTGCCTGGTATGGCTAAGGCATTCTCATACCCTAGGCCAGGGTATTTGCCTAAGGTGACCACCATAGTTCTATGGTCTGTTGTGCTGCAGGCTTTCTGTCCTCCTCCGTTTAGGGATCCAGACCAGGAAACGCTTAATCTTGTTTGTCCAGTCAAGGCACTGGATGCAGAGCTGCCTGTGATAGAAGTTTGACCAATTATTCATTTGCTTTGGTCCATCTAAGAGAGGTCTCCTGGTGGATGCAATATCCATGGAATGTGGATGCAATATCTTTGGCTTATGAGTCCTCTGAACTTCCTTCACCCTTGAGGGTCAGAGCTCACTCAGAAGTGTGGCTGCGGCCACAGTGAGGATCGCAAATGGATCTGGTGGAGGGGTTGGAGAAAGGCTTGTCTAGCGCTCTCTCTCAGGGTTCAGAAGCACGCTCTGCAGTTTCTTCCCTCCAGAAAGAGGGGTCGAGAGAGGCTGATGTGGTAGGCATCGACCAGGATGAGACTAAGGACTCACCATCCAGTATGAGGAGCTGCTAGAAGTAGTGACTAGGGTGGTGACCAAGCTCAAAATCGATTAGCCCACTAAGAAGCAGGACGATCGTCCAAAAGTGGAGCATCCGTCTCAATTCAACGTGCCTTCTTTTTGAAGAAGAATGGGGGGTTGCGTCCTATTTTAAGTCTTTATCAGCTCACAGTCAAGAGGTTCAGGTTCAGAATGATGACACTCAAACAGATCGTGTCTCAAATAAGGTCTGAGGACTGGATTGTCATAATACTTATACTTCCATATATGCATACTTCCATATTTCCATCCTTTCTCAACACAGGAAGTTCCCGAGGTCTGCATACCAGTATTGGGTTCTTCCTTTGGACCTAGTACTCTCACGCTGCTCTTTCACCAAGTGTGTGGATGCTGCTCTGGTCCCTCTGCAACTCCAGAGCATCTGTGTACTCAGTTATATCAAAGACTGGTTGGTATTAGTTCAATCAGAGCAGATGGCAGTTCGGCATTGAGACGTCGTCCTCACACAAATGAAAGAGCTGGGGTTAAGGCTCAACACCAAGAAAAGCATGCTTTCTCCAGTACAGAGACACACTTATCTGGGTGTGGTGTGGGATTCACACACGATGTAGGCACATTTGTCTCCTGCTAGGATTGAGCCGATCCTCACATCTGCAATGAGGGCGAAGCTAGACCAGTCACTCACTGTCAAACAGTTTCAGAGACTGTTGGGTCTGATGGCATTTGCGTCCAGCGTGATACCTCTTGGCCTGCTGTACATGAGGCCCCTGGAGTGGTGGCTCAGAGATCACTCTCCACTATTAAGGTCACATGGTGATGCCATTGGGCCTTAGATGTGTGGATGAATCCTTGGTTTTGCTTGGGATCTTGATATCATCGTGTAACACTTACGACAGATGAATACCTCATGGGCTGGGGAGCAATAATGAGTGGTCACTTAGCTCAGGGTCTGTGGGAAGACCTGTAACTTTCATGGTACATCAACCGCCTGGAGATGCTAGCTGTGTTTTGTGCACTGAAACACTTTCTCCCAGACCTCAGAGGTCATCATGTGCTTGTACACACAGACAACACATCGGTGGTATCTTACATTAACCATCAGGGGAGTCTCTGTTTTTGCCCCCTATACAGACTGCCACGCCAGATCCTTCTGTGGTCCCAGGAAAAACTCCTGTCCTTGAGAGCAGTTTATATCCCTGGGCACCTCAGTCAGGGAGTAGACACCTGTCAAGGCAGGGACCGAGGCCCGAGGAATGGAGGCTTCAGCCCGAGGTGGTGGAGCACATCTGGAAGGTGTTCGACCAGGCCCAAGTGGATTTGTTTACATCTCGAGAGACCTCACACTCTCCACTCTGGTTCTCCCTCTCACATTCAGCTCCTCTGGGACTGGATTCTATAGTAAAGATGTGGCTGAGGCTGCATCTGTATTCATTTTCCCAATTGCTCTGCTCCCGGGTGCTCTGGAGAAAGTGCAGGGGCCAAGTTCAGGGGCAGTTCTGGTAGGGAAGTATGATTCTCGGACCTGGTGGCCCTTCTTGGTGGCTCTCTTTTTGAGAGCCATCAACTGAAGTTGTTGAGACCATTCTCCAGTCCAGAACTCCCTCTGAGAGGAAACTGTACTCCTTGAAGTGGAACCTTTTTACTTTTTTTGGGTGCAGCAACAGTCAGCTGGACCCAGTCAACTGCCCGGTTAGTTCAGTGCTAGAGTTTCAGCAGGAATGGTTTTCAGCAGGGTTAGCCCCCTCCACCCTGAAGGTGTATGTGGTTGGTTCTCATTGGTTACACATTTCCACCATTTCCAAGCCACAAGGCTTGGTTTACACTCACTGGGGTGTCAGTGAACAACACAACACACAACACGCTCAGGTTTAACAACCTTGACTGTGTCATCCCGCCTGTGACATCTCTCTGTTTCATTGGACTGATTTTACATGTGCTTCAGAGCATGGTCATGCAGAGGCATTCCCAAAGCATTTCTGATGCAGCGTCTTGTTCCCTTTTGGAAACCATGGTTACATGCATATCCTAGAGATGTTTTTTCAGGCAAACTTTGTTTGGTTTTTATATGCAATGTGCAAAAACCAGTGTGGTTCCACAGTAGTTGTTCATATTTATGCTACAATTTATAATGTCTTCCACTATCTACAGATTGCACATTTTAGAATTACATTAGTTTATAGCACAAAAATAAAGATCAATTAAATCTGTTTTAATACAATCTAGTCTTAGATAAAACTATAACTGCTTAGTTTGTTTGAAAACAGACTAAAAGTTTCTAGTTGTCTAAATGATCAAATCCAACACCTTTGACAGTGTGCAAGCAAGTCTGAGAAAAAAATAATCTGAATGCCTTTTTTGTGCATAAAAACATGGCATTCCCTTTGCCATCTACCCAAGGTCCAAAGAGCAATTTTGAGCACATCTGAAAATCATAGAGTTGGTGTTCCACATGTTTTTGATAAGGTCTGATGCAAACAACAGAATGTGAGAGAAGCTGAAGCCTATTGTACAGAAATATATTAAGGATACGCACAGAGATTTAATGCATTTACTGTCACAAATTCAAAAATACTTTAGCTTTTAACTTTGTGATAATGATACATGTATATTATATACAAAATTAATATAAAAAAACGTTTAAAAAAATAGAAACATTAAAAAGAAACATTCCGTTTAGTATGTAATTCTACTGTAGGATGACACAAACCAAAAGATATGTAATTTAGAGAATTATTATTATTATTAGTTGTAGTAGTATTTCTAATGGTATTTTTTCATTTAAAGTGTCATATCATAAAGTATCATAAAGCATTATCCTCATTAATTTCATTTACGTTTTTGTCCATTTACACACACACACACACACGCACACACACACACACACACACACACACACACACACACACACAGTATGCTACAAATGGACTTCTTTCAGCTTCAAAATGAGGCCAGAGACCAGCAGGCCTACACAGTGGGCTTAAAGAGAACCAACAAAAATACCACTCAAATGAACATGGGGATTTTGGGGCAAACCTTTGACCCTGTCCTTATTTCTCCAAATGTCTGGAGTTGTGGAGATCGTTCAGTGGTGATGAATAGACGGCCATAGTTTATGCCGTGCTCTACTGTAGTGCTGAAAGACAGTAAACAGAGAACTGGAGCTGCTGTAAAGTCTGCTGTCTGTCATTTATCTGCATTTAACGCATCACTCTACGCTTGCTGAAATCTAACACAGATGTGTAGTCTCTCTTTTTTCATGTTCTTTGGCTGCTTTGTCTTAAAGGCCCAGGAGTTTTGTCGACAAATGGCAAGATTTAATAATTGGGATAGCAAGGTTTGATTTTTTTACCAACAAGTGTTGGCACGTGGCTCAAAGCTCATGGAGTTGATGTGTAATAAAATTTTGATGGCTTCTGCACAAGCTGAAATGAAATGATGGTATGCCAGAGAAGGGTTGGATGGACAGATGAAATCAGAATGGATTAGGACAGTGTATGTTTAAAACTTTTGGTCTGCAGTTTATTTTATTATGGGTGTTTATTTTAAATAAGCAGTACGCTTCATCTTAGGCAATAATATATATATATATATGTACATATATTTTTTTCATAACCATGGCCAAAGATATTTATCCAAGCTCTGCATCATTTTCTCTCTATGATCAAGTTCCACACTGCACTGCCTATGGCCATCTTTTTTTGGAATCACAGATTTTTGAGACAATACTTATAAACGTTAAAATTACATGTTACTTAAGCCAATATTTTAAAAATTTTAAAAAAAAGTTTTTATATTAAACACACAAAGAGGTAAATCAGAAATATATAAGATAGCAGGGCATGATGTTGATTATGGATTGCAAAAAAAAAAAAAAGAAAAGAAAAGAAAGAAACACTCCCAGATGGTTTGTTTTGATGCTTCTGTATGTTTGAACTTGTTTCTCAAGTCTGTCCAAGACTGAAAATTATCCATGTTATCCACCTTGGAGAACATCTGTGCACGTTTAAGAGTTTTCCTTCACAGTGTTTCGTTTTAACGCTACATTAAGCCCTATGTAGCATCTTAACCCTCTATGGGACATCATTAATAAATAATGCTAAGAAAATTGCATTTAAAATACAATAATAATGTTCAACCAATAAAATTACATTTTAGTAATGTTAAATGACATCCCCTTTAACAATCTATTTGCCATGTGCTTTTGGCAAGGTTGTAAAAAAGTTTCTTGTCACGTTAGCTCACATGCTCTTATTTTAGACTAGAAAATACATACAGAGATTAAGAAAATATAATTCTACATCCAAATATGTCTAAATTCTTTTGTCATTTTTAATGCATATTCTGTAAAAAAAGAACAACTCAAAGACCAAAATAATCTGTGTGTCATGCATAAAAGAGGGTGAGGGTGAGGGCAGTGATTAAAAATATAAGTCACAGGTTGTTGTGGAAGTCAGGCATTTGTGTACATTATTGTATGCCAGTTTGAAATATATGATCCATACAACAACCAGAGGTCAGGAAAGATGTCAGTGTGTATTTGCATTACTATACTGACAAGCAGAGTCACTCTAATGATGACTGCACAAGTCAAAATCTGGTTACATGTGGAATGTGTGGGGTAACGAAAAAAAAAAATGGAATTCCAAGATGAAACACAATGTTGTAGTTGTTTTAAAGAACTAGTTCACCCAAAAATGAATATTTTGTCATCATTTACTCACCCTCATGTCGTTCCAAACCTGTATGAGTTTCTTTCTTATGTTGAACACAAAAGAAGGTATTTTGATGAATTTTGAAGAACCAAATAGTTGTTGGTCCCCATTGACTTTCATAGTAGGGAAAGAAATAATATGAAAGTCAATGGCAACCATCAACGGACTACTAGCTTTCTTCAAAATTTCTTTTTATGTTCAATATAAGAAAGAAACTCATACAGATTTGGAAGAACATGAAAGTGAGTAAATGATGACAAAATGTTCAATTTTGGGTGAACTATCCCTTTAATGCTTTTGAAACACATGACATGGTTTTCAGGCATTGAAAATACATTTGAATTTGTATCAAGTTTAAGCATTTTCACATGTGAGTTTCAAATATAGCAGCACAAGAAAAAATTGAATGTTCATAAAGATTTTCAGTTCTTTTTGCTTCTTTTGTGATTGTAAAAATGCATTTGAATGTGTGTAGTTTCAGACAATTTGCCCAAAATAATTTACCCTAATATGACAAAGTCAGGTTTACATGACAGAACCCTAAAAAAGGTCAAAGGTCAAATGTAGAACATTTTGGAAAATGATTATTGTCTTTAATATATGTAAAATTTCAAGCTGCAAATTCTCAATTAGTCCTATAAAGGGCTAAAATGGATTTCAGGCTTTTTTGTTGTATTTTTGTTGTCAAGTTTATTTGTTGTCTTTCAACATTGTGGCTAAAACACATAAATAGCATAATAAATCATTAAAATCATAAATCACTTTTTGTTATGTTCTCCATTAATTAGTTTGAATGAAATCTGAGTCTTAATGAAATGTGCTCATAAAGAAAAAGTAAAGTAAGAAATTATGCACATCTCGCAATAAGCTGTATAGTTTCTAAAACGCAAGATGGAAAACTTCACACACACACACGTGTTTCCATGTTTTATGGGGACATTCCATAGGCGTAATGGTTTTTATACTGTACAAACTGTATTTTCTATCACCCTACACCTAAACCTAGCCCTCACAGGAGACTGTGCACACTTTTACTTTCTCAAAAAACTCATTCTGCATGATTTATAAGCCTGTTTCCTCATGGGGACCTCACAAATGTTCCCACAAGGTCAAAATTTACTGGAATTACTATCCCCATAACGTGATAAATACCAGGTACACACACACACACGTTGGATTTCCATGTTTTATGGGGACATTCCGTAGGTGTAATGGTTTTTATGCTGTACAAACTGTATTTTCTATCACCTTACCTACACCTAAACCTAGCCCTCACAGAGAACTTTCTGTATTTTTTAGATTTTCAAAAAATCTGATTCTGTATAATTTATAAGCTTGTTTCCTCATGGTGACCAAAAAATATACAAATTTACTGGTATTACTATCCTTGTGTATTACTATCTTTGTTTGGTCCCCATAACGTAGGAAATACCAGGTACACACACATACACACACCAAGTAATCAAAGACACGTGCTGAAGAAGGATCTGTAAACCACGCAAATCAATACAAGTAACACTGATCATGACAGCTTTCTTGGTGTCCAAAGATAGTATGGTTACTTTTCTGTTAGCTGTTTATTATCGTTAATGTACAGATCGGAAAAGAAAAATGATGCTTTTGTTTCAAAGCTGCTGGAGTAAAGCATTCAAAGTACATCACATTAAGTGGAAAAGACAGTAAATGGGGTGGTGGGGGTTGGGGGATTTGTGGGAAATGTGGTCATAGGCTTTTACTGAGTTTGGATTATAGGAGTTGTTAAACTGGCTAAGCCATAGCTGCCACCTCACTCGTGGTTTTGGAGGCCCTTGTCATAGTTCTGGAACTTGGAATTGGCAAACAGGTGGCCACATTTAACAACTCAGCTATAAGGAAAAAATTCTGTCTCTTCGTTCCAACAAAGCCTTAGTTTCACTTCTTCAAAGTAACACATAAACAAAATATTTGGCCACAATATTTTGGTCAGCTTGACACACTGGCTTGAAGAGTTTTGAAGTTCATACTTTGCACAAGGCCTTTTCTGTAATTTCACTAACTTGTTCAAGAAAACAAAAAGTGAGAAAAATTAAAATCACTGAGGAGATTTACTCATAACAGCAAGCCTGAAAATTTGGGTGGTCAATACATTGGTGCATCGCCAATAACGCAACTTAATCGTATTGATACTTATAGATTTATAGATACTCCATAATATACATTAAAGTGCTTTATATATATATATATATAAATATATATATATATATGAGATTCTTGCATAACTTTATGTTTTCTAGCCACCACAATTCAGAAATCCCCAAGCAAATATTTGGCAAAATTAAAATGAGATAATGAGAACAACAAATAAATTAAGTGAATAAGCAATAAAAAGCTAACATTATACAAATATTTGTTTGTTGTATTATGGTTATAACTTCAGTTAGCATTATTTATCAAAAATAAAATAACAATCTTGATTCATACCATAAATCTTTTTTTTTTTTTTTTTTTTTAAAAAGACTACAATTCAGATATTACACTAAAACACAATAGCACATTGTAACTTAAAGTAGTGGATATTTTTACATTATTTTTGAAAAAAAAAAAAAAAAAATGAAATACAAGATTACACTTGAATCTCTGCTTCATCCAAGATGTCTCTTGGCAGTGTTGCAATTTTTGTGTAGGATCCCAAACCTGTTTCTGAGACCACTGGAGAAGAACTGGGTGTCCTAACGGTAAGTACTGACAGAGAGGGGGAGAAACTAGGAGTCATTGCTGAATGGGTCAGCTCTGTGTTTCTAATGTGAGTCTTGGTGTATGTGGGCAATCTGACCAGTGGCGATCTTCTATAGGGCATTCTGGGAGGGACAGCACGTATTCCTGGCTGGGCAACTCCTGTGATGAGAGGAGGTGGGCGTAGAAGGCTCTGAGTTTCTGGTGCCACATCTCTGGCCCTCATTCCTTCATCTGGAAGCATCCCAATGTCTGTAAATACAGAGGCCAAAGATTGAAAGCGTGGCTGCCAGTTGAGAAAGTAGTCCCAACTGTAGCTTCCATGTAGCTGTTCCTCAGAGGAAATCAGATTGGTGAGTGAGCCCTCAACTAAACCTTGGTCATCAGACAGAGACATGCACCTTCTCATGACATCCTCCACTTCCTTCATGTTGACCACCTGTGGGAGCATTCCCTCACCCCCTCCTTCATCCTTGAAATTATGAAGACTCTCAGAACTGGGCATGTCCACTATTTGGACTATGCCTATATTGGCACTGGAAGATGGGTCTTCACCTACCGAGTGGAAGGAGAGCTGGTCTGAGTCCCCAGGGATCCCTGAGTCTGAGATTCTTGATGCCTGTTGTGCTGTAACAGAGCTGAGCTGTTTAAAACATGCAAACTTGTTGATCATTTTGATCTCCTGATCTTCAGTAGTCTCTTCCTCAGTAGATCCTCTTCCACTTGAGGTTTTTGAGTTTGAGTTTCTTGAAGGGTTTGGGATACCCATTCGTCCCCACATGTCTAATGGTTCTTGTAAATCTTGGAGGTTAATACCACTGCTGTGGAAGTTCTCACCTGTTGTTCCTAAAGGGTCAGACTCATGGTTGAGGTTAGCAGATAATGAGGTTGCTTTATTTACAGTATTCTCTTTGAACCTGTACCTTAGAACAATGTAAATAAAGCTTATTAAAAGTAGGAGGAACACTATCAGTGACACAGTGAGACTGGCAATGTGGACACTGAGATCAACACTTGTTAGAGCTTTTGCGGAACTGGATATGTTCACAACTACATGGCAGGTTGACGTCCTGGAGTCTAGTTTGGGGCTGCTTGCTAGAACAGTCAGGTCTTCTATTGTCTCATTTGAGATGGGGCTTCTTCTCTCATACACAGAGTTTGAGATATATAGGTAGCCAGTTGTTTTGTTGACACTGAAAAATGGGGATGGGTTGACTAATGAGTACTCCACTAAACCATCCAGACCACCATCATGATCCATAGCTATCAGCTGGCCTATACTTTGGCCAACCTTGACATTGGCTGGCAAAGAGAAATGGTAAACATTCTGGGTGAAGATGGGGCTGAACTCATCAATGCCTTCAATTTCGATTCGTAATCGTAAGGTTGCCACCTGATCGCCTTTGTCACGTGCCTCCACCACAAAGCAGAATTCACTCTCTCCTTCATAATCAAATGTCTGTTTTGTATGGATGTCTCCAGTAAGAGGATCAATACCAAAAGCTTCTTTCTTGTCTGGGTTGCTGCTGTCGTAATCCACAAAACAGTAGTTTAAAAAGGAATAAGTAAGTAGTCCAAAGGTTCCCGCATCTTCATCAACAGCATGTACTGTGCACACATGGGTAAAAGCTGGCAAGTTTTCAGGCACTGAGCAGTTGTAGGTGGGGAACATGAAGAACGGGGAATTGTCATTTTCGTCCAGTACCATTATGTAGACAATGGCAAAAGATACTTTTTTGTCACTTGGGTTACTGTCTGATGCTTGGACTGTTAAGGTAAATTTGGTATCCTCTTCATAGTCCAGTGTACCATTAACTTCAAGGATGCCTGTTACAGAGACCACTCTGAACAGGCCTCTGCTGTTACCCGAGACGATGTTGTACGTTACAGTCCCATTTGCCCCTAGATCAGGATCATAGGCAGAGACCTGGATAAGGGCTGTACCTAAGGGGCTGTTCTCAGTGACCTGTACATGGTACTCTGGACTACTGAAAACAGGTGCATTGTCATTAATATCAAGGACTTTGACTGATACCACAGCTGAGCTGTTCAAGGGAGGGGTTCCTCTGTCTGTTACAGTCACAGTCAGTGAGTAAGTGTCTGTGGCCTCTCGGTTCAGAGTATCACAGAGCACTATTTGGCCAACAGTTCGGCTTTGGGTTTCACCTGGAAGGCTAAAAACTTCAAGGCAGAATCGCCTCTCGTCATTTCCACCTATGATTGCATACTCCAAATGGGTGTTTTTATTTGAGTAGTCCTTGTCCTCTGCTAGGAGTGTGAGGAGAGTGCTTCCAACAGATACATCCTCAGGAACACTCACCTCATATGAGTTCTGCGTGAAGAACGGGGCATTATTATTAAAGTCAACCACCTCTATGTCCACAGAAGTGACACTGAATAAGCTTGGGTCACCACTGTCACGTGCCTCCACCAGTAACCGTAACGTGTTTCCATTTGTAACATAGTTCAGAGGCTTGTTGGTAAACACAGAACCTGTAGGCAGTATAAAATTCACATTAATTCCCATTTTACACAAAGGATTGTTTTATCTATCATCTGGCGAGTTGAAATTTCTGTGATTTGTTTTACTGCAGTTTGTAAGCAAATAACTTTTGTGGAAAATTACCATTGTCAGGATCAATGTAGAATCCTCTCACTGGGGAGGAAAGAAGCCTATAAGAAATTCTTCCATTTTGGCCAGAGTCTTTATCAGTCGCTGATACAGACACAACAAATGAGTCTGCTGATGTCTGCTCTGGCAACACAACCTGGATGTGTGTAGCAAAAGATGGTCAATGCTATAAGAAGAACATAATCCAGTATCCTAAAATATGCATAATGAGATAATGCATAGCCAGTTGGTTATTACTGCAAAATAGTTAGTTTAATATAATAGATTTTACCTGGTATGACTCCCGGGAGAAGACTGGTGGGTTATCATTGACATCCAACACCTGGATGGAGAGTTCAGCCTCAGTTTGATGGACAGAGTCGGATGCTTCCACTCTTAATGTATAGATAGATTGATCTTCATAGTCCAGGCTTTTAGTTGTGGTAATTACTCCTGAGTACTGGTCAATTGCAAAACGTCTGCTGGCCTGATCCTTCTCTATGAATCTGTATGTTGCAGAAGGACTAAGGTCTACATCATTTGCAGTCACTTGGGTGACAATATAGCCAACAGGAAGATCTGTGCAGATGAACAGGAAATAGTATTTTCAGTGATTAAAATAAGGTGTCCGAATGCTGGCATTATACCAGTACGAATAGATATGTTTCATACTTTCTACAATGGTCACTGGTTCCATGGATGGAATCGTAGGACTATTGTCATTTACATCTACAACCTGGACACGGACAGTGCAGGTGCCTGTAAGGGAAGGACTTCCCATGTCCTTGGCCTGAAGAATTAACCTGTATTTTAAAAAAATAAAAACAGAAATTCCTAACCTTTTGAGGTACCAGAAAATGGAATGATTGGTCAATCTATTTTCAATAGTTTACTTCCATATAAATTTAAGCGATAGTAGAAGAACCCAAAAAGGTGTATCATACTTGTAGGATGAGACAATTTCTCTGTCCAAGACAGCATTAGTGGCAAGAATCCCACGAATGGAGTCGATCACAAATGCATTATTGTGGTTCCCATCCACAATGAAGTAGCTGATCTGCCCATTTACACCACTGTCAGAATCTGTCGCTAACACCTAAAAAATGACAGTTAAGTAATGTGAAAATTGCATCTGGCTTGTAAGCAGAAAATCATTAAACTAATGATCTTACAGGCCTTGATTGAATTTTCATTCATAATAGCCACTTACATAATTCAGAATAGTTCTGAAGTTATATAAAGTCTCTTTGTGTTATTGTGTGAATCAATTTTACATAAAAACTAATTCCATCAAAAATAATTACCATAATCATGGCATTGTCAAAAAAGCGCAAGATTATTACCTGCATGACATAGGTGTTATGAATTTGTCCCTCCCATACAGCTGTTCTGTAGTAGCTCTGCTTGAAGACTGGTGCATTGTCATTGATGTCCTGTAGATTGATAGCCACCCTGGCATAGGCTGTTTGGTGTACGTTTTCAGCCAGAACTACTAAATGAATTTTACGTTGTACCTCAAAGTCCATCAGTCTCTGTTCCCTAACTGTTATATCACCTGTCAAAGGGAATATTTCAGAAAATAAAACTCTTGACAATGCCACTGGAGCACAAACTTCATACTACAAAACACTTTTACATTTTACATTTACTTTCTTTTTCCCTTGTTTGTCGTAAACAGTGGTTCCAAAAAGTCTTCAGTTTTTCAACATTTTTGTCTATTTGAAGCCTTTCCAAAAATGACTGTATGATTTTGAGATCCATCTTTTTACACTGAGGACAACTGAGGGACTCATATGCAACTATTACAGAAGGTTCAAATGCTCACTAATGCTACAAAAGGAAACACAATGGATTAGGAACCAGGGGTGTAAACATTTGAATAAAATGAAGATGTGTACATTTTTCTTATTTTGCCTAAATATCATATGTTTTTCTTTTAGCACTGCCCTTCAGAAGCTTTAGAAGATACTTACATGAAGACAAATTTCCCAGAAGACAAAGTCAGTTAAATTTACCCTGATCTTCAAATTCATAGAGTTTTTAACTCCGGGGCTCTTAATGCATTGTATTTCCTTCTAAAGCATCAGTGAGCGTTTGAACCTTCTGTAATAGTTGCATATGAGTCCCTCAATTGTCCTCAGAATGAAAAGATGGATCTCAAAATCATACAGTCATTGTTGGAAAGGGCTCAAATACACAAAAATGCTGAAAAACCAAAGAATTTGTGGGACCTACAGGATTTTTCTGAAGAACAGCAGGCAGTTTAACTGTTCAGGAGAAACAAGGGGCTATATGTAAACGCCTTTTATGTGCAATATATTTTTTAGGTCAGTACTAAATAAAAATCCCTCATATTTTGGTGTATATATATAAATAGAGAGAGAGAGAGAGAGAGAGAGTAGTCAACATTTGAAGTGGATCAAAAAGTTCATCAAAGTTGGTTTTGATCCACTTCAAATGTTGCCTACTGTGTGTGTGTGTGTGTGTGTGTGTGTGTCTGTATATATATTTTAATCAACACTTTTAAATTAGGATAGCTGCTGTACAATTCTCACCTGTACTTGGGTTAATAGTGAAGGCTTCATTTTCATTGCCACTGAAAATACTGTACTTGATTGTTCCTTCATCTGCTGTCTGGTCATGAGCTATAACATTTGCCACCCAAGAACCTTATAAATAAGAAGTGGTATACACAAATACAGTCAGTCTGACATCCACAAATACTGACCTTCTCGAAAATACAAGCCTCTTATTTGACAACTAAGTAAATCAATGTGAAATGTCAAGAGAAACATCTCAAACGGTGAAAAACATCTCAAATCTGTGAGCTATAAAGCTGCTAATAGTATACCTGTCTTGCTGTTCTCTGGCATCGTGACTTCATAGAGTTCTTCAGTAAACTGCAACATTGGCTCTTCACCATTTAGCTGAATGAGCAGAAGGCAGCTGGAGGTTAGGGAAGGTCTACCTAGATCCGCAGCCCGTATTCGGAGCAGCTTTGTCCCATACACCTCATTACTCAGGGGGGCTTTCAACCTCACAGCTCCAGACTCATCAATCTGAAACATCTCATCTTCTTCTGCTAAGCTAAAAACTACTGTCCCATTGTCTCCTTGGTCTGGATCCTGGGCTGTAACCGTTACAATAGTTTGACTGGGACGTGTGGTCACGGAAGACACTGACACCAGCATGGGCTTGTTAATACACACTGGTGGATTGTCGTTAATATCTTCCACTTGTATTGTAACTGTAGCGACTGTGCTGCGTGGACCCTGGCTGCAGCCGTCAGTAGCTACAGCACGGAAAACATGCTGGGAACGAGTTTCACGGTCCAATGGCTTTGTGAGCCTTATCACACCAGTAGAGCCATCAACATAAAAGTTTCCAGAATTCTCCTCCTCCAAGGAGAAGGTCACTGCACCATTGGGCCCCTCGTCGGGATCCCATGCTATCAGATGTAGGATCTCTGAACCTGCAGGGAGCCCCTCGCTAATGCTGGAACGATAGCTTTTCCGAGCGAACGTGGGACTATTATCGTTTTCATCTGAGAGGGTGACGTGCAGCAGTGCAGTGGAGCTCAGAGGTGGATGCCCATGGTCAGCTGCAGTGATGAGGAGGGAGTAGTTGGATTGCTCCTCTCTGTCTAGGATTCTGGTGGTGCTGATTGCTCCAGTAACAGCGTCAATGCTGAAACACTCTTCATCTTCTAACAGTAGATAAAAAAGAGACATAAGCACTGATTATCACCTTGATATGTTTTTTTTTAGGTATACTTTTTTCATATATGGGCCATTCTACAGAATTTGTGTAAACAGTTAAAAAAACACAAAAAAACAATTATTTGATATTTCCTTTGTAAACTCTAAAACATTTTCATGTCACTACTGAAACAGTGTATGTTTTGGTCCATTGGCTGATTTATGATCAGGAAATATTTATGTGTCCCTCTTTCTCATAGCTACAAGGTGTGAGTAGATAGGCCCCATCATTTTGAAGTAAATGTTTTCAAAAGTCTGAAAATCAATGTGTAACTTTAAAGAACGTCACTACCAAACACCTTTTTTCTGCAATAAAGTACACTTTTTTGGGAGTTATTCCATAACATTTAGTTTTTATGTGTGTACAACTGTTCAGATCTGTGCTAGCTAACTATGTGCTGATTAGCATCTTTGAGCTAGGCTTAAAAGTATCTAAAATTGTCACTACCGTAACAGTCATGACTGAAACATTGTTTCCGTAGTGACAAAAGAAAAAAAATTTCAGTACAGTTATGTATTTTTTGTATTTTAGAATGTTTCAGTAGTGTTTTAGTATGCGAGTTAAAATTCTGTAATGTGATGTGTTCGCTACCAAAACATTCTTGTCACTACCAAAAATGTTTTGTCAAAAAAAAAGTATACTGAATTGTCAACTAAGCTGTTATGATGGTGTTTGGTTCAGTGTATATTCAAACTAATGAATCCTTAACTTTGAAATCAGTATGATCAACATTTTGCCTTTTACAAAGAAAATACAACAAATTAAAAATACAACAAATCTCATAAATTACACTTGAAATATTGTTAAAATTGTAATTGTTATTGATTTAACACTGAAAACATTTTAATAAAATAGCAAAAAAATATATTTACAAGGAAGATGTAGGAAAATCCTATTAGGGCAATATAACTCTTCTTATTAAATATTACTGTTTTGGTAGTGACAAATTTGGGGAAAGGACAAATGTTTCAATACTTTCTGAAAATACCATTAAAAAATAACTGCACAATTACTGGAACTGTGTACAGTACCTTGGATATTATACAATTTGCATACATACAAAAATTGTGGAAAAACACATTTTTTTTCCAGGATGTTTCAAACTCAGACTTTGCACAATTCTGTAGAATGGCCCATATACACTACCGTTCAACAGTTTTTGTTTTTTTTTCCCAAGAAATTAACACTTTTATTCAACAGGGACACATTAAATTGATCAAAAGTGATACAAAAGATTTTACATAAATTATGTTCTTTTGAACTTTATCAAAGAATCCAGAAAATCCAGTTTTCTGCAAAAATATTAAGCAGCCCAACTGTTTTAAACACTGATAATAAGAAGTAATGTTCACTGAGCATCAAAACAGCATATTAGAATGTTTTCTAAAGGATCATATGACACTGAAGACACTGGAGTAATGGAAAATCCAGCTTTGCCATCACAGAAATATATCAAATTTTAAAATATATAAAATTAGAAAATTCCTATTTCAAATTGTAATAATATTTCACAATATGCTGTTTTAACTCTATTCTTAAATAAAAACAGAATTCTTTCAAAAACATTTAACAAATCTTACCAACCTTAAACAGCAGTTTGTTTTATAAATGTTTAAGCTGTTTGCACATTATGTAGCAAATACAAATTTGGACACTAAAATTTCAATATATCAAGCAGGCATTAGAAATGGTTCAACAAACCATTCTAGTAAAATTGTATGTATGTGTCAAATTAGAAGGAAAAATGCTTACCCTCTATAGAGTAGTGAATAGTTCCATTTAGTCCACTATCAACATCTGAGGCCTGGAAGATGTGAATGACTCCTGGCGGCAGGTTCTCTGGAATTACTATGTGCAAGTCAGGCTGAAAGAATTCTGGAGCATTGTCGTTATCATCCAGGACAGAGCACAGGATTGTGGCAGTGCTGGAGAGAGACGGAGTCCCACTGTCCTCTGCCTGAACTGTAAAGCAGCCAAAACACATGAGGAGGTGACCAGGTTATATTAGGTTTTTGTAATGAGCATGCAATTATAGCCTTTTGAAAACACTGCCAACATGTCCTGAAACAAAGAAAAACAAATCGGCTTGACAGGGTTATTAAAGTTAACTAAAACTAAACACCTGCTTTTCCTGAAATAAACATTAACCCTGATTTATAATTTTCATTAAGTTTAACTTGATGTACTAAAATAACTAAAACTAAAAAGAGAAAATAAATAGACTTAGACTATTTGACTATTTAGACAAAAAAAAAAAAAAAAAAAAAAAATCACAAACACACAACAAAATTTCTAAAACTTTAAAATAAAATGAAAACAGAAAAAAAAAAAATCAAAATATGACTAAAAATGATAATAGTCTAATCAATCCGATAAAATTATATAATCTTATTATAATCTAAAACCATTACAAAAATATCTGAAACCATTTACCATGCATATAGTCCTATTGTAACCACTTAAAATTCTACAAACAATATTAATACAGCATAAAGTGTATTGGTTAATGTGTCATTTAAGCATGAAAGAAAACTAATGAACAGATCCAAAAACTGCATCATTCAAAACATGCATGTTAAAGGAAATAAATAGTGGTCTGTGCTTGATTTTGGTGTTTGTTTTCTGGAGAGATGAGTGAGTTGCAGTAGTAGCTATAGGGGTAAGAGGGAGGGAATACGCAGGCAGAGGGAAGCTCACCTCTGAGAGTGAAACTGGACTGGATCTCTCTGTCTAGCCGAGTGGAGGTGCTGATCTGACCAGTGTGGGAGTTTATCGTAAAGAGCTCATATCCAGGACCAGGTAACAAGCTGTAGCTAACAGCAGAATTCATCTCTGTGGGAAATACACACACACTTTTCACACAACTCTTCACAGACTGGTCATCAGATCTGAAGATTTGTTTGTCTAAAAGAAGTTGCCCCAACATTTTCTGATTATGATTGCATGACATCATGACAGAGAGTTCTACTACTGCACCGTATTAGTACAACTGTGTTCGTAACTGGCTTCTTAATGTGTGTTTTCCTTCACTTTTGTGTTGCTGGTGCCAACAAATACAGAAGTGATGAGTGTTTGACAGCTGTATGAGGTCTGTTTACCATCTTTTCTGGCAAAGTGCTGTTTCTGAGTTTCTTATCTGATCTCTGAATTGAAAACAGCACTAAAGAAAAAAATCCTGCTACATTTAACAGAATTGCCAAGAAAATACAAAGAAAAAGCAGGGAAAATGGGACAAAAGAGCTGGCCGGGTGTACAACCATCACACTGGTGGAGAATTTGGATTTGAGGTCAATAGAGCAGAAGTGTGAAAACAAACACACACTCTTAAAAATAAATGTTCCAAAGGGGTGTTTTGCAGTAATGCCATAGAAGAACCATTTCTGGTTCCCCAAAGAACCTTTCGGTGAACTGTTCTTAAAAGAACCATTTTGCAGAACATTTTAAAAATCTAAAGAACCTTTTTCGACTATAAAGAATCTTTTCTGCATTTGGTTCCATGGATGTTCAAGGTTCTTCATAGAACCATCAATGCCAATAAAGAACCTTTATTTTAAAGAGCGTTCTCATTTTCAGACAAAAACATAGATTCATAATCAAACAGTGTGCTTCCACACTGACACTCATTCAGACACACTTACAGATACATATAGACATGGGACAATGACAAATAGTTTTGACGCTGCATTTGTTTTTAAAAAAATGTTTCTAGGTAACACTTTATTTTAATAGTCCACTTCAGACATTCTACTAACTGTAAGTAATTTTCTACATATCCACTACCATACTAAGAAAATAAATGAGAATACTTTTCATGCGCAAATAACGACTTTATTCAACAATTTCTTCTCTTCCGTGTTACTCTTTGACATGCATTCACGAGAGTACCACAAACAAAGAGCATCCAGGTTCTACGTCAAAATGCGTGTCGAAGTCAGACACGGGAGAGAAGAAACTGTCAAATAAAGCTGTTATTTTTGTTTTCTTTGCACACAAAAACCATTCTCAAAACTTCATAAAATTAAGGTTGAACCACTGATGTCCTTACTACCTTTCTATAACGTGGCAGTTGTGTTGCCATCTATGCAGGGTCAAAAAGATCTCGGATTTCATCAAAAATACCTTAATTTGTTTTCCGAAGAGGAACAAAGGTTAATTAGTGACAGAATTTTCATTTTTAGGTGAACTATCCTTTTAATATTTTTTGCTTTGTGCCAGCAAACAATATCAACGTGAATTTGAATTGGAAATCTACAAATATGCTGTTCATAGAAGTGTATTCAAGTCGATTCAGAAGATAGAAGTGTATTCAAACTCAAACAGACACACTCAGAGCAACTCATGAGCTGAAAACTTCACCAGCAGCCACAAACTTCATATATCAGCTTTATGAGTGTACTAAAATCAAACTGGATTAATGCAACAGCAAGAGATAGTTGAATCAATTACTACCAGTATCAATCTTCATCCGATGAACATTTGGCACAGTGGTTTCATGGGGTTTTCGTGAGGTTTAACGTAATGGAAGATAAAATCAAAGAAAAACCATAGACCACACTGCTGAAAGGAGTGAATTCTGGGAGAAAAAATAACCAGCCTTTATTAGCACAGATGGCTTGAGTTAGTGAATCATCACACACAATTTCAAATATCCTGCAGGAGGCCTGACTGCTGTTCTAGGATAACGTCAGAAAGCAGAGACAGGCAGACACTGATATTGCGGCTGAGGTATTTTAAAAGGGCCTGGTAGATTTGTGAATATTTGGACTAGGTACAAGACGCACAGAATAACACACGGCGTGTGAAAAAGAGCACAAAGACCCGTTGATTTATGTTAGCAATCAAGTTCGACGAAACATAATTCAGGTGGATGTATGTTTTTAACAGAAGTCTGCTAACTAAATAAATTTCAAGCCTGATGACCAAGGCCATCTGGACTTTCAGACTGAGATCATGATAGACGAATATGAACACAATCCACTACCTTAAGTCACTCATGCTGAAATGTTCTGCATACTTGAAGCTATATGGAAAGTTGCTACTGTTACAGAAACATGGAACAGTATATGGCAATACTATAAAGAAAACTATAGATACATACTATTCATACCACACTACGCAAACTGTGAATGTATACTGACATTCATGAAAGTGGGTATTTCAAAAGCTAAACACTGATTAAGAGAATAATAAGGCACACTTAATGCAGGTGATGTGACATGTGAACACTCACAGTTTGGCCAAAAAAAATAGTAAGACAGCATAATTAAAATTTGGACATAATGCAGACACTAAGATAATTATATTTAACCCATTTGGAGGAAGTTGGAAGCTTTGTGTAATGCTGTCTCTGTTTATGGCAGCTGCATGATGGAAACTGTGAGTAACCATACTGCCATCCTGTGGTGAATTCTGCTATAGTTTGACTATCAACTGGTATTTCATTGGTAATGTAAGTTTGACTGAGTTAAATGTTAAACCCAATTAAGCTGAAATATTGCCATGATGAGATTTTCAAGGTAGTACCTGAATCCAGGTCAACTGCAGTGACTGTGACAATGACCTCTCCAGGTTCCCTGTTCTCCATGACACTGGTATTGTAAATGTGCTTCTGGAACACAGGAGGATTGTCATTAACATCCAAAATCTTCACTGTGAGTGTCTGAGTAGAGGACAGAGAGGGGGCACCGCTGTCTCTGGCCTGGACAGTGAGGATGTGGACATGCTGGGATTCATAATCCAGGGTAGAATTCAGGTACAGATGCCCTGCAAGAGAGAGAAATATTATCAATATCAGTTTTTGACCATCATGCACTGTGATTTTGAAATCTGTCAACTCAAATCCGCAGAATGGATCAAACTTTCGGCAACTAGCATCAAATTGTCCAGGCTGTAAATTGAGGGAAAAATCATGTAGTGTATTCTAGCCTTATTGTGTACTGATCAATCATGCCAAATTCAACATTTTTATGAATTTTGCATTGTCTTTAACTATAAGCAATTTTATCCTAGGCCAACATTAATTTACATCCCAAAATAATAATTAATAAATCACTTACCTGTGCTTTCCATATGAAAGTAGCCTTTCTCATTGCCTGAAATTACACTATAAATTACATGACCGTTACTCCCTTCGTCTTCATCTTTGGCCACCACGTGATGAACCAAAAGTCCCACCTCTGTGTCCTCTGGGACACAAGCCATTTCAGTGGAGACAAATGTGGGACTATTGTCGTTGATATCAAGCAGAATCACCTGAGCTATGACTGATGTTTGTTTTCTATCATTAGGCTCTTCTGCGTTGTCACTGACAGTCACTCTGAATACAATTTTCTTAGTGTGCTCACGGTCCAACGGTACATTTGTTTTGATAACTCCAGTGTGAGGGTCGATGTATAAAGGCAGTCCCTCTATGGCAGGGTCAGGGTCATAGGTCAAAGAATAATAAAGCTCGCTGTTACGCAGACTTCCATCACCATCATGTGCATTAAACACATATACCACCGTTCCATTGGTAACATCCTCATAAACACCAAACACGACAAAGTTGTCATTGCCAGGAAACCAAGGGGTGTGGTCATTGACATCAACAACACTGATTGCCACAAATGCAGTGGTGTTAAAAGAGGGAGGGGCTTCTGCACGTACAACCAGGAAGTAACGCTGTGTGACTTCGTAGTCCAGATGCTGTGCCACATAAAGCTCGCCACTAGAGCTCTTGATGCCAAACTGCAAACTACCATCACCCTCGACAATAGAATATCGCAACTGCATATCTGGTGCATTAGAAATCCCCAGTGATCCAATGACAGTTCCCACTTTTACGTCTTCCCGTAAAGTGAAGTGTTTGAGGCTCTGAAAATCCTTGCCGTTTCCATTTTGTTGGTCTAAGGTAAAAACCTGGAATAAAAAAGCAAAAGTTGTGTAACTATTCTTTGTGTAACAACAATTATGGCAAAACCCTACAGGTAAAATATGTTTTTTTCATATATAATGATTTTATTCAATAATTTCTTCTCTTCCGTGTCAGTCTCCAGCACCATTCGCAAGAGTACCATGATACATGCACGTGGTACTGCTGACACAGGAGCCGTCGTTCTAATGTAAAACGGCCATCTCTCTTAGTTCATCTTCAGTATGGTTTAAATAAGTGAGGCTGGGCAAAAAATTGCAAGTCATCCTCTCTGTCAAAATCTTCAAAAATGTTTATGAAATCTGTTTTATGTACAATGTGTGTCTTCCTCTTCTTGTGAAACAAAGTGCAGCGTATCTGCGTATATTAATGATAGAATTTTCATTTTTGGGTGAACTAGCCCTTTAATGGTAAACGTGGCTTCAACTTTCTTTAGATATGAGAAATCAATATGCAAGTTTTCAGCCCTACTTTGACACACTTTGACACACACAGCTCCACTAACCTGTATGTGAACAACTGCAGTCTCCTCCAGTGGAAAAACACCACTGTCTGTGGCAACAACTCTCAGTGTGTAGCGCTTCTGTGGGTTTGAAGAGAATCGTGATGTCACCCTGACATCACCGTTATGGCTATCAATACTAAAGTGGCCCAGTCGAGTATCTAAAAGTATGAAGAGAAGTAAGACAGCTCTGACTAAATCACAATATTTTACCTTCAAACAGGGGGATATAAAAACAAATGACCCATGAATTAAAAATAAATTGTCCTCTGCTTATCAGTTTACCTTTTATTGTGAACTTGACAGTTCCATTCTCTCCAGCATCCAGGTCTTTAGCAAACATATTGATTACAACAGAATTCACTGGAATGCCTGCCCACACCTGCACAAAAAGAAATAGATAAGACAGAGTTATTCAAAATGAAGAAAAAATAATATATATATATATATATATATATATATATATATATATTCAATTTTATTAAATGGGAAATTTGTGACTCAAAACCTAAAAAAATGTGCTTCCAGATCCCCAGTATACACTACCGTTCAAAAGTTTGGGGTCAGTCATGTCTTTTATATGCTGTATATATATATATATATATATACACAGCATATGTAATTTATTCCTTTGATTTTTTAAGAGTCAGGGTTTTGAGTAGCATTACTCTCTTCAGTGTCACATGATCCTTCAGAAATCATTCTAATATGCTGACCTGGTTTTCAAGTAACATTTCTTATTATTCTCAATATAAAGTTGTGCTGCTTAATATACAGTGCACAGCATAAATAAGTACACCCCCTCTAAAACTTAACAAATTTAGCAATTACTGTTTGCTTAGAAGACATGTTAGGGCTCTTTGGAGATATAATGTTCCAACAAGCCTGCTTGATCCATTACCAAAAAATAATGTCAAAATTATTCAGGAAAATAAGATTTTCTTATTAAAGTGATAAAATGTTGTGCTGCAAAAATGACTACACCCTCTTTAAAGTTACTATTAAAAAAATAAATAAATAAAAAATAGTGTAGGTTTAAGGCAAACTGTGATCAACAGGTAAGTATAGTAAACCAAAACTTTTAAAGACAAGTAATTTTACTGACAATTAGAAGTTTTGTATAGCCTACTGAATCATACTAAGATTTAATGCTGGCAACAATGGAACCACTTGGGAGATTTGTTTCTTAGCATAAAAGTGGACAGTGGTACAAGAGGAATATCAAATTATTGTTTTAAGTGTGAAAATATAGCAAAGCCGGCAAAAGCTATGAAAAGAGTGACACTTTATCTTACAGATTACGGCACAGCCTGCAGAAGTGGCATGCATGGTTGTTGTCACCACTAGAATTACCTACTTTAGCTAAAGCACAATAAACTCATTTAACCTCTTCCAATGCCTATATTTACAAAACATAGGATTCTGGGAACCCATACTCTGGTCTCAAGAGACCAAGTCAATCATTTCAGATCCAAAAGCATCCAAAATGTTCTGGTGTTGCTAGAGGAGGAGTACAGTTAGAAGTGTCTAGTTCCCACAGTGATGTTCAGTGATAGTAAAGCTCTTATATAGGGATTTATGAGTACTGATGGTGTGAGAGAGTACTTTATCAATGCTGTCATGAATTCATACGCCACTGTGTGATGTAATACAAAAACTTGAAACAGAAGATGCTACCCTCAACTCATTCCCTGCATTGTTGGGCATTTTTTCAACATAACAATGAAGATATTCGTTCTCCCAAGGTGAAAATCCTTCAGTGGACATGTATTTCACTCAGTCTTAACACTCTTGAGCAGCTGTGGGGGATTCTGTAGAGACAAGCTGAGCAAAACTCCCCATTAAAGACCAGGGGATTTAAAGAGGTCGTCCTCTAGGAGTTAAACAGGACAGATGTGGCATTTTGTCATGAACTTGTACACTCAGTGCCAAGAAGGGACAGAGCAGTGTATTTGGAGTTATGGAGGACATGTTAAGTACTAGAATATTATACATTTGCTGAATTAAATCTAGGGTGTACTCACTTCTGCAATCCTTCTTTTAAACAAAATTTGCTAATTTACTTATTTTGCAGAAAATATTGGCATATATTTTTGTTTTTATTAAGTATATGTTTGATACATTTCAGTTTTGCCATCTTTCTATGAATTATATTAGTGGTCATTAAGAAAATATATCTTTTATATTTATTCAGAGGGAGTGTACTCATTTATGCTATGCACTGTATTTCACAAGAAGAGAATTGATTTGAAATTGTTTTTTTTGTATCAATGTAGTTGTCTTTACTGTCACTTTAGTTCAATTTAATGCAGCCTTACTAAATAAAAGTATTAATTTCTTTACAAAAAACTACTGACCTCAGACTTTCATATAAAGACATTGCAGAAAAAACTTTCAGAATTGCAGAAAAAACATAACTGAAACATATTACATGAACTGTATAATTAACCAGATTGTTAATTTAAATAAAATACATCATTATATTTTGTATAAAAAGTATTATTATTACCTGTACGTTTAGCTCTTTAGTTGCAGGTAGGTGTATGAACTTTGGGGGGTTATCGTTGACGTCTGTGACAAGGATGTGAACAGTTGTGGTGGTGTTGAGACGTGGTCGACCCTGATCTGTGACCATCACCCTCAAAACATGCTGCGCCTGCTCCTCACGATCCAAAGCCACAATGTTTATGATCTCTCCTATAGCCAGAAAAAGAAAGAAGACACAGGTGTAGGATTTATTTTAAAACATTTTTTCAGAAATAATTGGAATTTACATAACATAATCTGAATGAAAAATATTTCAGTAATTTGACAGTAATTCCGACCTGTTCTGGGGTTGACGCGAAAGTATTTTCCATCAGACAGCAGGATGTAGGACAGTACTCCATTGTTATGTGAATCTCTATCTGTAGCTTCAACCGTTCCAATCATCCCATGAGGAGACGGTCCCTCCTGCAAGCTAAAGAAGTACACATCCCTACTGAACACAGGTGCATTGTCATTCTCATCCTGAACCATGACAACCACCGTTGCTGTGGCCTCCGTTTTGCCATTTTGTGCCTTTGCACACACACAGAATCTGTGCATGGGTTCAGTTTCATAGTCAAGACTCTGAGATACAAACATCCATCCAGTCTCTGGGTGGATTCTGAATGGTGGGACTCCAGAGAGAGCCTTAAGAGAGTAAGTAATAATAGGGGGTGCTTTGCCAGGGGTTCCTCCATGTGGGGATTTGGTTCCATGAGCACGTACCTGAATCATTCTGGTATCTTTTGGAGCACTTTCTCCAATTTCCACTTGATAAACCAAAGTTTCAAAGGCTAGTGTGTCTTCCACAGAGTCTAAGGAATCCATCTCTATCATAAGATGTAACATAGAGCTCAATGAAGGATGACCCTCATCCTCGGCTATAATGTTGAACTCGTACCTCTGGCTGGAATCTCCCGAAAGGTCGCCACTGAGCATGAGAGTGCCAAGATGTGGGTGAATGGAAAACAAGTGGCTCTCAGGACGTAACATATAGTGAATTCTGCCATTAAGGCCGCTGTCAGCATCATGGGCATGTGCAATGAAAAGTGGTGTGCCTTGTGGGGTGTTATGGGATACGGTGATGTGTTCTGAGGTCTTTTGGAACACAGGAGGGTTGTCATTGACATCAGTGATTGAGATATTAACCTGAGCACTGCTGTAGACAGGAAGTGTTCCCATGTGGAACTGTATGTTCAAAATAACATAAGAGAGGGACTCGTAGTCCAGGGGCTGGCCAGTGGTGATGATGCCCGACTGAGAATCAATTGAGAAAAGCCTCTGAGGATCACCTGAGGAAATGATGTATGAGACTACTTCCACTGAATCTGAAATTACAAGGAAAAAGACAAGCAAAATATCATTATTAAGACATGAAAAAAATGAATAAAAATAGATTCACTATTTCATTTAAAAAATATAAATATATATATATATATATATATATATATATATATATATATATAATTTCTGCTGAAAAAATAATGGCATGCAGGTTTGAAAAATTGGTGTCAGTAAATTTTCATTCTATGGATGAACTATTGCTTCACAATTTTGAAGGATTTTCAGGATTTAATTTGCAGGTCAAACATGAAATAATGTTATTAATAGGATATGTTAAGGAAAATGGCTGAATGTTTTTTAATGAATCACATATTTACTGTAACTGAAATCTTCAGTGTCACACAATGTGCTAATTTAGAGCTTAATGGCACACACACCCCTAACACATGTATTAAAAGCAGTATTGCCGTTATCCTATTGTTTGACAGTTGAGACTTTGAAACGGCTGGAGAAAACCAAAGCCCCCAGAGATTAAGGAACTGCCCCCCTCTCCAACTCAGAAATTCTGGTCCTTCATTCGACTCGAAGAGAGGGTTAATCAGCTAATCTAAATGTTACCCTCGACTGACTGTCTACTGTTGAAGTGGAACACTAAACATTTGTGCGTGTGTGTGTCAGCCAACAACTAATACAAATCACATAAATATATCAAGAATTGAGTATTTTAAACAAGTAATTCAATATATATTATGCTTCATTTTATGATTCAAATGAGTACTGCAAAACCAAGACATAATATAACAGTTACCAGCCTTATATATACGGTAACCTTTTACGCATTTCCTCAAAAGCATATATATTGTATGTACCTTGATAAAATCAAATAATAGCATTATAAAATCAAACTCTAAAATGACTTCAAACTAGGTGAATCACTGAGTACATTAAGAATGTGTGATCAACCCTAATACCTTTTCTAACTACTGGCTGTGAGATACACTAAAACAATTGATTGTAAACTAAGAGAGCCAAAAGAAACAGACCACAGCAAATCTCATTATCTACCCTAACAACTATGCCAACTAGACTGATATTTAACCCTCTGATCGGCTCATCCCTGACCCGCAAACGGGATTAGTCACTGGGGTAGCAAAGACTGGAAATAGCAGGTTACAAGTGGAAGATGTAAAACAAGGGTGAATGTGTTTTGACACCTTGGACTGTAATTGATTTGGTGTTGCAGGGCTTCCAGTTGAATTTCATATTTACAATTTATTATTAATACTAAAAAAATAACTAACATATTTTTAATAAGTAATACATAAGTAATTTTAAATGATCTACACCAATTTCTTGAAATAAATGAAACAGTTCAATATTCTGTCTATTTTATCTACCTGTACAAAACATAAAATTTGTGGCAATAAACAAACAAACTAATGTTGTGTACAGTTAATTAACTAATGTTAGCAATTTTTTTTAAATTGCTAACATTAGTTAATTAACTGTACACAACATTAGTTCATGTTAATAAATACTAACACATTTTTAACATTAAAAGCTTTAATTGTTAACATTAGTTAATGCATTAGTTATCAGAAACTAATAAACAAGATTGGTTTACAGCAGGGTGCTCAACCCTGTTCCTGGAGATCTACCTTCCTGCAGAGTTCAGCTCCAACCATGATCAAACACACCTGAACCAACTAATTAGGATCTGAAGGAGCACTTGATAATTACAGACAGGTGTGTTTGATCAAGGCTGGAACTAAACTCTGCAGGAAGGTAGATCTCCCTGGTTTGGCACCCCTGGTTTAAAGCATTAGTTATCCTGTTAATGTTAACATACTAATCAATTTCTCAACAATAATTGCTTAGGTTTTAACATTAATCTGTTAGTTAAAAGGATAGTCCAACCAAAGTTAGAATTATCATAATTTACTCACCCTCAAGTTTCCTCACCCTAACTATTAATGAGCAGTAATTAAGAGTTTATTGAGGAAAAATTCATAGTTAATAGTCAGTTAATAGTGAGAACTGGACCTTAAAATAAAGCTTGACCTATTCTTCTGTTAAACACAAAAGATGATATTTAAAAAAAAAAATGTTGATAACCATTAACTTCCATAGTACTGAGAAAAAACTATGGAAGTCAGTGGCTACCCAGTTCTGTTTTGGTGCTCAATAGAAGAAAGAAATTCATATAAGTTCGGGAAAGCATGAGTAAATGATGGCAAATTTTTTTTTTTTTTTGAGAGAGAGATTTTGAGAAATGTAACATTATATCACTTGCTCACCAATGGATCCTCTGCAGTGAATGAGCTTGACTCCATTAATTAAGTGAAGTAAAAAGCTGCGTGTTTGTAAGCAAAAAAGCGTTTTACATTTAAATAGTTGCTTCTGGCCAAAATACCACTCCTTAATTTATAATAACATCCTCAAGTGAAAAAGTCCATCCCCTGTTGTCATTTCATATCATTACTTGTAAATTATTGTGATGTTTTTATCAGCTGTTTGAACTCTCACTTTGACGGCACCCATTCACTGCAGAGGATCCATTGGCGAGCAAGTGATGCAATGCTACATTTCTCTATTCCGATGAAGAATTCATTCACATCCTAAATGGCCTGAGGGTGAGTACATTTAACATTTACATTTCTTAACATTCAAGGTGCATACTTTGTTAAAGTTAGCTTGCAATAATAAACACTTTATCAAATAAAGCATTTTTTGTGAATCTCACTGCAAAGTGAAAACCATTTTAAATGTTTATATATTTATGGATTCCTTAGTAACATGATTCATCTGTAATAAAGAATTTATTATGCACTTTGTAAACCATATTGTAAAGTGTGACCTATTTCACGTCATGTGTGTAGGCTCTCTACTAATGTTATTTAAGAGGGAAAAAAACATTTATTGGGCGCATTACTGGATCGTACTGTAATCTATATACAGGTGTTGCTCATTGTTAGTTAATGTCAACTAATAAATTTACTAACGCTAACAAATCTAGCTATTAATGTTAAGAGGTACATTGGTATATGTACAAGTTGACATTAACAAAGATTTAATAAGTAACGGATAATGTACTTACAGCTGGTTGTTATCGCAGAATAACAACCAGAATAACAGAATAAAGCCTGACAGAGGCTTTATTTAAACTAGACGGACATTAAGAGATATGGTACAGTCATTCTACCTATTACACGGCATTTCAACCACATGAATAATTACGGCGATAAAGATATTGATTTAAGATGAAACTGTTTTAAAACCTTACCAGTTTGTTAGTTATCTTAATTAATCCATAGTTAGCTATCTCGATAGTTATCTTAATTAATCCATTATAGTGTACTAAACAATCATCACGAAATGGCAGCAACTGCATTTATATGAAACAAGAGAGAGCGCGTCTGCGATACCAGGATGACATAATAAAATTTTTGTACAAAGAATATTGATTTGAGGCTTATTATTTTATTAGCCAACCAAACACAAAGCTTCCACGATAAAAAAGAGCAAGGGAATAGTGCCGACTGCAGTTAGCTGGATAAGCCTGTGTTATTAGATTTTACCGGTTGTTACTGAGGAATAATGTACCTTGGACTGACCAATCAGAACTGAATATTCTGCAGAACCATGTGATAATACTGTATAAAGGTATTGTTCATTGTTAGTTAATGTTAACTAATCCATTAACTAATGTTAAAATAAAATAGGTTTCTTCTTAAACTACATGAACATAGTGTCACACTGTCTAGTCTCTAATTGTGCAAAGTGTGACAGTCATAACATTTCCCAGAAGAAGCATGGAAAACTCACTGGCAGGGGTAACAGCCTGAACCAAACCAACAGAGGAGCCCACAGGTGCATCCTCAGAGATGGAGAAGGTGTAGTGGGCTTTTTGGAAGAGGGCAGGAGGCTGGTCGCTCTGCAAGATGTTCACAGTGATGTTAGCAGGATAAACGGCAGACATGCCTCCTCCATCCTGAGCAGAGACGGAAAGCTTCACACTGCTACTGCGCAGCTGAGAAAGTGAAGCATTCAGGTAGACAGATCCTGAGGAGCACACAAAATCTACATTAACATCTTAGAGGACACATGCACAAGGTGTTAACTATAAATGTTTGAACAGTTAAAAAAGAAGGTTTAAATTTAGATAGCTCTATACAGGGTAACTAGATTACAGACTTAAATTTAAGGGAACTATAATTAATAGCCTTAGTGATATGAAATACTATCTTAACTTTACTGTGTGATAAAAGCTAATTTTTTTACTGCTAGATAACTCAGAAACTCATTGAACATTATGTTTATTTTTTCTTATACGCTATCTCTGTCGCTTTCCAAATCTTTTAAGAACAAACCTAAACACTAGTTAACATGAGAAAAAACATCTCATCAACTGACGGTGACATGTTCGTGGCTAGTTCCACTTTTGACAGATGGTGGGGGGCCTGCTAGATTCTGTCACCTTGATCTAACTTAAAATCCTTAGCATCTGTTGATTTAAACCAGGAGTGGGTAACCTTAGTCATGTGTGCCCCCACTGGTACACAAAAGAGTAAGCACTGGCACGCAAACAAAAGAGATTAATATGTGTGTATTTTGTTTAGCTGTTTGTTTTAGAATTCCCTAGCACCTAACTGCCATTAAACAAGAAAATAAAAAAATCGTGTTTCATTGATATTATAGGTGATATTTGACTTTTTTTTTTTTTTTTAATTATCGGCAACAACTTTTATTTTGACAGTGCTGAGAACTGTGCATCTGAGCTTTTAATCAAAATAAGTCAAATAAATAACAATTGACCATGCAAAAGTTCTGAGTGAGGAAAAGAAGGGTTCAATTCTGGCTTTACTGGCATAGGGATACAACGGCTGTCAGGTTGTTTCCATCCTTAAAATTTCAGTGGTTCATAAGAACAAGGTCTAACTGCAGACATTAAGGACAACAAAACTACAGTCCGGCAGACCAGGATGACCGCCAACTCATTTGAATGTCACTCAACAACCACAGGATTACATCAAGTGACATACAAAAGAATGGTAAATGGCAGCTAGGGTGAAGTGCATGGTGAGGGCGGTTCGAAACAAGCTCTGAAGGTCAGGGCTGAAGTCATGCAAAGCTAGAAAAAAGCCCTTCATCAATAAGAAGCAAAGAAGAGCCAGGCTGAAGTATGCAAAAGACCATAAGGATTAGACCGTAGAGGACTGGAGTAAGGTCATCTTCTATGATGAGTCCAGTTTTCAGCTTTGCCCAACACCTTAGGTTAATCAGGGACCTAGAGAGGCCTACAAGCCACAGTGTCTCGCACAAATAAGGAGGAGGATCGGTGTCAATATGGTGATGCTGGAATCGGGAATATTTGTCTTTGTGAAGGACCCATGTATCAAGCCACATACAAGGTTGTCCTTAATGAAAACTTGCTTCCTTCTGCTCTGACAATGTTCCCCAACTCTGAGGATTGTTTTTTTTCCAGCAGGACAATGCTCCATGCCACACAGGCAGGTCAATCATGATGTGTATGGAGGCACACCAGATCAAAACCCTGTCATGGCCAGCCCAATCTTCAGACCTGAACTCCATTAAAAAACCTCTGGAATGTGACCAAGAAAAAGATGGATGGTCACAAGCCATCAAACAAAGCCGAGCAGCTTGAATCTTTGCCCCAGGAATGACATAAAGTCAACCAACAGCAATGTGAAAGACTGGTGTAGAGCATGTCAAGATGCATGACAGCTATGAAAATCAGGGTCAGTCCACCAAATATGATTTCTGAACTCTTCCTAAGTTAAAAAAATGTCCTACAATGTAGGACACAAGTAGCACTAGCAAGTTTGTTTAAATGCAGTGAATTGGTATTACATTAGTTCCTCATGTTTTACACATTCACATTTCAATATAAAAGGAGGGATTTACTCAGGCTTCTGAGCACTACTTGAGAGTAAGCACACTTAGGACATAGAGCATATGCTTGTTCATCTTTGCCACTGCTGCATTAAAGAGAGAGAGAGAGACATCACTCACAATCACTGTTCTACTGTTAAGTAACAATGTTATATATATATATATATATATATATATATATATATATATATATATATAGATATATATATATATAGATAACAATTAACAGTAGAACAGTGATTGTAATGAGATTACGGAAAAATAAATCACAGTCCTCCAACTTCATTAGAGACTAATCTGATTACTGTAATGCGTCACACCAAACAACACAGCTTAGCAGGAGCTCTGTGTGTGTGAACATTAAAGGACCCTGACAGTATATAATAACAACAGTTATCTATAATTCTACTAATGCAATTTTGATATTTGACACACACACACACACACACACACACACACACACACACACACACACACGTTGTGTTTTCATGTTTTCATGTTAAACCGTATTTGCTATCACCCTACACCTACCCTACACCTAAACCTAGCCCTCACAGGAGACTGTGCACACTTTTACTTTTTCAAAAAAATTCATTCTGCATGATTTATAAGCCTGTTTCCTCATGGGGACCTCACAAATGTCCCCACAAGGTCAAAATTTATACTGTATTACTATCTGTATATGGTTTACTTAGCAACAATTGCGACATTTTATAATAAGATAACTGAGTACATCATATAAAGTCTCATCACAGATTTCTGTAGACACTTCACACAGCTTTCAATCTGCACTCATGTCCAGTCAGGATTTAAGAAGGTGCTGTGTAAATCCACAGGCCTCCTACTGAGATGTGACAAAAGCAATCGCTTTATCTGTTACGGAAGACTCTCAGCCAGAAAAGGCATGCACTATGTTGTCTAAAAATAATATACGAGTTAACAATGGCTATCCTATGGACTACAGTATCACGCACAACTGGACTGTTAAATTTAAAAGTTAAATTTAAATTTTAGCTTGATTTCCACTTAGTCAACACTGACAGCACAACAGCTTACTTTTCTAAGTCTTTCTATTTAAGGCTTTATATTTTATTGCAAATAAAAGATTCTCTGAAGTGAACAGAATGTTTTAGCAAAACACTAAGTCAGTCACAGATAAATGCATTAGGTCATGTTACCTGTTGACCGGTCCACGGTGAATAAAGAGGCAGAATCTAGAGGCAGAAGTTCATAGGTGATTTTTCCATTGTTTCCAGAATCCCGGTCAGAAGCAAAAATGCTGAGTAGCTCAGTGCCAGGTTGGGCATGGATGCTCACACTCGTGACGTATTTCTCGGGACTAAAAACAGGAGCATTATCATTCACATCCTCCACATCGATGCGAACAAATGTCTGCGAACTGAGCCCATCCTATTCAGAGAGAAAACATAATTACTAGCTTCTTTTTCCACCTCATGTGAATTTCCACAATGCCAGGATTAACACAACTCACTTGATCTTCAGCTTTAATCAACAGGTCAAAGGTCACAAGGCCAGCTTCATGATCAATATCTTGAGACACACAGATTTCCCCAGTCATACAATTGATGTGAAAGAAAGGGTGGTCATCCTTG
This sequence comes from Cirrhinus mrigala, assembly GCA_036247105.1. Classification (NCBI taxonomy): domain Eukaryota; kingdom Metazoa; phylum Chordata; class Actinopteri; order Cypriniformes; family Cyprinidae; genus Cirrhinus; species Cirrhinus mrigala. The sequence goes on along the minus strand of CM070007.1, from coordinate 26,041,374 downwards.
CTGCTGAAACCATCATAGAGGGAGTATCGCACTGATCCAAACTCAGCATCATCAGCATCGATAGCAGTAACCTAGACCAGATGGAAATTTGTAAATAATGTAAATCTTATCTAGACCTGCAGATGATACAGTTTCCTTGTCCTCCAGTGCTAGAATTACTCAGAATCCCACGTAATGTTGTGGTCATACCAATATGTTTTTCAGGCGAAAGATTTCTCATACTGCACATTTAACATCAATAAAATCTTTTATTAGTAAGTGAACTGCACCATCCTTTCAAAATTAGGAGATGTAATCAACCATCTAAGTTTAGGAGCACCAAAATGACCATCCAGGCAAGCATTATCTTATTAACCTTTGGTTATGGTGTTGGCAGAGCAAAGGGTGTCTCAGATTAACAGATTTACGCTTTCAGACCACTAAAACCTTTGGCTTGGAAAACATAATACAGATACTTGTGAGAACATTCTGAGTAAAAGGTGAGGAAAGATGAAGTATAAATAAATAACCTTTTGCTTTCATCATGACACTACAACAAATCTGTTTTTCGTCAGGTTTTGTCGGATCAGTGCGTTGGCGTCTGTTGCCATTGGTCAGTGCTTCTCTTGGCTGATTGAACATGTTGCGTCGGCATTTATCGGGGCTTGGAATGTCTGAGAAGCGACGCACTATAATTGGTTGACTGCGTTTGTCTACATCTGCCGGTGAAGTGAATTCAACTTCAGACTATTTGAAGAGACATCTTTTAAAACAGCTGGAGAAACACACTCTCATGTCAGTTTACAATAATTTTACATTTTGGTGAATTTCCTTTGTACATAAATATATGATATGCATATGCCCTGCTGATAGTTTAGGGGTGAGGTTGGGGTGGATGTTTTTTGTCAACATTTGACTACATTCTAATATGTATATGTATATAAAACATTGCATTGCTCCTTAATCTCTCCCTGTCTATCTTGTACTAATCTAAACAATGTACTAATCTAAACTACCCGTGTTTATTTGCCTCATTATGAGGAATTGCTTGTTGAATTCCTTAATTGTAGTTGCTTTGCATAAAAGCATCTGGTAAATGAATAAATGTAAAAGTTAATGTCCTTTCTCTGGCGAACCAAATATAGTGTGCAGTTTAAGCAATAACAAATCAAATACAATTCTTTTTTAATTAGATGAATTACACAGAGTAGAAAATGTTGCTTAGTGGTTGTAAATCAGTAGTGAGATTTCACCCACAAATTTTCTGTTGCTGAGTCATTGGAGTAAGATTTTATTCGTTAGTGTTTTACATGTTAAGTGGCGGTACTGATTCTATCATCTGTCGTATCTTCAGCAACACCTCATGATCTGAGCCTTTCTGTCATAAAAAAAGATATTATACTAACATTTATGAGCCCAGTAGTGGGTGGAAGACTGGGATCTCTGTTCAAAGTCTAAAAACTGTCTGAGATCATAAATTCCAGAAACACTCTTCGCACGCAGAGCTGATTGCGGCTATGATCAAAAAAAAAAAAGATATCTAAAAATACATCCCCTGAAAATATGGCAAGATTTTTTATGGAAGTGGAAACCTACAACAGATGGCACAGCACCCGTAGAGCCCTGATAAAACGGCACAAGCTTCCTTAAAAACGACACAAGTGTACCAAGTAGCACTGTTTGTAAGGCAAAGGGTGGTCACACCAAATATTTAAACAATATTTGATTTAGTTTAGTTCAATGATACAACAAAAAACATTCCAAGGTATTGTTTTTGAATATTCTTAATCTACAGCAATTTTCCCAAGTTCCTAAAATGTTAAATATACGTCAAGAAAAAACAAAACACAACTGCAGAAGGTTAAGAACCATGAGTACAACAAATTTTTTATAGGCACCAAAATTTCAAACTCGAAACAGTCACTTAATAATAAATATTAAATGACACTTCTGCAGCCTACGAATTATTTTCAAAAACAGTTAAAAAAAGTAATTTTGTAAAATATTACTATAATTTAAAACAACTAATGTATTTTAAAAAGTGATTTATTCCTGTGATGGCAAAGCAAAGTTTTAATTTTTTTAATTTAATTTTTAATTTTTAACTCATGTGAGAGCTGAATCTGAGGTCACGTGAAAAAAAAAATCGCAGAGCTTGGCCACTTGGTGGCGCTATAAGAAGTAAAAAAACGAAAACTTGAAACTAACTTGAAATTTACCTTTTGAGAAGCTATAACAGGGTCGTTTAGAAAAGGGGGCCTGTCCAAATATACTCAAAAGCCTATAAAGCCTAAACAAAAACTCAAAACTTTACAAAAACCTGGTGAGCACATGCGACAGGTGAAACTTCCAAGCATGCAAAGTTTTAGGGACATCAGACCACAGCTGGCATTATAACAGCCATAAACATTAAAAAACATATTTCTATGGTAAATTATGAGGATTTGCCAAAAATGTAATCATTGATTCAGGTAGTTACAGGCTTGTAAATAATATGTAATGTCTTTTTTCATATGTGATTTAAATGTCTTAAAGCATTTAAACCCCAGTAATCACTGCTTGCAGCATTATTATGATTATTATAAATGCAAATAAAAGTTTGCTGCATAATATTTGTGTGGAAACTGTTTTTTTTTTTATTATTAATAAAATAAAAGCATTTTAAGTCTTAATAATAATCTTAATGTCACTTTTGATCAATTTAATGCACCATTTCTGAATGAAATTACTAAATTAATTGACCAAAAACTTACTTGAACGATAGTGTGGGTGTTTTTCCCTAACATTTTAGTTTAGGGAACACATATTCATTATTAACTAGGAATTTTCCCTCAATAAACTCTTCTTTGAAGTATTTACGTTTAGGTATTGCGTAGGGATACAGGTTCTAATATTATCATGCAGAATAAGGCATTATTATGTGCTTTGTAAGTAATAAACATCCAATATGCTAGCAATATGCATGCTAATAAGCAACTACTAATAGTAAATAGTGTTCCCTAATCTAAAGTGTTACTGGTGTTTCCAATTAAACATTGAAACTACCAATACGATTTGATTTGTCATGCCGAGGGCACTTGTGCCAGGCGACACACAAGGAGGCAAAGCAGTGAGTGGTGTGTTGTTGCTATTTTGCAACACAGCTGTCTTTGTCTCAACAAAAAGTCTTAGTACTGTCTCTGTTTTGAGAGTGAGTGTTTGTGTTGTTGTGATAGTAACTGAGTGTTTCTTCTGACCTTGTGATCCCTACAATGATTTATTTGTTGTGCACAGGCTTCATCCACAATAGATGGATAGTTAGTTAAAGCCCTTACCAAAAGTAAAACATGCCTCACACCTGCCATGTTGCACTGGCCAGTTTGCACTGCTTTTTTTCCCTTCTTCATTTACAACTAGAATAGTTCACCCAAAAATGAAAATTCTGTCATCATTTTCACAATTTCATGTAGTTTCAAACCTGTATGGTGTACTTTCTTTGAAACACAAGAATTTTTGAGTAGATTTTACAAGAATATACTATCAGTCTTTCTTTCAAAATTTATTTCAAAACTTCATGTTTAATTCAATGTTTTACTTGCCCATGTCTTTGTAATTAACTGCTAAATTTACTATCATTTTCTGAGTGAAAATTGTTTCTACACCTATCCATTTTCAGCTTGCAATACAAGTAAATGGTTACCAAAACTGTTTGGTTACCAACATTATTAAAAATATCTTCTTTTGTGTTTCCGGAAGAAAGAAAATCATGCATTATACTCCTTCATGCATGAAGGAGTATAATAATCATTTTTACCTGTAAGATGCATGTCCCAACAGCTGTGTGCTCTTTGATGGTTACGTTATAGAATTGTTGTTTGAATACAGGTTTATTGTCATTGACATCTACCACATGGATGGTCACTGTGGCTGTAGAGGACAAAGAGGGAGAACCGCCATCGGTAGCCACCACCAAGAACCTCAGTTCTGTCTCTCTTTCATGGTCTAGCCCTGCAGCAGTAGTAATGAGACCTGATGTTGCATCTATATTCAACAGCTGCTCCTGCTCTGACTGCATAATAGAGTAGATGATTTGAGAATTCCCTCCTAGATCTCTGTCCGTTGCCTTGACTCGGAAGAGAGCTGTTCCCTCACGCACATCCTCAGGAATGCTCTCCTCGTAGATGTCTTGGTCAAAAACAGGTGGATTGTCATTCACATCTGTGACTTGAACCTGAAATGTTGCTTCACTGCTCAGAGGAGGAGAACCGAAATCTATGGCAGTCACAGTGAGTTCATACAAGTCCTTTATTTCTCGGTCCAGTGGACCATCCACACAGAGAACATAAAGAAAATCATCAGTAGATTTGAGGGAGAAGACCCCATCTCCACCTTGGAGGTGCACATCCATCCTCTTGACATCTCCTAAATCTGGATCTGAGACTGCAATCCTGGCAACATAGTCTCCAGGTTTCGCCCCCTCGGATACTTCAGGTGCTCCGGCCTCATTAAGAAACAAGATGCTAATATTTGGGTGGTTGTCATTCACATCCAGGACTTTAATACTTACAAATGTGCTGGTGGATTCAGGCTGAATCCCAGAATCCCATGCAGTCACGATAAGCTCAAAAGATGACTGGTTTTCGTAGTCCAACATTTTATTGACACTAATGATACCTGTTGAACTATCAATAACGAAAAACTCATTTGGGTCACTTTGACGGCGGCTGATCTTATAGGTGACCCAGCCATTGCTGCCAAGATCTGGGTCTGTCGCAAATACCTGACAGACAGGTGTCATTAATGGAGCGCTTTCCAGTACAACAGCATGATACTCTGTCTGATTGAACACAGGTTGGTTGTCATTTTCATCTAGTACAGTAATATGCACTTGCAACTGGCCTGTTTTGGGTGGTCGACCACCATCGAATGCTTCAATTGTGAAATTGTACAAGTCTGTAATTTCTCTGTCCAATCTTGCTTGCAGAATTAGGTCTAAACTGAACATAGCACCTCCACTATTGCGGATCTCCACTTTAAAACGTTTCCTCATGTCTCCGTCTGTAATTCTGTAGCCCTGGATGCCATAATCACCCTCATCCTGGTCCTGAGCTCCTTCCAACTCAAAACGGGTTCCTGGAGGGCTCAATTCAGACACATTCAGCTGGATTGTTTTTATAGGGAATACAGGAGAATGATCATTCACATCTTTCACCTCGATGATTACTTTAATAACCTCTCCTGTTAAAGTAGCGGCCGCGAACTCGTACTTATTTGTGCGCTCTCGATCCAGCACCACGGCGGTGGAGATGATCCCGGTGTCTCCATCGATCTCAAAGTCTCTGAACACATCTGAATCTCTGCTCTCAGATATAAAGAATCCAGAACTTTGGGTTTTCGTCGGCAGTCCAGCTCTTATATCCCCGACTATGGTTTTTGGAGGTAAACCTTCCTCTATGGAGAGACTGAGGTTGAACACCTGTGCGCTACCGCCCTCAGAAAATAATGTAAATAAAAGAAACTGAAGGAAAGTCCGTACGTACAACTCCATGTTCACATGAAAACATTAGAAAAAGTTTGTTCCATTCATTATGACGAGGAAACAAGTCTTTGCGCTGTCGCTTCTGGCTGAAATTCACTCTCCAAAACGCTCATCTTCATGGGCGCATGTTGCTCCGTGTCTTAACAGCTTTACAGCCATCGCCCCGCCACTATGTGTATGTGTGGGCTGAATACAGTATCGCCTACTGAATGAGAGGTGAATGCGGCAAATGAGAACAAAGTCTGAATGAACTGTGTTATGTAGTGCGGCATGAGCGCCTGGTGACTCTCTCTGAGTCACGTGACGCCAAGTATCTTGAAGCAGGTGTAAAAGACCTTCTGCCATCAACATTTTTTTTTTTTTTAATTCCTTTATTTATTATTATATTATATCATATTATATTATATTATATTATATTATATTATATTATATTCATTATTGTATCATCCAATACATTTTTAGGCAAATAAACTGAAATGTGACAGCACTATGTAGTATCTAGTATCATTAAAAGTAAGGTAGCCTACTATTTTTACTATGATATGCAAGCTTTTTGGACATCTCAGATTTCTTTACAAACTTAAAAAATTATAAACTCAGGAGATGCTGTATGTGTGCCATAGTAGAAATTAATGTCTTTACATCTTCTTTATGTGAACCCACTAAAAATTCAAACCAAACTACGAGACCTTTGAGGAAAGCATTTCTCATTCTGTGGCTCCTCTTAGTGGACAATATCAGTATTAAACCCTCACCCCCTCACACAAGCATCAAAACTTTATGGAAGTTTGGACATTGCTTTGAGCAGATATAGATCAAGTAGTCAAAATAGGCAACAACTGCAAACTCTGCTTGAATTAATTAAAACATTGCTTGAATTAATTAAAAAAAAAAAAAAAGAACAAATATAGTAAACTAAAACATACTTATTATAGCGCCACCAAGTGTCTGATGTAAGGGGTGTAGGAACCATAGCACGAAGTTTGAGTCTACGATTTACAGTTATTTGTCTAAAAAGTGTCTTTGAGCTGGAGCATGACTTCTGAAAAATGTTAATACATTTGTCCCTATTACAGTATAATGACACAGAAACTTTGTAGAAATGTCACTGTAGGAATGACTCGGATAAATCACAGATCCGGTATCAGAAGCCAGCAATAATCAAACACAAAAATAAGGAAATGAGGAGATTTAAAACATTACACAATTATTTCCCATAAAGCAGTATTTTAGGGTGGAATAGCAATTTCTACATAACAGCTTTTAATTGTGACAATTGGCGTATTTAATAAGCATATTTTGTCTGTCTTAAATGTGAGATGGTTCTCAACTTTTTTGACTCCAAGGAACAAGGCAAAGACAGTATATGAAGGCTCTTATGATATTTTTGCTACTTGTGTTGTAATGATAAATGCTGCTTTAATGCTGATAATGCTTATTTTCAGATCTGAAACAATAAATTACATAATTTCATAATTTATTTTCAAGTATACTGTGTGCTCTCCAGGGTTTACACTTTTTATTACCAATTAATTTACATTGCTTTACTAGCTAATTGTGATTACAGAGTTTTTAAAACATTTTCTACCCAATAAAATATTTTAGAGCTAATTATTTAAGAATTTATTCATTTCCATGGCTTTTTCAGGTCTTATTAGACTATATATTATGATAAATTCGTGTAGTGTTTACCCTTGTGTCATTTTTCTGTCATTTGGCCTGACCAAAAGAAGAAGAAGAAGAAGAAGAAGAAGAAGAAGAAGAAATTAATTTTGATTATAGCCTTTATGGTTCTAGAGTTATGTACAAAAACATACTTATAGCACCACCCAGTGTCTGATGCATGTGTGAGGGGGTGTAGTGGGGGGAATTGAAACCCGAGCACCAAGTTTGAGATCTTTACGATTTACACTCATTTGTCTGTAAAAGTGTCTTTAAGCTTAAGTTTAACTTTTGAAAAACGTTACATTTTAAATTTAAATATATTTTTATTTACTTTTTTTGTTTGTTTGTTTGTTTGTTTTTTTGTAGTTACTGTGTCTTGTTTATCTATTTGAAGCCACTATTTTTTTTTACCGAGATTTTATTTTTTAACTGTAAAAGTAAATATGGAAGATACAAAGATAAAATATGGAAAAATACAAAGATAAAATATAATCAAGGATGACCAAAGTTAACCTGATGTTACTATATTACTGTGTACATTTCTTCTAGATTATTTAACGACATATTATAAACACTTTTCGTGTCGTTGTTCTGACGTAACATTCTACCGGAAGACTCTTTGTCGCGCCCGGAAGTCTTATGTTTTTCACGTCCGGTTCAGGTTGTGATTGTTTGGTGTATGGTGAAGGTTTTATATTTAAGTTTGATCGCTGTGTTATTTTTTTAAGAAAACAGCAAACATGACTGAGGTAAATTGGGGGTTTGTTTCATTGGTGAATGTTTCATATTGATAGTCTACCCGCATAGTTCCGCGTTTGTGCATGAAAGCGGCGTGCTGTATTTCTGAACATGTGTGGTCATTTGGATCTGTATATGTAGTCTATAATATTTTTTTCTGCTTGATTGATCCGATTGTCTGGCGTTGATATTCTGTGTTTTTATTCCTACAGGAAGTCCAGAAGCACTCGGTTCACACGCTTGTGTTTCGCTCCTTGAAAAGGACACATGATATGTTTGTATCAGATCATGCTAAACAAGTAGCGCTGGACGAACATAGGTAAATATTTAGTTATGTTGCTCTCAGTTTTATAAGAACGGAAATATGGCATGGTGGTGGTGCTTAAGTCCAAGTTGTGTAACTTTTCATGGGCTAGTCACTGAAAGGCTGAAGTTTTACACACTTTTACTAGTCTGTTCTTTATAAAGAACTTGTAATTATTGTTTGTGAGTCGCTGTATATCAATGTCTGGTTAATACTTTTTATACCTTACTACTTGTGTCTTTAGCTACAAGATGAAGATGGCAGTGAAGATGAGAACAGAATACAAACCTGTGCTACATATGCCTGTGCTGAAAGAGGGCAGAGACAGAGGGCCTCTCCACGCCTCTGACCCATATGGCCAGCCGGGATACCCACTGCCTGGTATACCTCTTTCTTTTTGGCATTGATGAATTGAAATATTAGTCCCCCTTGTGTTTTCTTTTATTGGTGTTTTTTTTAAAGGAGTAAACATCTCATAATGTTTGTCAGTGAAAACGGCAACAATAACTTTTCAGTTTGTTGTAACTGTTGGTCTTAATTTATGCAGATGCAAGTCCCGATTACTTGGTAACAGGAACTCATCCGTATCCATCAGCTCCGGGTAAGACCTAGAACTTAGATCCTGAACATTTAAATTAACTGCATATATGCACTATTATTTATATATATATATATATATATATATATATATATATATATATATATATATATATATATATATATAATTTTTCCTGAGGCCTAATAATTTTTTTTCCTAATGTTTTCAGGAGTGGCCCTCACTGCAGATACACAGATGCAGAAGATGCCCAGTGAAGCAGGTGTTCACTCCATGGCACTGGCCCTTCCTCCCTCTCAAGCAAGGTGATCAACTAAACACCAATACTTCAGTTTAAAATAAAAGCTACAGCTTTACTTTGCTTTTGTATGCCTGAGCAAATTGGCCTAAATGTATAAGTAACTCAAATGCAAAGATGAGCTTGTGTGCATTTACTGTGAAAGTTTCTTTGAGATGCTGAAATTGCTGGCTCATGAGCAGCTCGCATTATGTCGCATATAAAAGAATGGCTTTTCACCCTGAAACACCCAGTGCATATACTTATTAAATTAAATCACAACGTTTGCAATTTGATAATCACACCAAACTCACTAATTTAAATGTCAGTTAGGGTTTTGAGATGTTTTATTGTTTGCTTTGTAGGCAAGAAGCCAGTCGAACTGCTGCCAGTGTGGCAGATATCCACAGACATGCAGGTGGTGCAGAGAGATCTCAACCCCCACAACACGCACTGGTGAGCTGTTTTTTATATTTACATTTTTCAGTTAAAACTTTGAGTAATTGGAGTAATTGCCAAGGCAACATATGTAGTTGTAAAAGCTTTTTTCATTTAAGTTACTTATCTAATAGTTTTTTAGTGTTTATTTTAGTTATTGATAATAATATTCACTTATTATTTGAATCATTTTACGTTTAATTGCTTGTTTCCTAGATTTTAATATTAATTCTTTAATGAGATACGAATGTCCCTATCCCATGTGTATTTTAGTAGGCTGCCTTAATCCGAGCTAATGATTTTGTACTTCAGTGTGTAGATGGTTGCACAAAGATGATGTTCATTGCATCAGTTTTTCTTTTGTTTTGCAGTCTCTCATGGAAGGAGGCACGAAGACTTCTGCACTGGTGCCAAGAAAGGCTCCTACCATGCCCAAACCTCAGTGGCATCCACCATGGAAACTGTACAGAGTGAGTGCTCTGTCAGTTTTGTCATTGTTTTTTGTTTGTTGTATGTTTGAAAAGTATGTGTAATGCCTTCATTTTAAAGGCCATTATGATACAGACAGAAAAGGCAGTTTTCAATGATGGAGTTTCATTGCATATGATGTTCTGTCTCCCAGGTCATTAGCGGTCATCTGGGCTGGGTCAGATCTATAGCAGTGGAGCCTGGAAATCAGTGGTTTGTGACTGGATCAGCAGACAGAACTATAAAGGTGATCTATGCGACTTCAAATTAATTAAAGCAATTTTTATTAGCACAATTACATTTTTTCCTCCACAACTTTCAGACCTACTTAAGATAATTATTAACTTGTATAGAATGTTATGTATCATGAGTAGTGTTACGCTTTTGTTCTGTAATGCTAGATCTGGGATCTTGCAAGCGGTAAGCTGAAGTTGTCTCTGACGGGTCACATCAGCACGGTAAGAGGGGTGGCTGTCAGCACACGTAGCCCTTATCTTTTCTCCTGCGGGGAGGACAAGCAGGTTAAATGCTGGGATCTAGAGTATAACAAGGTACAGACTTTAAATACAAACACAAACAACATGCATCTAGTCTAAACTTTACTTACAGGATACAGACAAAGATACATTTCTTAGATTCTGGTGTTTTCCACAGGTTATTAGGCACTATCATGGTCATCTGAGTGCAGTCTATGACCTTGACCTCCATCCTACTATTGACGTACTGGTGACCTGTAGTCGAGATGCCACAGCGAGAGTAAGATGTCATAGTTCTCACACTGTATTTTTTCTTGATGATTGATCATGAACCTACTGTACAAAAGTACTAATGTATATTGTCTCTGTGTGGTAGGTTTGGGACATCAGGACCAAGGCAAATGTCCATACCCTTTCTGGACATACCAACACAGTGGCTACAGTCAAATGTCAGAGTGCCGAGCCACAGGTGATTACAGGTGTGCATCTGTTTTTCTTTTTATGCAGATTTATGCAGCCGCTGCATTTTTAAAAGAAATAAAGTTGATGTTTAGTGTGCTTCATATTCCTTTTTCAGGAAGTCATGACACCACCATAAGACTCTGGGATCTGGTTGCTGGCAAGACAAGAGCCACACTGACCAACCACAAGAAGTCTGTCAGAGCATTGGTGCTCCATCCCAGACAGTAGGTTGCTTATGTAACATGATTTTAAGTGAACAAAAAGCAATTCCGCAAGAAACATTGTAAACTAACATAAATATGGTAGTAAACTGTAAACAGAATAAAGTAATTTAAGTTATAAATGAAGGCCCTATGCAATCTAATTCCTGTTTTTTTTTTTTGTTTGTTTTTTTTCACTTTGTGCTACATTTTCCATTTGACATTTAATTTTTTGGGACTCTGTGTTTAATGGTTTGATTAAATTGATTCATTCATTAAAAAGCACAGGTTATTACATTTTTTAAAAACAATTTTAATAACCTATTTTGTGTATTAGTCTTATTTTTCATTAAACTAACTATTAATATAATTACCTGTTGTTGTTTTTTTTTTGCTGTTTGTTTGTTTTTTTTAAATCAAGTGCTTCTGCACTGAGATTCACAGGATAATTTTGCAACAAGAAGTTAATTGATCCAAGGAACTAATCTGAACATAGTAATTATATTACATTTGCATCAATGAACAAATGAATTGTTTATTTATTGTTACTATTCTCATAAAATAAAATAACTTAGTGTGCATGTAGAATTGTAACCCTTCTTTTAATATCTAACAAAGAATATTTTGGCAAATGTATTAAGTCAGAATTATTGCACTCATATTCTATTGTGCTCTTTGACGCGCATATGTGAGCAGGCACCCATTCTGTAAAGTCTGTAATAATTTAATTTGTATCCCATATCACAGAAATCATAGGTCTTAAATCAAATAAATTGATTTTACAGATATTTAGTTGTAGGGCTGTCAAACGATTAATTGTGATTAATCGCATCCAAAATAATTATGTATATTTATATATACATAATAAATATACACAGTAAGCACACATATAGTATGTAAACAGAAACTTTTATTTCGGATGCGATTAATCGTTTGACAGCCCTATTTAATTGTCTCCCAAATTGAGTTCCAGCTCCATAGATTTGGCTCAAAGCATTCCTGTCTTTTGAAAAGGGTTTTTTTTTTTTGTTTTTGTTTTTTAAATAAATCTCATTTTCTTGACGTAACCCTCTCTCTTTAACAGGTACACCTTTGCCTCTGGCTCTCCTGACAACATTAAGCAGTGGAAATGTCCTGATGGGAACTTCATCCAGAATCTTTCAGGACACAACGCCATTATCAACACACTGGCTGTCAATTCAGACGGAGTTCTGGTTTCAGGAGGTGAAATACTCCTCCACACTTTTTATGTTGCAAAGCTTGCCCTGCTAAAAATCTGTTGTAAACAATGTTGAATTTTGTCTTATACATTTGTTCCCCCTCTCTTTTTCCTGATTCCTTCTCTGCAACCCAATTGTTGCATCTGTCCTTGACCATCCTTTTTCTACATCAGCTGATAACGGCACTATTCACATGTGGGACTGGAGGACTGGCTACAACTTCCAGAGGATTCATGCAGCAGTGCAGCCCGGTTCTCTGGACAGCGAGTCTGGGATCTTTGCATGTGTGTTTGATCAGTCTGAGAGTCGGCTCATAACAGCAGAGGCTGACAAAACCATTAAGGTCTACAAGGAGGACGACACAGCTGTAAGTTCTTGATTCACTATTAATTCTTACTCTACTCAAAATCAGTATTAATAATAATAATAATAATAGAAGAATTTTTTTTTAAATATATTCTTAATGGAAAAATGTTATCAGATGGAAAAGAAATGTTCTGCTGTAAACTGTAATGTTTTTTTTTTTAATTTTTTTATTATTATTATAAAAACCTTTCATTGACTTTTTTTTTTTTTTTTTCTTTTTTTCCCTCTCTCTTTCAGACTGAAGAATCCCACCCGGTTAATTGGAAACCTGAGATTCTGAAGAGAAAAAGATTTTAAATTTTTTTTTTTTTTTTATAAACATTTCATTTTGTTACATTTTAGCCAGCTGATTTCTATGACAGTTTCTGCTTAAGGCATAAACATAAATGGCACATCCACAATTCAAGTCAGGAGACTGAAGATCAGATGAGACATTTACCTATTACCAAAATAGAAACAAAATAAATTGCAGTTGTATACATTTGTTGTATACTAGGTTTCTTCCCTGCCTACTCTAAACACCATTTGCATGTCTGTGTGGTCAGGCCTGCCAGCTATTCATTCTGAACAGCAAGAAATCCTACAGTGTAATTACAATGTCAGATGTTATTTTCCTCATCTGATTACTATTGTTGCTCTATCAGAGAGACAAACAATACAACTTTGTAAATATTTGCAAACAATGGCTGTTTATGTTTGCCAGGTTTAAATAAACGGAGCAATTGACATTCATTTTTTTGACACATGACATTTTTTGACAATTAACAATAAATCCCTGTAAATTAGTAATGATAAAAAACTGTTTATACATTGATTTTTGTCTAGAAAATTGTATTATGTCTCCTGACATTTGTAAAATAAAATCTTCATGGTTTCAAAAAAATGGTTTTCATCATATCAGACTAATCATCAATACATGAAAATCTACTGCCCTTATACACCCAATTATAAATTTGTTTTAGATTTATCATCTGATTGGTTCAAGATTATTCTGTGTAACAACTGAGTCACTGTAGGGGTTTGAATATACGCATATAGACTTTGTTCATTCCAAAACACAGTATTGTTTATATATGCTGTATTGTTTCTCAGGTGGCCACTTGGTTGCCAACCTGGGGCTCCAGAAACATGGTTAGGAACAACTGGATCAATTACTGTAAATATGTGCGCTGTGGCTGAAGGAATCTGTCAATTAACATTACAGCAAATGCCCGTTTGTCTGATAAAAGCGGATAACTTGCATTTTTACATTTCACTAAACAGTATGTCAGTACATCAAGGGAGCTGCCAAAACTGTCTTTGGGTTTCATGACCTATTAAATGTCAGTGATGGAGCTCAACAGGTACAAGTGCAGTCATTTGCTTAAGAAATTAAAGAGTTACTGGAAAATTGAAGGAGACTAATCATTTACTGTTTAGAGACCTGAATGCTTTTGTTCATGCAAGAACATAACTTGACATCTTATCTATAATCTAATGATTTAAAACTTTCTTTACACCACAAGTCTTAACTTTTTTTTTTAATTGCATGAATATATATTTGTATTTCATAATATTTGTGACTCTGGACCACAAAACCAGTAGTAAGTAGCACGAGTATGTTTGTAGCAATAGCCAACAATACATTGTATGGGTCAAAATGATCTATTTTTCTTTTATGCCAAAAATCATTAGGATATTAAGTAAAGATCAGGTTCCATGAAGATATTCTGTAAATTTCCTACCGCAAAACTTAATTTTTGCGAAATATTATCCTGTCCTAACAAACCATACATCAATGGAAAGATTATTTATTCAGCATAAATATTTAAACTTATAAACTTATTTCTGATGTATAAATCTCAGTTTTAAAAAACTGACCCTCGTGACTGGTTTTATGGTCCAGGTTCACATTTGTTTCTTTAATAAACTATTTATTTATTAAAAAAAAAAAAATAATAATAATAACTTGTACAGCCTGTAAGTAAGAGTATGTAAACTTACACTAGAAATACTATTATCTATTTAAATCCATAGGTAATTTTTATGATGGTAATGACAGAACTTGCAATCATAGTTGGCTAACTATACTTTTGGGAAACATACCCGTGGTCAGTGACTAGGGTGATGCTACGGAGGAAATATTACAGCTCCAAGACTTCCTACTTAATTGCTAGGACTTCCTATTTCACAGCCTTGATTGCAGTTTCAGGTGCTGCTTACCAGAGATGTGGACTCGAGTCACATGACTCGAGACTCGACTCGGACTCGAGTCGCAAATTTGAGGACTTGTGACTTGACTTGACATAATAAGGGAAGACTTGCGACTGGACTTAGACATTGACAGCAATGACTCGAGACTTGACTTGGACTTAAGCCCTGTGACTCGGAAGTTTTTATGGCTTACCATATATTTAATAAAAAACAAAAAACGGTTCTAATCAGTAGGCTGGTTACTGAAGCGTATGATCACACTGGTATGATTAGCGCAGCTTTTGGCACTGAGCCAAAGACACTAAGCGAGCAAGTGTTTCCATCCACATAATGTTTAGGATAATTAACCTTTTAAACATTTAAAATGCACATAGTCACTATAAACCACTTAAAATAATAATAAGAACATGAAGAATAAACACTGATGTATATTGAAACAGCAGTAACATAATAATAGGCTAAACGTTTCACACATTTTTCCACGTCGAAAGCTTGTATGTAGCCTACATATAAAGTTCAGTCTATTCTTTCTTTTTACCAGCCACTCACTTTCATGTCTTTCAAAAGAAATAGACGAAAGCGTGCTGTATCCGACAGGTTGCTACATCGCACATATAGCTCCTAAACCAAGCCATCAACTGTGATCATTATGAACTTGTTTAAAACACGAAATACATCTACCTACATAAATTTGTTTATCTGAATAGCTACAGTTTTACCATGAATAATGTTGCATGCCTCATTTCTAAAAGGGGTCATCGGATGCTAAGTTCACTTTTTCATGTTGTTTGAACATTAATGTGTGTTGGCAGTGTATGTACAAACCTACCTTATAATGATAAAAATCCATGCAGTGTTTTTTAATCAATCTGTAAAAATAATATCCCCTTTTTCAAATGGAGCCGTTCTTAGATGCCCGTAGGTGTGCCGCCACACCGACAGAGGCCGCTCCCACAATAGTTGATTGATATGAGCTCTTACCTCAGACCAGCTGTAACCTTCCTTGTTTTGATGCTGAAGCAGGGATGTAAGTTAGATTGAGTGATTGAGGTGTTGTGTTGCTGGATGTAATAATGAACATAGTGGTCGTCATTTACTCCCGACATCTGAGCCGCTGAAGATGCAGTGGATAACATTTGTTTGTGAAGGGAATGCGCCTGCCGATCTACATATATCCGTCTATGTTCGCACGAATCATTCGTGATCCAGCTTCACTTACAGCAGAAGTGTGTATAAGGGTTTTTTATGAATCTTTGCGATCGCCTTTTCTTATAACGTGGTAGTTAGGAAGTTTAGCAGCTAAATGCGGCTAAAGTAAACAGACTGGTCATTCCACAGAGAGAAGAGAGGGGCGGGGCGAGCAGAGCTCATTTGCATTTAAAGAAACAACCCCTTAGAATGAGATGATTTTTGCAGAGCTCATTTTGACAAGGTAAAAAGGGTGTTGTTTTACAAAACCATTGAGAATTTTTAATCAAAGTATATTAAAGACTTTTCATTAAGACCCTAAAGAATCATATCAACTTGTGCAAAATGGGCATCCGATGACCCCTTTAATCCCTGAATGGTGTGGTGCCAGACATTTTCGGTTTGGCTACGTGTGGCAAAGGGACATTTAACTTGTAAACTCGAGATATTAACTCATCCCCTAAAATTATTACAATAATAAAATTTTATTTTGAATGAAGAATAACAAAGACTAAAATAGATTATAACTGATATTGTGCTCGATAGTCTCCGTGACATGAAATTTGAATAATTTGTTATTATGAATATTTGTTGAAGGAATAGCCTATATAAGAACATAAAGTAATATAGAACTATAATAAAACACATCCAATCCATCTATTATTCTTGTTTTTTATTTAACATTTGTATATATTATAACCAGTGCTGTAGTGGTGCCAAGTGGGTACACGCTTCATATATTGCTCTTCGCAATCTCTAATAAAATCGGTTGGGGTTTAGTGAATATTCGCATTTATTCACGCATGACTGGATGTGGTGGACTGTCATGATTTTGACTAATGCAGGACACTACTGAATGATGCACATCAGAGGGGTTTTAAGTGGTATAGGTCTACGCAAAGCTGACTGATAAAGAAGTGTACGCCATACCCTCCACTACACCACTGATTATAACTATTCTTAAATATTTACTTTTCCGCTTCATTTCATGTATCTCTTTGCTCAGTAATTAACGTTCCGTATTAACGTACCAGTTTAGGACTATTTTGTAAATATTATAAATGATACCCATCAATCATGTCAATAAAGCATGTCATGTCTTTTTCTGTAGACCTAATGTTACGTCAGTAGGTGGCGATAAATGAGCGTCTGTACTACATATTAGCAAGTAATTCAGTTGATTCAATTGACTCAGTTGATTCATTAAAATCACTGAATCATTAACAAATGAAACATGGGACTTAAAATAAATTAGTAATTAACTTAGACCTATATTTCTTCACAAACAATGATTCATTCCTCAATGAAAGACCACTAATTATTATATCTTTGTAATTATACTTACCATAGACTATTATTGATATTAAATTTACTGTAGTAATTAATACAGAGACACTAATTTGGGCAAACAGCACTAATGACTTGTTTACGACTTGACGTTTAAAGCGGAGGACTTGCAACTCGACTTGGACTTGCCCGTTTTGACTCGGGATTTGAATGCAAAGACTCGCGACTTAATTGTGACTTGCAAAACAATGACTTAGTCCCACCTCTGCTGTTTACTGAACTAATGCACTGAAGACTTTGGGTATGCATGCAACTAGCTCCATTTGGCCCTCTGCGAGTGGGGATCTAACTTGCGATAGGGGGTGCTAAAGACTGCAGCTTCTGGCATCAGACGGTGTTGCGTTTGTTGAGGTCAGAGGAGTGAGGTTTACCTGTACAACCAGCTGGTCCCAGTTACATGCACAAGACTGGTTTGGAAGGGCCTCTTCAGGGTCATTAATCCCAACAGTTTATAGATGATGACCTTGGCACACTTAGCAGTTCTGTAAAAAAAAAAAATGTTGTCTTCCACAATAAAGACTAAAGTGTTCTGATCATAAAACGAAGCATTATATATCATCTTACCATCTTGAATATACCAGGTCCCTCAGCTCCTCCTCCTTGGGAGATAAAGATTGACAACTGATATTCATATGCATTTTAAATAAGTGGTCTTCTTTACTTTTAAGTAAATCTCATTTATGTATGTTATAAGATATCAGAATAATATAATCTTTTGGCCATATAAAAATGAGCAGCTGTACCAACCTGCGTATTTTTGCTTAGTTTGGGCCTTCGAATAAAACACCTACCACCTCCAGTATGAGCTCTATATGAAATATTATTTAAAAAACAAAAAACTGATCCATTAAAAAAATTAGAAATTAAGACTTTCATACTTAAGTTTATCTTCAGTTAAGTAAAGAGAAAAGGCAGTTCATCATTACTTTAGGAAATTTAGGTCAGTCAGTCGAAAAATCTCAAGAGCTCAATGTAACCCCAAGTACAGTCACCATCAACTCCTATGATGAAACTAGCTCTCATGAGGACTATCTCAGGAAGTAGGACCAAGAGCACCTCTGCTGCAGCGGATACGTTTATTAGAATTACCAGCCTCAGAAACCACCTATTGACAGCACCTCAGATTACAGCCCACATAATTGCTTCAAGTGGCAGACATACTTTAACATCCACTTTTCAGAGGAGACTCTGTGAGTGAAGCCTCCATGGTTGTGCAGCAAAGAAACCATTACTTCGAAAGAACAACATGCAGAAGAGACTTGCTTGGGCCAAGAAACACAAGGAATGGACATTGCAAATTTGAGTGCAAATTTGGGATTTTTGGTTCTAACTGCCATGTCTTTGTTAGACGTAGTGAGGGTAAACGGACAGTTCCTGACTGTGTGGTTCCCACAGTGAAGTATGGGGGAGGAGGTGTGATGTTTGGGGGTGCTTTGCTGGTGACACTGTTAGTGTCCAAGTCAAAACTGAGGGCACACTTAACCAGCATGGTTATCTCAACATTTTGCAGTGACATGCCATCCCATCTGTTTTGCACTTAGTGGGGCCATCATTTGTTTTCCAACAGGACAATGACCTCAAGCACACCTCTAGGTTATGTAAGACCTATTTGTCCAAGAAGGAGAGTGATGGAGTGCTGCACCAGATGACCTGGCCTCCACAATCACCTGATCTAAATCCAAATGAGATGGTTTGGGATGAGTTGGACCAGAGCGTGAAGCAAAAGCAGCCAACAATACTCAACACCTCTGGGAACTCCTTCAAGATTGTTGGAAAATCATTCCAGGTGACTACCTCATAAGGTTGACTGAGAGAATGTCAAGAGTGCGCAAGGCTGTCATCAAAGCAAAAGGTAGCTACTTTGAAGAATCGAAAATATAAAACATTCTGGGTTATTTAACATATTTTTGTTGATTACATAATTTCATTGTCTTCAGTATTATTGTTTTAAAAACAACTATTGTCTGAATAGGGTGTTTCTCTGTCTACACTCTTAAAAATAAAGGTTCCAAAAGGGTGTTTTTGCAGTGATGGCATAGAAGAACCATTTTTGGGTCCCCAGAGAATCTTTCAGTGAACAGTTCTTAAAAGAACCATTTTGAAGAACATTTTAAAAATCTAAAGAACCTTTTCTGCATTTGAAAGCTTCCATGGATGTTCAAGGTTCTTTATGGAACCATCAATGGCAATAAAGAACTGTTATTTTTAAGTGTATGGCCCAGGAGGCTGGGCCTGGCTCCAGCATCTCTGCCATGCTGTGACCCTGAATAGGACAAGCGGTTTGGAAAATGGATGCCTAAATGGAAGGAGAGTCAATCTTCACTCACACATTTTTTTCTCATCTTAAATTCTGGCACTCAAAAGTTGAGTGAAATAATGTGCAGCAAGATTTGGAATGAGATATGTAAAAAAGCACGGATATAATCACTCATATGACCCTGGATCACAAAACCAGTCATAAGGGTTCATTTTTTGAAACTGAGATTTGTACATCAGATACAACTATTTGAAAATCTGGAATCTGAGGGTGCAAAAAAAAAAAAAAAGAAAAAAATAATAATAAAATAAAATATTGAAAAAAAATCTGCTTTAAATTTGTCCAAATGTAGTTCTTAGCAATGCATATTACTAATCAAAAAGTTTTTGATATATTTACAGTAGGAAATTACAAAATATCTTCATGGAACACAATCTTTACTTAATATTCTAATGACTTTTGGCATAAAAGAAAAATAGATAATTTTGACCTATATGATATATTTTTGGCTATCGCTGCTAATATACCATGGTACTTAAGTCTGGTTTGTGGTCCAGGGTCACATATATTCCCTAATAATTAAATTTACCCCTTGGCCTGACAGATTACCCCTAATATAATGTTACTGAGCAAAAACAGTGATGATAAATATCTCAATGCAGCAATATTTCTGATTCTGACACAAGCTACAGGTATATCTCTACCGATGGACTCATAATAGATTCAAAAACCAATTACTATTAAAGAAATGGTAAATTAATTATGGTAAAAGATTTAAAGAAATGTAGCATTACATCACTTGCTCACCAATGGATCCTCTGCAGTAAATGGATGCCGTCAGAATGAGGCTGCTGATTGTGTTTCTGATTTCTCTCCTGATTCAGAGGAGGCAACTTTTTCACTGGAGAAAGACCGTATTTTAGCAAAGGTTTAAAGTAAAAATGTGTTAATGATGGATTTGTTTACTACAAACATGCAGCTTTGCAAATCACACAGCGTTAATTGATGAACTTGATTACTAGTGGATTATTAAGATTTTTTTTTTTTTTTTTTATCAGCTCTTTGTGACGGCACCCATTCTCTGCAGAGGATCCATTGGTGAGCAAGTGATGCAATGGTAATTTTCTCCAAAGCTGTTCCAATGAAGAAACAAACTCATTTACATTTTGGATGGCCTGAATGTAAATTTTTTTTTAGCCAAATTTTCATTTTTTAAACTATTCCTTTAACTCAATGACAATAAGCCATTCACACATTTTCATTTAAAGATTGATAGTGTTGCATGATGGAAAATTTAAACCAAAAAATTTTTAATCACTTATTGTCTGTCTACTTTATATGTGAATAAAGAAATACATGGGAAAAATACAATACCAACAGGAAGGCACTTTCCTGTGTTGAAATATCTGACTCAGTATTTAATGATTGATGCACCACAGTACAGATGATGAAATCTTCTTACATCAGGGAGCTTGGAGTGCAGCCTGTTCACCCCCATGACAGTGTTCTGACACGGTAGTGGGGCAATATTGACTTACTGACCATCTAACTCGTGCGCAGAGGTTAACACACCCACACAAAACCTGAATAACAAACGCTGATGCACTCCCATTTTAACATTTCACATTTTAACAGGGTGGGTGTCTATATAGTTTTATACTAAAAATTCTCAATAATAACATTTTATCATAATACGGTTTCTCACTTCTATTTTCCCATTTTTATCTATCAGGTTGTAAGGAATTGAGCTGTGTAACAGGAAAATAAAAAGCAGAACTCTTGTTTTTTGCCCTTTTTTTGGAGACATTATTTTAATGTGTCTTTGTTCTTAGTTATTTATAATCTGCTTATTATAGGTTTAGGGTTAAAGGGGTCATCGGATGCTAAATTCACTTTTTCATGTTGTTTGAACATTAATGTGTGTTGGCAGTGTATGTACAAATCTACCTTATAATGATAAAAATCCATGCAGTGGTTTTTAATTATTCTGTAAAAATAATATCACCTTTTTCAAATCGAGCCGTTCTCAGATGCCTGTCGGTGTGCCGTCACACCGACAGAGGCCGCTCCCGCCATAGTTGATTGTCATGAGCTCTTACCTCAGACCAGCTGTCACAGTCCAGTAACCTTCCTTGTTTCAATGCTGAAGCAGGGATGTAAGTTAGATTGAGCGATTGAGGTGTTGTGTTGCTGGATGTAATAATAAGCATAGTGGTCGCCATTTACTCCCGACATCTGAAGTTTTATGCATATCAAACATCATCGCTGAAGATGCAGTGGATTACATTTGTTTGTGAAGGGAATGCGCCTCCCGATCTACATATATCTGTCTATGTTCACGCGAATCATTCGTGATCCTGCTTCACTTACAGCAGAAGTGTGTATAAGGTTTTTTCTTATGAATCTTTGCGATCGCCTTTCCTGTAGTTAGGAAGTTTAGCGGCTAAACGCGGCTAAATGCGGCTAAAGTAAACAGACTCGTCATTCCACAGAGAGAAGAGAGGGGCGGGGCGAGCAGAGCTCATTTGCATTTAAAGGAACAACCCCTTAGAATGAGATGATTTTTGCAGAGCTCATTTTGACAAGGTAAAAAGGGTGTTATTTTACAAAACCATTGAGAATTTTTAATCAAAGTATATTAGAGACTTTTCATTAAGACCCTAAAGAATCATATCAACTTGTGGAAAATGGGCATCCGATGACCCCTTTAAAGTTTGGTTTAGTGTTAGCTACTTGAAGTTATGCATAATTTACTGTTATTACTATGGTAATTAAATGTAACCTTGTTATAAAGATTTTATGTATCTATTTGTGTACCTTTGTAATATACTACCTGTTTTAATTTTTACCTGACCTGCATTGCCAGTTCTCATTAGTGTTGCACGATATACCAGTACTTAAGAAGTATCGCGATACCCTGCTTTTAAAAATGGTACGATTACGCATTTTACTAGTACCGGTACTTTAACCCTTTAACTGTCACCGTCCACTCTGTGGGACGCCTACGTTTACTTCACCATATTACAAATAAATCCTAATCTAATCATGACAAACTATACATGGTTGGAAAGGTCTGAGACTCCTAAATAGATATTTTACCATATTTCTGTGTTACAAATTATGTAGGAAAAGTAACAGATTAATATATGTCAAGAGTGCAACTTAAAAAATCATAACAAATCAGGAGTTCTGACCTTTGTCACAGAAGACTTTCTTTGTTTCCTTTTTCCCTTTCATGCTTTAGATATTAGAAATGATATATCAGTTCAAAACTTAAAATCTCAAAATTCATCCTTTGAAAGGCATTTTAAAATCAGACATTGCATTACCACGGAAAATGTACATCAAAATCATATTACAAATTTTTTTCATTCAAAAATTATAAAAATTTAAGTCCGGATATGAAATGACAGTGACAGTTAAAGGGTTAAGAATGCATTTTAGTAAGAGTCGTATTTCTGCGTCTCTGTGTTGGTGAATGGCGCAGACGCGCAGTTTTGTTTACTACATATATACGGGTGACTTGATATTTTAGTCAGTTATCGTATCGAAGTCAAAATTTTGGTATCGTGACAACACTAGTTCTCACAATATTTAAGTAAAGAGGACTACAGAATACCTTTCATTTACAAAAGACTGAGAATTTTATTCTTTCATTGACAGTGCAATGTTAGACCATTTGCAGTAAGTTGATCCATTTTTTTTTTTTTTTTAATTTTGGTAAAGTGTTTAAATGTCTCCCAGGCCTCCAAACTGCTTGGCACCACTGTGCTGGCCATCGACACTGATTCTGTTGATGGGAATGATCTTCATGGTGGTCTCCTTCAGAGAATACCAGCGACTGTGCCATGTGGCCCAGATAATGCCATTGTCATATCCATTCTGTGTGTCCTTCTCTGTGTACTTGCCACCTGTGAAGACAGAAACAATACATCAGCAAAATGATTCCTGCATGTATAGTATTTACTTTTCCTTGCATGTCCTCTGAAGGATTTACCCTGGTAGTATTTTCCATTGAGATGAGCAGCATGGCACCGGTTCATCCACCAGCCAGTGCCTTCCTGCAAGGCGCAGTTTTCATGAAACTTGTCGTTGTCTTTGTCAGGTGTACTGAACTGCATGCCATTGTGAGATGTGTAGAATTTGTCACTGGGATCATCTCCGAAGTCATAACCATCAAAGGCATCACCAGCATCTCCACCAAAGTAATAAGCATACGTCAAGCGGTATGCATCAATTTCTGGTCCAAGTTTGAAAGCGGCGTAGTCAGCATATCTAAGAAAACAAGTTTAACAAGGTATATTTAAGACAAACACTCCTATTGATTGTTGTGCACCCTAATGTTCAGCAGCATGTTTGATTTGACTGAAAGGGTCGTGCAGTGTGACTTGGCAAGGATCAATTTTGGTAGCAGAGCAAAGTCCTGTTTGGTGACTGCAGATAAGAAAAACTTCTACATTGGGAATTCATGAATAATTCTTGCTCAGATTTGACATCACAATTATTCCTGTAACTCATAAGCCATAGAGCAGTGATTCTGAACTCCAGTCTGAATCTGTGAGTTAATTGAGGGAGACATACAAAATGTGCAGAGCAGTGGGCCTCGAGGACTGGAGTTGAAAACCACTGCCATAGAGCATGGTCATAGTAACATGAAGGTCATGCATTTGATTCCCAGGGAACACATATACTCATGAAATGTATACCTTGAATGCAATGCAAGTCAGTTTTGATAAAAGTGTCTACACTCTTAAAAATAAAGGTGCTTTAAAAAGGTTCTTCACAGCGATGCCATAGAAGATCCATTTTTGGTTCCACAAAGAACCATTCAGTCAAAGGTTCTTTAATGAACCATCTCTTTCTTACCTTTTTATAATATGAAGAACCTTCATTTGCCACAAAGAACCCTTTGTGAAACAGAAAGGTTCTTCAGATGTTAAAGGTTCTTTATGGAACCATTAGACAAAAAAGGTTCTCATATGGCATCGTGAAGCACCTTTATTTTTAAGAGTGTACCATAGGGGTGCCCAATCCTGTTCCTGAAAAACTATCTTCCTGTTGAGTTCAGTGTCAACCCTGCTCCAACAAACCTCTCTGTAATGTTCCTAAAGATCATAAGTAGCTGGTTCAGGTGCATTTGATTATGGTTGAAGATAAACTTTGCAGGAAGGTCGATCTCCAGGAGTAGGATTGGGCACTCCTGGTCTACCGAGTGTGTGAACGTAAAGATAAGTGATTTGTGAGCTCCACTTGTGAAACTCAAACCTAAAATTGTACAATATTATGCTGTGTGTGAGAATAAGATAATCAGTTTTCTATGGTTCATTACTTTTTGACGCCATCCCAATCGACCATCTCTATCCTCAGTATATAAGGCACACTGGACTGAATAGACAGCAGATGAATCTTCTCATTCCCCAGCCAGAACTCTGTTTTGTCATCTGGTGAGAGGTATCCAAAACCTTCCTTATACTGAACCCAGTTTTTGTTGAAGTCAACACTGCCATCACGTCTCTGAAAAACATTAAATGAATTTTGATCAATAAAGCTGCATGCCTTTGTAACTAGTTCTAACTGGTGTCAATGGCGTGCTAACAAGTACGTTAAAGATTACAGTTAGTCTTTAGTGGCCTCATGAGGGGAGTGATGTTTTACTAGCTGGACTACGTTACACTCACCCTCCCTAAATCTCAGCCCCATCTGGGTCACGGCACCAACACTGCTGGCCCTACCTGATTTGAACTAGCATCAACCAGCACAGGAGGCTTCTTATTTCTTAGTAATGCACTGATAACAAAATTTTAGCTGATACAATAATAATTTCAAATTATTTATATAGTCGTACATCCCTACATTTTCTTAAAGTAAATTGTGTCTCTGTGCATTGTTCTGCCACGTACCCTCTGAAGTACAGTCCATCCACGTCCAAAGGTGTCTATCTCACAGTACACCAGGAATGCCTCAGGAGCCCTGGCTGGTTTCACATAGTAGAGGCCACTGACCTTACCGCCTCTATTTGCAACGTCCTGACAGTCTGGGGAAAATGTACACATACTTCAGTCGTCTAAACTTACGTACATTCAACAGTAAATTCAGTGTGTCAGTTGTCATTAAGATGTTTAAAAGTGCTGGTTTTACCTTTGCCTGTGACTGACTGAATCTCCACAGTGTCTCTGCAGGGCTCTTTGCAAATCTGGTCCAGCTGGAGAGACATCTGCTTTAAATCGGTTATTCTTTTCTCGTTAGCCTGTAGGATTGACTGCAGTTGACTAGGGAGGGGGGAATACAAAAACGAATACATTTTAAAAGACTATAGATTCATATTATGACATTTAATAAAACCATGACCATTTTTTTAAATAAGTAGCAGAAAAAAGTAGAAAAATGCTTACTATAGTTGATCTTCCTGAGCGAGAATGCTCTTCTCAAATCGCAGTATATCATCGAGCATACTTGTAGATTTTTTGATGTATGTATCTGACAAAAAGACAAAAATTAAACAAAGTTTCAAATTTACTTTAAAAAAAGCAGTTCATACATACAAAGGGCTGAATATGGCTATTCAATTATAAGCATGCTTTGAGAAGCATAAAAAATTATAATGAAGAAGCCGCATTGAGAGAATAAAAAAACATTGAAAAGAATAATATTTTGTATACTTTTTATTAGTATTTGAAAAAGGTTTTCTCCTGTGGTCCTGTGTTGCGACCAACTTGTAAAAAACAGGACATTATATAACAGAAGGGATAATTTAAGGTTACGAAATGTCATGTGGTGTGACTCCCATAATCTCCAATAATGTGTGAAAAAATAAATAATTATATTTTAAACATTTTTAAATAATAAAATACACTCGCATTTATTTTTACTTAATGCCCTTATGCTCAAATAACAGACACCTGCATTATTCTGAAAACAGCATCTAAAAAGCACCTGCGAGGTCATCTGAGACCATTTTGCTTGAAAGAATTTTTTTTTCAATTTAGAATTAATGATAGATCGTGCTACCTGGTGCTTGTTTTTGTGCTTGTGTTTCCGAGTCTCTCAAGTAGACCACTTTGTCCTGCGCTCCTTTGGTTAAGTTGGCGATATCCTCCAAATCTTGTTCCATTTGATCTAGATCTCTGTCCATAACAGGCTTGTACCTCTGCAGGTAATCAGCAACTCCACATGTAGTGGGGCAGTATATCCCCTGTGGGACAGAGAATGGAGAGCTGCTGTTAAAACAGTGACTGTTACCAGCTTCTTAAATGCAAATTCATTATTTGAAACAATCCAGAGAAGACGATCTGTACTTACAAACCCATCATTTGGGTTACATGCATCTTGCGATGGTGCATAGTCCCCTCTTTGCTTAAGGTGATAAAAGATAGAAAAGACCATTAGTGAAAAAAAGGGCTATTACAATAAAAAAAGTTTTATGCTGCTTGTTGCTTACCGCTGATGCTAATATGGACAGCAGCAGGATGGAAACAGCCACACGCATGAACGAGGCCATGTTGGACCTACAATCTGTCTGGTCCCTCGAGATTGTGAGTGACTGTTGACTCCTGCAGGATATTTATCCGATCAAGGTCCTGTTCAGAGATGGAGATAACGGTCCACTATACAAATAAGAGCTACCTCCACCCCTCTCTTACTCACCGTGTGACTCAGAACGAACCGTAAATTTTGCAGAGACTGGTCAATGTGTCCATCATAATGCTGAGTACATGCTAATGTAAATAAATGGACAGAGACAAGCATACCACATGATGTTGAAATTGCAAAGCCAATAAATAATTGTTATTGATGACAGAGTCATATAATTGTACATAATTTTTTTTTAAACTTTAGTTTAATGAGGAAAGGACAGCGAAACATTTAGCTGAACTGAAGCTCACACAGGTTTGCTTGAATTTAACTTACTTTAACTTAATTTGTTTTCACAAAAATTAGTTTGAGACTTATTTTAAAAAAAAGACAATAATTTAATACCATTAGAATACATTTTATAGTCATGTTGAATCACTGCTTTGTTGAAAATACTTTTTTTTCTTATGCATGAGCATAATAAACTAACAAATAAACAAACAAACCAAAAAGACAAACAGATCCATTACCATGACACAGCATGGTTCTATTGCTACAGAGCCTATGTTAATGATTTGTAACTTTTTTTCTCATCCAGTGTTGGGAGATCAAATGTTCCACAAATCTCGAAACAACATGTACAAATAAACAGACACATTTGCTGACATACTTTCATCCCCACCACCTGAGTCTTTGGGGTAAAGAATGTCTTTCTTCATTTTACTGGTATAATGACCAAAGTAAACAATTGCTATTTAGTATATTAAATAATGATAATAATAATAATAATAATAATAATAATAATAATAATAATAATAATTAACAAAGCTGGTCCAGTGAATGTGGTCAACCACCTGAGCCACTGGGAAAAATAGAAGAAAAACAACTTCTTTCTTCCTTTTACTAATAACTAAATAGCATTTTGATATAAATTGGTCATCCATATTTGCATAGTATTTATGATCAAGAAGTTAGAAGCAGTGTTGTAGCTGTTTTCAACACAGATTTTAAATTTTTATGAGGTGTTTATGTTACTACCATTTTGACCCTTTTAAGTATTTGATGACTGAATATTACTAATCACTCTGAATATAAATATTGCTCAATACTTGTCTATGTTTTAGGGCCACGAACATCGGTACCAAAGGTGATATAGACTTTGAACATATTTTTACCAACTTGACCACTAGGGGATGTTATATAACAAAAGTAGGTCCATATCATTGTTATCAGAGAAGCAGCACACACATTTGCAGCTATTAAAAACATTAATTGATATACAATACTTTTACAATAAACTAAATTGGTAAATGAATTAGTTTAAACTGGCTAAACTGGGGAGCTTTTGTTATTTTGTAAGGTTAATTTTAATGTTAACATTAAAATACAGTAATCCATTAGAATGCATAATATTTTTTATATTTATTTATTATATTAATTAAGCTTATAAATGGATGAGTAATATAAACAAGAAAATATGTAAACAATAAAAATCTTGTCTCTGAGAAGTCATATTTGAATGATTGATTGAATAATGAGCTTCCAGGACAATTTTTATGAGAATAAAGAAACTTGTCTTGAGGTCTTAAGGTGTTTGTATTTTATTAGTTTGCTTTATGAGTCAGATACATGTGTGTGCGTGTGTTCTGGTATATATGGTTTACACGTGTATAATGACAACATAAACATTACAAGGACACTTCCTGTGTCCCCGTAAACCAAATGACTCAAAAAACATGAAAATATATTTTTTTTTTCCAAAATTTTTTTGAGTTGTAGATTTATGGGTAGGATTAGGATAAGGGGATAAGAAATACAGTGTTGTAGTGAAGACCACCTAAGCTGAGACAAAGGTAGGACCAAGCTATGAATATAACTGAAGACTGGCATTTAGATGCACAAACATTTGCATGTTCAATCCTTGTGCGTCAATAAAAAAAGTTACACATAGGTCCTTAGTGGACAAAAATGTCCATGTTAAAGAACTGTCATATATATATATATATATATATATATATATATATATATATATATATATATATATATATATATATATATATATATAATTAGCTCTTTAATATACAGAAGCAGAAAACAGGAATAAAGCGAGTATTTGCTTTATAGGCCAAACCTGAAAAAAATGGCACCATCTGGTAAAAAACAGTAAAAAAAAATAAGTTTTAAAGCCTTGCCAACAGAATGAAAGTCTGTTAACAAAAATTGCATCATTTTACAGTTAAATAGCACTGTGATTAAAAATTGCAGTTTTAATGGGTTTCAATAGGGGCATTTTTGTCCTTAAGGTCCTGAGAGGAACAATTTTGTGTACCTACTGCATAAAACAGTGGCTGGATTTGTGATTTGCAGTTTTTCTCTCTCAAATATTACATTTTTTTATGACGCACATACAAACCACACTCTGACATCCATACCAACACACCCACACAATTATAGCTGCATTATTTATCCAGTTGGCTCTATAATATGCAGAAGCAGAAATAAATAAGTATAAAGAAATAAAGAAATAAAGCATTTGCTTTATTGGCCAAAAAAACTGCACCAATTTAATTTTGAAGCCTTGCCACCAGAATGAAAGTCTGTTAACAAAAATTGCATCATTATATAGTTGAACAGTAAGATTTTTAATGTTTTTTTATTTATTTATTTTTTTTTTTTGTAATTCTCTTCTGCTCACGAAGCCTGCATTTATGTGATCCAAAATACAGCAAAAGCAGTAATATTGTAAAATAGTTTTACTATTTAAAATAACTGCTTTATAGTTTAATATATTTTGAAACGTAATATATTGTAATATGTACAAAAAGCTCAATTTACAGCATCATTACTCCAGTCTTCAGTGTCACATGATACTTCAGAAATCAATCTAGTATGCTGTTCAAGAAACATTTATTATTATTATAAATATTTAAAACAGTTGAGTATAATTTTTTTTCAGGATTCTTTGATGAATCAAAGGATAAAAAGATCAGCACTGGTCTGAAATAAAAAGCTTTTGTGACATGATACACTACCATTCAAAAGCTTGGAGTCAGTATTTTTATTTTCTGGGGAAATAAATTATAGAAATTAATAATTTTATTTAAAGATGCTTTAAATTGATCAAAAGTAAGGATAAAGATATTTATAATGTTACAAAAGATTTCTATTTCATATAAATGCTGTTCTTCTAAACTTTCTATTCATCAAAGAAACCTTTTTTTTTTTTTTTTTTTTTTTACTGAGCTGTTTTCAACATAATAATAATAAATGTTTTTTTGAGCAGCAAATCAGAATATTTGAATGATTTCTGAAGGATCATGTGACTGGAGTAATGATGCTAAAAATTCAGCTTTGAAATCACAGGAATAAATTACATTTTAAAATCTATTCAAATATTATATATAACAGTTATTTTAAATAGTAAAAATAATTAATAATTTTACTGTATTTGCTCTACTTTGGATCAAATAAATGCAGGCTTGGTGAGCAGAAGAGACTTCTTTAAAAAACAATAAAAATCTTACTGTTCAAAAACTTTTGACTGGGAGTGTATTTCTTTTCTTTCGTACTGTAAAATGCTTTATTCACAACCACAAATGCTTACAGTAAAAAAAAAAAAAAATCTTGGTTTCAATCTTGCTTTCTTGTTTACTGTGTTTTTTTATGGCATAGGTGTTTGCAGAGTAAGACAAATGTTCACTCTTGAGATGTGTTTGTGATGTTTTGAATGCAGTGCTTCATTTTGCAAAAGATGTAGGGCATTTTGCATTTTGTGTGTGAAATTCTTGGATTAGTGTATAAAGTTTTAAAAAAAAATGTAGGCAAAGTTTTGAAAATGTGTGTAAACAGTTGAAAAAAACTGTAATGGGTTTCAATGGGGACATTTTTGTCCTTAAGGTCCTGAGAGGAACAATTTTTTGTACCTAGTGAAAAAAAGATTTATTAAAGAAAATGGGGGTGAAATAGTAAAATCCCAATAAAAATACACACCTGTGCCAAAATTATGCAGCCGGCAATAACACAGGCAAAATGATAAACAACAACAACAACAACAACAACAACAAAAAACTTAAAAGGACAAAAATGTCCAAAAGGTTGCACTAGGGTTGAGTTAGTGTAAAACAAGTCATTTTCTGTTGCCAGCAGGGGGTGCTATGATTATAACTGAATGACATACCTTACATTTCATTCAGAAGGGCTCATCCCTATGCCCTAATCCCTTCAAAGGTTTTGAAGGGTTGAAGGGTGTAGGAGACCAAACAACTGTTTCTTGAACTGTTTCTTAATCCTTTATTCTGAAGGGCCCTTTGAAGTGGCCGGTTTTGAGCACTTCAATTTGGAATGACCCTTCAATATGGCAGCCATGACTGCTTTCACTCCGAAGTGCCCTTCGGAGGGCGATATATCCCGTTTGGAATGTATTGATTGTAAGGCTGAGTTACAACAACTTCCTTTTCCATGGCATAACGTTGAACTTTGTCAGGCTGTCACAGAAAAAGATATAGACTCTTCAACGTAAACTCAAGATCTGTTGTGATTTAGCTCAAAGGGAAATGTATATAAATAATTACAATTAATTATGATTAATTACAATTATTTATATCATCTGCCAGTAGTAACTGTAGCAGAATTAATTTTCCATCAACTAATCTGTTCGTTCAGCGAACATTCAGTATAAGTTTTATATCAACTCTAAGAAATGATATTTTCTTGGGCACAGAAAATAACTTCCTTAAAGTACTATTGCATTAGAGCATGTGGCTCAGATCGGAATCGTAAAGGGACATTAATTTGCAAGGCAGAATCAGAATCAAAACGAAGGACTAACACATAACTAACCTAAACAAACAGACATGGAATCATTCATACATGGGGGAAGGGTCAGTGAGAAGCAGTTAGAGAGACCAGAGAATGCAGCTATGAAAAGAGTCAGTTAACCACCTGAGTGAAACCATCAGTGCTGTCTACAGCTTGTACTAAACCTCTGTTTTGTATAGTTAAATGTACGATACTTGCATTGCCTTGGTCGTTGAACAAGTGTCCAAATGCAGTCTCGGGTGAAAGTCTCGATGGTTTGGAGCAGTGGTGGTTTTGGAATCGCGATCACGTTCTTCCGGGTCTGAAGAGTGATGAACTCCAAAGATGTTCTGACTCGATGGTGACTGGGAGTTTCTTCCCATGTGAAAATTGAAGAAGAACCAAGAGCTGAGAGGGACCCAGCTGAAGTCCTGTGGTCTTTGGAGAATGGAAAGACAAGGCCGCAAGGCAGGGTTCCTCCACACGGGCAGCAATCGTGAAGAGCGCGAAAAGAGTGAAGAGAGAGAGGAGGTCAAACGTTTGATGCCTTTAAGGTCTCTGGAGGCTGCGCCTCCAGGAGGTCCACGAACCAATGGTAACTTTCGCCTTTGGAGGGAAAGTTTACGACTCTTTGTCTGTGAGCATGGCATTTTGCATATGTAATTCGATTGGGTGTTGATGCAAAAACTAGTAAGGTTTCTTAAAACACTAATATGTTGCATAGGTATCAACATCTAATTTACACCATCTTTTAGATCATCAAAATACGAATTCAAAGAAACCAAACATGACCTAGGTGGGTAAACGACTAGTCATCTATCATAACGTATGCATAAAACAGTAGAAAGACAAATACAACAGACAAAATTAAAATACAATGCAGTAATACTGTACACAATGACCTGGGCTATGTGTGATAGGAAGGTCAAAGAAAGGTTTGTCTGTGAATGAATAGGAAAGAGTCCATCCCTATAGGCATTGTGTCTTTCCTATAGGGAAATGTAGCATGTCTGTGTCTGTTTGCATTCCTTGAAGCAATAAAACCTATGATATCAGATGGCCACCCTGGAAACGGAGCCCTTTCAGGGTGTTCATTGCTTTGGGGGGGTTGTCTCCAAAACTCCAGCATATAGCTGGGGTTGTTGGTTTTGAAGATTATTTGTTAAATGTAAATGTAACAAATAACTGTGTCTGATTGGTCCAGATACTACAATCTTTGTAATTTGTACTTTAGATTACAATGACTGAATTTGGTGTTGATCTGATTAAATCACTAGGAGGAGTTTGTTAAAATACAAAGCCTAGAAATGGCAAAAACTGTGTAAATTTGATGAGAAAATTCAAAATAACTGACTTTCTGTTGGGTTTTAGTTTTTTTTGTGTGTTTTTGGTAGTGTTGTGTTATGCTGCCTTCACGCCATGTCGTAATTACCGTAACTCTGAGATGATAACACATGACATTTTGCTCATAGCTTTCCATGTTGTTGGACTCAGAGGTAGCGCCTAAGTAGCATCAAAATGAGCCTGTCACATGGTCACGTGGTACATCTGTCACTGGTCATAGTTGTAAGTTGTTCAGGTTCAGTTGTTCAGTTCAGGAGCACGGGGGGCTTTGGCATTTACAGTGTTGCCATAGAAACTCATAATTCAGATTCAGAGTAGAACGTCACATATTTTCATCTTGGAATTACAAAATTGCAGCATTGCACGTGTCCACCAAATTTTGTACCTGTACGTAAAACGTAGGTCGAGGGGCACTTCATTGAACGTGCATACGTTATATAAAATTTTGAATATAGAAATATTATGGAAAAATGAAATGATACTTTTAAATTCAAAACTAAAACCGCCAGTAGGCTAGTGGCAAATCACTTAATGAGTGAGTCATCATTTATTCAACCAATACAGTCAGAGCAGCTAATTGATTAAGTAATGAAAGGCTGCTGAATGTTGCTAGGAAATGTACAACAGTTCTGCTAGAGATTTATTGCTTGAATTTCCTAGTGAAACGGACAGAATTTAAAATCTGAGACTTTGTTTCATATCAAAAGTAACACAAGGCTTAGCTTATTGGGATTTATTGAATGGGAGGCGCATTATTTACTGGTCATTCATCAACTGAAAACAGTATAAATCAAAATATCAAATGGGTTTTACGAATCAATATATTGGTTCATAAAAATAAGAATATATTAAATACACTGTTACTGTAGGGTGTGCTGTTGAACATGAAAAGCATGATCTTATGAAAATTAAAATGACGGGTAATAGTAGATCGGAATTTCTACGACCCTGTCCGTCATTTTGACACAACCTCTGCTTAATATTAACTTGAACATTTGTATAAAATCAATATCACATTTGCAAATATGTTCATATAGAGATTAATCTCTAATCTCACACAAGCACTTTTTTTTTGACATAATTCAATTATGATCTGGCATAACAGCATCAAAAGAAATAAAATTAGAAGTAAGTTATTTATTGCATTTGAATTAGGAAGTTTCACATCCGATCACATTAATGATGTTAACAAATAAATCAGACAATGCATCAGCAATTTAGTAATATCCTTACAGTTGTGGTCTTGACCAGTCTTGAAATAAAATCCTAAGTCCTTTTAGTCAGAGATAGAGTACAAATATGGTCAAGACCAAGATCTTCAAAAAAATTATCTTAAGATTGGTCTTGAGTACTACAACTCTAAGTCCCTATAAAACACATATGCAAGAATGTGTATGTGTGTAGGTGGGTGGATTTAGGCGTTAGGGAAGTTATAAGCAAAAATGGTTTAGCTTCAGAACAAAGTAAGCTTTATTGTTTGTCTCAAAGCAGAATTGAATGAAACAATACTTTGCAGTGTTCAGACAGGACTTGAATTCTCAGGGGGCCTCATGGCCTGAAACTATTCAAAAGTTTTTGATATTACAACATACACAACAAAACATTTTTGGAAGCTACAGTTTTTGGTCTTCTGTTAGTCTAAAAGATAGAGTTGTATTGACAGAAAATAACACAAGTTTATCAATGAAGCCTGGAGCCTATACTTAAAAAAGCTGCATTTGTAGTAAAGATATATAAAGTTGCATTATTTTATTTTATTTATTTATTTATTTATTTATTTATTTTTTCTGTGTGTAAGGACTATGTTGCAAATGAATGTTATTGAGCTGAATGCATTTTAATTACAAAAGTATCACTGCATGAAGAGATTGGTGACAAATATCCAGCTGCCGTTGAAAAAGATTAAACTTTTATAAACAACAAGAGATAAACAAGATTCACTGAGTCAAACAAAGGCCAGCTCTGTTTTTCTTCTTTAACTGTGGTAGCAGTAAAGGACATTTGAAAAAAGTCTGATCTCAGTCCGAACACTCCTTATTATAACTTTTTTTTTCTTTTTTTTTTTCCCATCAGTTTAGAAATAAAACTGCTGGATTCAGTGCCTGTGAACAAAAGCTTAAACTACAAAATAAACAAATAAATAAAAATGTAAGAAGATGATCCACAGAGCTGACCCAAGTAGTTCCTGGTGGAATTAAAGCTTCCTTCACTGTTGATTTACAGCTTTGTACCCAATAGCAGATGAGTTTACTGGGCCAGTGGGTCTAGACAGAGTGACGTTCTTTACATTTATATTTGTGCAAAGGTCCACAACAAGGTTTCTTCATTCTGTTTATTTTCTGCTTAGGTGTATCATGAAGCTCTGACTCTGCCAATAACATCATTAAAGTGACCTGGCTGTGACCTGATTTTATGGCGTGAATCCATATTGAACGCGGTAGACGACAGATATAAGGCATGGCTGACCCGAGAGTCAACTTCAGCGTCTGTGAACTTAAACAACTCTGAACTCTGCCTGAACCTCTCTAAAAACCAGATGGAGAGCTGCTTCCATTTCACAAGTCCCAAGATGCAGCCTGCCAACTCTTCAGTCTCCCAAACAAAAGATAAGAAATGTCACCACCATAGTAGCGATCATGGGAGGTCATTGCCGTCTAAACTGTACTGCAACACACAGAACGTCTTAGGTCATTTTGAGGTTATTTAGTATAAGGCCTGAACTGAGATTCCACCAGTTGTATACATACCACAGTGAAGTTTGTAAAACTGCCAGACCTTCCCTATTAATATGCTTGTGGTTTTTATTGGCATGTATACACATATTGTATTGTGAGGATTATTAGAACTTGTGGTATAGAGCTTAACATCAGTAGCTTAGTAATGCCCCATTAAGACCCAAACAGCCATATAATATTCTTATGTGTACAAATTAAGTGTTTTCATGGGGCCTTTTACAGTTGAGGTCAAAAGT
Organism: Cirrhinus mrigala; assembly: GCA_036247105.1. Lineage (NCBI taxonomy): Eukaryota > Metazoa > Chordata > Actinopteri > Cypriniformes > Cyprinidae > Cirrhinus > Cirrhinus mrigala. The sequence continues at coordinate 26,005,038 of CM070007.1, read as the reverse complement.
TTACATCCCTATTCAGAATCATTAAAAATGTTAATTATTTTACCAAAATAAAAGAGATCATACAAAATGCATGTTATTGTTTATTTAGTACTGACCTGAATAAGAAATATTACATAAAAGATGTTTACATATAGTCCACAAGAGAAAATAATAGTTGAATTTATAAAAAATGACTTGGTTAAAAAGTATACATCCCCTTGATTCTTAATACTGTGTTCTTACCTGAATGATATATGGCTGTGTTTTTTGTTTAGTGATCGTTGTTCATGAATCCCTTGTTTGTCCTGAACATTTAAACTGCCTGCTGTTCTTGAAAAAAATCCTTCAGGTCCCACAAATTCTTTTCCTTTTCACCAATGAGGACAACTAAAGGACTCATATGAAACTATTACAAAACGCTTACTGATGCTCCAGAAGGAAAAACCATGCATTAAGAGCTGGGGGGTGAAAACTTTTGAACAGAATAGAGATGTGTACATTTTTCTTATTTTGCCTAAATATATTTTTTTCATTTAGTACTGCCCTTCAGAGGCTACAGAAGATAGTTACATGTTTCCCAGAAGACCAAATAAGTTAAATTTACCCTGATTTACAAATTCAAAAAGTTTTCACCCCCGCCCCCCGTCTCTTAATGCATCGTTTTTTCTTCTGGAGCATCAGTGAGCAGTGAGGACTCATGAACAACTATCATTAAACAAAACAAATCAAACAAACAAAGAAAACACAGCTGCGGATCATTCAGGTAAGAACACAGTATGAAGAATCAAGGGGATGTAAACTTTTGAATCGGGTCATTTTTATAAATTCAACTATTATTTTCTCTTGTGGACTACATGTAAACATGTTTAATGTGAAATATCTTATTTAGGCCAGTACTAAATAAACAATAACATGCATTATGCATTATCTTATTTTGGTAAAATAATTAACATTTTTAATGATTCTGAACTTTTGACCTCAGCTGTACATAGTTTAGCTAAACACGGCTACAGAAGTGTTTGGAAGTACATTTGGAAAAAATGCCTGGTGTTAATGACATCCATCTGACCTTAACCCTATAAATCCTACAATCATATTTCTATGTATCATATTTGACCTGCAAATTTTGAAATACCTGTTGTACCTAGTCTACTGCATCTGTCATTTAGCAAGTAAAAGGCCTTTTAGTAATATTATTACATTTTTCTGACTCATTCAAAATTATTCTTGGTCTGGAAAGGACAGCAAATTAATACTAAAAAAATTAAAAAAGGAAAGAAACTTCTCAAAGTGTTGGTCTGAATGCAAATCGTCATGACTTGAGGTAAAAACTAACGTACGTAATCAAGTTTTAATTGTATTAATTAATTCAGAAAAGTGTCAGACTGCTTCTAATGGTTCCCATTGAGACTGTTTATGATAGTCATGCTGACAGTTACTGAGGTTTATGTCTCCTCTCCATTTGATTTACTGAAGTCCTCTACTCTGTTCTCAAAATTAAGCCACTCTGCTGATCCTTTTTTCCATCAGTGTTCTCTTCAAAACTTTGTAAACAGGACTGGAAAGAACTAGCAATGAGAGAATAATCAATGAACAACCACTGAAAAAAAAAAAAAATGTGAGAGTTAAGTATAGTGCATTTCTCAGGGGTACTCTTATCTGGCATCCCGTAAATATGGTCATAGTGAATTTGAAAGTGAGGAGGTCATAGCGAGGGCAGTGTAAGTTCAGCGGCCGTCACTTCAAGTGTGGTTCTGCAATGACCACAGTTTCACATCTGCCCTTCAGACCTTAGACTGCCTGTTGATCACAGCTGCCAAATATTCAGGCCACAATAATAATTACACAATAATTATTTATGCTACACAAAAGCCTTTTACAAATAAAAAATGCATGTGGCTTAGATAGAAGACCTTGAACGTGATCACAAACACATATTTATTTTTTATAAAGGATCTCCACCGCACTGCGCTCTGGTGATTTTTTCTTTGTTTTTTTTGTTTTTTTATTGATGGTTTAAGTATTGCACTTAGTAGTTATGAGAGTTATCGCAGGCAAAGGCCTGTACTAACTAGATTAAAGATACAGCACCTTTAAAACTGCTCTAGGTAGGTACAATGACACATATCCAGTTCTTATCATAGCTGAACAAAGAAAAACAGAACTGGCCTATAATCAGCTGTTATAGATCCTTAAATATATTTATTGGGCCCCTCCCTGATGTTACCATTGGTCCATATATTTTTTATACCAGTTTACAGCCTATGATTACTTTATTACAGATATGCCATAATTATTTCTTCCAGTTTGTCAACTCAGCTGGCAACAATCTTCCACAGTCAACTATGTATCTATATAAGCAGACTTCATGTGCTAGAATACATTATCCCCCGGTTTCACAGGCAAGGCTTAAGGCTAGTCCCAGACTAATATGTATGTTTGAGCTGTCTCAACTGAAAATATCTTGCTCTGACATTATCTTAAAATATGCCAGTGCCATTGTTCAAGATGCACACCTGTAACTTTTTCTTTTAAGGCATTTTTATAAAAGCTGCTTAAATATTCTAATTTAACTAAGGCCTAGTCCTGGCCTAAACTAACCGGGCCCTGATTTCTTAAAATTATGTTTGGAAAAATATTATGCTTATGCTTAAAGGAATAACTTGCCCACAAAAAAAGAGAAAATTGTTGCTGAAAATGTACTCACCCTCAGGCCATTTGCGATTGTAGATGAAATTGTTTCTTCATCAGAACAGATTTTGAAAAATTTAGCATTATCACTTGCTCACCAATGGATCCTCTGCAGTGAATGGGTGCCGTCAGAATGAGAGTCCAAACAACTGATAAAAACATCATAATACACTCTGAAAAATAAAGGTGCTTTATGATGCCATAGAAGAACTTTTTGTCTAAATGGTTCCATAAAGAACCTTCAACATCTGAAGAACCTTCGACTGAATGGCATCGCTTGAAGAACCTTTTGAAGCACCTTTATTTTTAAGAGTGTAATCCATAAGTAATCTACACAACCTCAGTCTATCAATTAACATCTTATGAAGTAAAAACTGTGTGTTTGTATGTTTTTAACTTCAAATTGTCGCTTCTGGCTAAAATTAAATAAATCCACAAAATTGCTTGCAGATAAAAAGTTTTCTCATTTGAATCAGGAGAGAAATATGCACAGATCAAGCACTGTTTACAAGCAAAATCTGAAACTGTTCGTGACAATTTTGTCTGTGGATTCTGATGTGAGAGGAAAATATGAAACTTTTTTACTGGAGGAAGCGTCATTATGGATTATGGATTGTAATTACATTACTTGCTTTCATTGCCTAAACTAAGTGGAAAAAATCAATGTAATATAAAAAGAGTTTCTGTTTGAGATGTCATTTTCTCCTGTTTTTTTTTTTTTTTTGATTAGCTGCTGATATGTAGGTCAAATAGGACTAGCCAGACATTGTGGAGGATAAATAGTGATTCTGATTACATGCACTAGATTGGACAAATGGGTCTAATGATTAAAACAGAAAGAGGATCTGAATGCTTTCGGGTACAAAATGTTTAAAGATTGTCAGATGACCTGATTACGACAAAAAATCACCATTACGCGCCACCGCTAATTAAGGCCACTTCTTCTATTGACGTTTGCAGAAATTTTTTGGGTTCTTAGGAGAAAGGCTGGGCAGAACAATGCGTGTGAGAACAGCAAGTGGTATTGTTAGAGGATAATCAGCCCCTGCCTCTAATGAAGGGGCTCACGTTTTACAGACTAGACTGTAAAATCAGCTCAGAAGGGACTTCAAAACATGTTTTGAGCAGAGGTCCTTCATGCTTTTTAAACAGATGTATGGAAAAAGTATAGAATGTATTATACAATGGACATAAATGTGGATTATAAAGTCTTTTTAAACAGTGATACATAAAATTGTTTAGTTCTCTGGTTTCTTTTGTATGTTCATTTACAGTCACACAGTTGAGTTAATAAGCACATTTAATTATGTTGCAAAGTCCTTGTATGTGAATAATTAGAATGCAAAAAGTACATATAAAAAGTACATTTATAAATAGAGCATACTGATTAAGATTTCAAACTTTTTCTTTTTTTTTTTTTTTTTTGGTTTGTATGTCATTGTAAAGTGTTACTAATAAGCTTACTGTTTATTTGCAAAAACTACACAACATTAAGTAATCAAATCTTGAGCATTAAAGTGGTTTAGTGTGGGAATGTAACTTCCAGCCAATCAGAATGCTGCGGACCTCCTCAGTCCTAAAGCACATGCCATATATAAATCCTCCATCGACTGTGTAGTCTACAAGTCATAAAAATGCTAGACTCGCTGACATTTCTATTTGAGAAATTCTTTCTTTTCTCAAACTTTAATATTTTTAAATGTCTATGGCAGGAGAAGCAGGAAAGTGCGGTGAAATGCCCAGTGCTCAGGAGAGGAGATCTACTGGAGGTGCAGCGCACTCTCTTCATTCATTACGGCATCTATCTGGGCGACAACAGGGTGGCGCACCTGATGCCTGACATCATGCCAGTATTAACCAGCAACAAACAGCTCATTAAACCAGTCGTCACTAACAAAAGACTCATTTTAGGCTGTATTTACAGAAACGCGAGTATACGTGTAGATTCGGTTGAAGATTTCGCGTATGGAGCTCAGATTATGGTGAATGATATGGATGTGAAAATGAAGTGTAAAGCAGTGGCGAGCGAAGAAGTCGCGAGAAGAGCAGAAAAACTGGTCGGCGACATTCCGTACAGTTTATTATGGAATAACTGCGAACATTTCGTGACGTATTGCAGGTACGGGACACCTGTGAGCCAACAGACAGAAAAGGTGAGCGCTCTTTTTACGACGAAAATCATATTTTATTTAATATATAATTTTTTTTATGTATTATAATACAAAATCTGTTCTAGAATACACATTTTGCTCTACTTATTAACAATAACAAAACATTGTAAAAATGAATACAGAATTGCACCACAATCAAATTAAAAAGTCTCTCTCTCTCTCTCTCTCTCTCTCTCTCTCTCTCTATTCATTAAGGCTCAGTATATTGAGAAAAAAAAATCAATTGAATTGGATGTAGACAAAGTCTGTGTCTGTTAATGATATCTTTAATGTATTTTCTTTCGCAGTTCTGTGAATGTCTGAAAACCATTATTCGGGACCAGAGAAGTGTGGCTTTAACTGTTGGGATAGGAGTGATGTACATCCTGTGCTTTGGCCTGGGACCTTCAACTACATTACCCACAATCCTTATTCCCTTTATGTTGTGGATGGCTGGCTGAGATACACTTTTACTAACTTACATAAAACAACAAAGCTCAGTTTTAAAGGGGACATAATGCAATGCATCAGTGCAGCAGTGTAATTTGTGTTAACAGGCAAAGTCAAACTATGTTTGAGCATCATTTGCATTTTTCTTCTATATAGGCTGTTAAATGATAGGCTTTATCATTTAAATAATTCATGACAACATGCTGTTAACTCTGCCTTTACAGCCATGCTGTATATTTTATCATCTTAAACCATGTACCTAAAATTGGTAAAGCCAATATTGTTGTAGCTTAAAGTTACAGATTGCATGTACTGTTCACTAAAGACGCCTTATATTTGTATTAAGCAGAAGTGTTTATGATCACTCATATGAAATTCCACTGATACGATTCATTTGTATTGTACTATGGACTGTGATTTAAGACATACCATATATAAGTACCTGTAGTTTTTTTTATTTTTTACTATTATTATTATCAAGCTCTGACTATGCTTGATTGTGAATTTGTACAGTTTAAAATATATATTTAATACCGTAAGTTTCTGAACAAGAACCAGGACAAGAATATGTAGACAGAACTATTTGATGAATGTTGGCATTATGTGTAAATACTGTAATTAATTCTGGTTACTGCTGTAAACAGCTGATTGGATTTATTACACTATTTTCATCAAAATAAATCTTGTCTGATTTGTAGCTAAACCTGTGCACAGATTCTATAATCTAAGCTGTTCACCTCTTAGTCTGTTTTGCCATCACCATTTACCATCCATTCATTTAATGAATTAATTAATAATTGAAAATGAGGAACAAAATAATTGAATCCATGAATAATGCCACTGTAGCAAAGATGTGAGCAAAATTTAAGAAGTTTGGCTTTAAAGTGGTGGTTCTCAACCTTATTGGCCCTTCATTGTTCAAGACAATATTAACAGCCCTTCTCGAGTAGAGGAGATCTTAAAAATAAAGGCTCCAAAGGCCAAACAGGAACCATTTTGGGTTCTACAAAGAACAATTTTTTTCTTAATGTGAAGAACATTTTAATATTCCAATTCCAATGAAAAGATTCTATGACCATTAAAAATTCCCTTTGGAACTATATGTTCATTCATTCATTCATTCATTCATAAATAAATAAATAAATAAATAAATAAATATTAATTTAACCCATCAACAGCTGTTGAGTTTCCAAGTTCTAAACTTAACATGTTGTTTTCATTTTTTTTTTTTTTTTCTTTTCTTTTCTTTTCTCTACACATTTAAATGTATTTATTTCCATATCAGCAAATAGCCCACCATTGTCTGGTTGGGCCAGATAAAATGATAAAACAAAAATGCTCAATAAAGCTTTTGACGCAGTCGTTTGGAGTTGAATCTGCCATTTCCCAATGCCATTCTTCTCCCTATTCCCGTTGAATAAAGATGTATAATACTCAGTTTATCACACTAAAAATTAACCTGATTTTTAGGGCCTCAAACAGCAATATTTTGCATACTAGAAGTGCAAAGCCACTATCATCATCAGGTCAGTTTCAGGCCTATACCTGACCAAAAATATATGTATATAAATTACATACTGTTAGATTTTTATGATATAATTGGTCAAGCTACAAACATTCTTCAGGTTTTGTTTAACCTATTTCCACAAGTAAGTGTTATATAAGCATTCATCTTGCTACTAACCCGGGACTTTAACTTCCTGGCAATTAAGACTGACTTATTCAGCAGGCCATTTAAATATCTAATTATACACAGTGTGGCTTATATAATACTTGTGAAATTACCTTGTTGTAGTCATCATGTGATGCACAAAAGCTGCTTTATTCAATGAACCACATCACTCCTCCCAGAACAAATCAAATAAATTGAACAGATGTGAAGTGAAGAGCATCACTGTACACTGCCTTCAGCCATGATCGCACTTAGACTGCTTAATTTCTTCTTCATCACCTCAAAACTGGAGGATGAATCTGAAGAAGACAGACAGAAGAAAACCTACGACGTCTCTCTTTACAAGCGTGGTGACCTTTTGGAGGTATCAAGGACTCTTTTTAAACATTTTGGAATCTACTTAGGTGAGGGTCGCGTTGCTCATTTTATCCCAGACATCCTACCAGTGTTCACTAAAGAAAAGTCCATCATTGAGCAGATGGTGACCAACGAAAGACTGATTTTAGGAGTTTTGGCCAAAGCAGCTAGTGTCTGTGTGGACTCTTTGGCGGATTTTGCATTTGGTGATCAGATTCAGGTCAATAAAACAGACAGTATGGTCAGTGTACGGCCACTGAATGGAGAGGAAGTGGCACGACGGGCGGAGAAGCTGATTGGATCTTTCTCTTACAGCTTACTGTGGCACAACTGTGAACACTATGTCATGTACTGCCGCTATGGTGTTGCATTTAGCTTTCAAACCTTTCAGGTAAGAAAACAAAATGTGAATACTGATACACTAGAAATGTTTTATGTTTTTGAAAGAAGTCCTTAATGCTCACCAAGGCTAAATTTATTCTGTCAAAATACACTAAAAACATTATATTATTGTGAAATATTGTTACAGTTTTATTCATTATACAATTTTATTCATTCATTTATTCATGTGATAGCAAAGCAGAATTTTCAGCGGCCATTACTCCCATCCTCAGTTTCATATGATCCTTTAGAAATGAATATAATATTGATTTGGTGCTCAACAAACATGTCTTTTTATTATTACTAATGTAAATAAATAGTCTTATTTACAAATTAAACATTTACGTGGATCTCAGACAGCTTTTTTGAAGTATTATGTAATGGAGTATGTAGTAAATTGGCAGTATGAGACTGAGAGAAGACATATTGTGCAGGAAATCAGTGAGCCTTAATGAGTTTAAAGACAAAGCTGATTTTAACATTAAGAATGATGACATTAAGAACGGATACTAAATTTAAGCACCTTGAGTTTGATGTTTGAACATAACGGTCGCACTTTAAGCCTCCTGCAGCATTTATTTACTTGTACACTTTTGTTTCCAAATTCCAGGATTTCACAATTTCCTCCTACACAAACACAGATTATCTCCTATTTAAATATGTCAGTGAACTCCTCTCCTCATGGTTTATTCCCCACAAATAGAGCTGAGAAAAGACAAAACAAGGAATCTTAAGCATTTTGTGGTAACCTTAACAACATGTGCTATAAAAAGCTAAATGCAAATAAAAAAATAAATTAATTAATTAAGAAACAAATGATTAAAACAGGGTATTTTCAGAGTACAAAAGGCTAGTTTAAGATATAATTACATGTACATTTCTAGCACTAACACTAATTAAATAAATAGCAACATTAAAATGAACACTGCTGTTTGTTGTTAGTCAGCGATACCTAATGCATTAATCATTGCTAACGATCTGAATAAGTGTTACAATGTGTGTGTGTGTGTATATATATATATATATATATTTATGAGGAGTTCAGATGCAAAAGCCTCTAAATCCATCTGACGTATTTCTTTAAAATGAGCATTTCTTTCTGGCATATTATAAATATACATACATATATGAGCATGGCTCTTTTCCTATTAAAAGTGATGAGCATCATGCTACTACATTTTCAGTTGCTTTAAAAAGGAAATTAAGTTTCAGTGCAGATTACAATGCAATACTCGATTATAGTCTGTAATCTGAAAAAAGTCTGAAAATGTGTGCTTCAAAAATCCTTGTTATTGTGAATTTTGCAACAAGCATCAAACAACAGTAGTAGCACCATCTAGTGGATAGTCATAACACATTTCCGTACACAGTTGCAGAATCGTCAGGTCATTAGAACTACAGCAAAAGTTACTAACATAAAACACATGAACATTTGATTCCATGCTAAAAAATGCCTCTCCTATCTCTTTCAGTTTTGTAAAGCTGTAAGGACAACTCTCTTAAGCCGAAAGATGGCTTTCCTGTCAGTTATAATCGAGGTCTTCATCATGTTGTATCTAGGCGCTGTGACACCTCTCACCACCCTCCCCATTGTCGTCATTCCCTTTACCATCTGGATGGCATCTTGAAGACACTCCGGGTGGAATTTGTCCTTTAATGTTGGTCCAGAAACTGCCAAACGCATCAAAGCATTTACTCTGTCAACAACTATTGACAGGCTGTTCTTCACTACATAGGCTACAAAACGTTTTGGTATCTGTCTAGAATATGTGTCTGTTATGTAAACTATAAATGTTAAGAAATGGCGATGATTAAATTATTTAATAATCGCATATCATAGAATTATAAGATATAGGCTCTACATCTGATGCATCATGAATGTATGTGATCTTTGATAAGTATGCTTATCAGTTTCACTTTAACACTATTTTTGTATTAAAGAAAAAGTGTATGAGAAAAGAACAGACTAGTTTAATGTGTTTGAAGATAGCAAGACATCTGGTGCTGCCCACAGCAGAATTATACAGAAAGAGAGAGAGAGAGAGAGAGAGAGAGAGAGAGAGGAGGGTCTGTATGACTGAAGGGAAAACAAACAAACAAACAAACAAACAAATATCCAGGACATTTTTAAGTGTTTCCTCAATTCTAGTAGCCTATGCACTGACAGCATGGAAACCTTAAAACACAGATTAAACATTATAAAATGCATTTATTTGGTAAATTATATACTCATGGATGATGTGGTGAAATACAAGTGTTAATTATTTAATTTCTAAAAGCTTAATAAGCAAGATAACAAATTCAGTTTAATTCATATGCAAAGTTAAGTACTTCAAGGACAGTCACTAATTCTATTCAGCAATTACGGATTACTTTGAAACAGTAAGTAATATTTGGACGGTCCTGAGTGCCATAATTTAGTCAAAGAGAACAGTAACGGGGATAATGATGATGAATAGTTAATGAAAAGATGCTGCAGACAACATTTACATTAACTAGTGTCCAACAGAGCCTGGATCCAGTTCAATGCAGGGGGTAATTACTTACGGAACATTCTTACTGCATCCACCTGAGTAGTTTAAGGAACTATTTAAGCTTGTTTATTTGCATAATTCAGGGATCCTTCAGTTATTTTTAGATTAATTGGGCAGACAGGTGCTGTTTTGAATTGCAACAAGCAAGTTACTGTATGTTTGAGTATCAAGCGAAGTTAAGCGTATATGTTTTTAAAGAGTTGTGATATAAATCAGCTTCCTTTATTCATACTTGAGTGAAATCTTGAATGTGTCATATTAAAATAAACAAAATTGTTACATTACACTGCAGATAAAGAAGCTGCTTTGATGAGAAAATAAAATCTTTGACATGCAGCGCTTCAGGGAGCTGGTTATTTCTGTCGTTGTGTTCTCTGTAGTGTTGTTGTGCTGCTGCTTCTATTTATGTAAATTTGCCTGGCTGGACATTTACCTCAGTCTCCCTGCGGAAGTGAATGAAAATCTATCCCAATTAATTACACAGCCAATAAGTGACTAAAGCCGCCAGCTCAGTTTAATTAGAAAGCTATTGCATTGAGATTTAGGAGGCTTTAGGTGTCATATTGTACATAGAGCATTTCTTCTTATTCCCTTTCCTACCCAAATGTGCTTAATTTTCAAATGTCATGGCAACCAAACTGGAACTATTGATTCAACAACATATGAAAAGAAATGTGAAAAAAAAAAAAAACATTTCTCAAGCCAAATTTTGGGGTTTTCATATGTATTAGGTTTGACAGATATAGAAAAGCTCTTTAGACAGTTGTACCTCCAGTAACTAATTACATGCTGTAGTTTGTTAATGTTGTACCTAGAATATTCAAGAAAATAAATCATTATGTTTTCCCCCCAACTCTCTTATTAACATAAACATTTGTAGAAACAAGAAGTAGCACACTCAATTAAAAATAAAATTTTGCTTAAAATTGAACCAATTAAGTTTGTCACAAAAATGATGAGAAATTATTACAATTTTTAAAATTAATCTGTGTTCCAAATTTGAACAAATAACTTTGAACAACATCAACATGAGGGTAAATGATAGTAAATGATAGCACCTTTTTCTTTTCTTTTAATGTTTGGGTATGCGGTTGGTCTTACTGTGAATAATTGATTGGTGCACATTATTCTAAAGAGAGGAAAAAACTAAATTGTTCTTAAACCACAAGTAATTTGTTCTGGGTCGTAAATGGCAGTCCATGTTGGCGTCATCCTTAATCAATATCTTTTATGAAGCACAGCAAAACTAATTTAAAACCAGAGAGTACCTACTTCAGAGTGTAAATGGCTTCAAAAACCCCTTATTAAAAAATCCATTATACAGTCAAATTCAAATTTAGAAACTATGAAGCAATGATGGACAAGAATTGGAAAATGCTATTAATCACTCAAGATCACTTAATGCTGTGACATTTAACTAGAGAACAGAGAATGATTAACATTTATAGTCTCAGTGCAGTTCTGCAAGGTTGAGAATATTCATGCTCAGGCTATTTGTGAATTTTTAGGTTGAATTATTGCAAGCAGCAGTCCAGTTCTTAAAAGCCGCTCTGCAAAAGTGCATTATAATTGCTGTCTCACTTAAAAACAAAACCTCATGGACTAAAATTTTGAGGTTCTTGCATGTCTTTTAAGTGTATAGCGGCCAGTTGGTTCCATCTATTATAGGGATAGTTCACCCAAAAATGAAAATTCTGTCATTAATTACTCACCCTCATGTCGTTCCAAACCCAAATTAAGATATTTCTGATGAAATCCAAGAGTTCTCTGACCCTCCATAGACAGCAAGCATTCTACCACGTTCGAGGTCCAGAAAGGTACCAAGAACATCAACAAAATATTCCATGTGACATCAGTGGTTCAACTGTAATTTTATGACGCTACGAGAGTACTTTTTTGTTGCGCGAAAACCTGGAATAACAACTCCGCATCACCCTAGCACCATTTTAGAGAGTAAACGATAGTGGGGTAAGATGAGCCATTTTTTACTTCTGCGGTCTTCAAGATAAGGGGAAAATGAGGCAGAAGTACAATCTAAAGTAATTTCAGGATGTTTCTATCATTTTAAATGATCAGAATGTATCTATGACAAAGGGTTCTAAAATGATGGCTTCTTTAAAAAAGTGTTCCTGTGGCTCAATTTGCCCCAGGTTAGGGGTTGACCCAAGTCAGTGGGTAATGTAAGGTAGATTAGTGTGGATGCTGGTGGAAATTGAGCAGTCGTCCGGTCAGAGACAAAGTAAACTTTAATGGTTTGCAGCTTGTAGAGGTTTTACAGTCCTTCAATTTGGTTGAGTGAACGATTGGAGTACAGGTAGTAGAGTATATGCAGAGTAGTACAGAGTATTTTGAAGTGTAGTATGAGTGGTTCAATAACACTATTTCACCGTCTCTCATATGCATTCACTAGAGCCGTAAATGATAATGCAATACACAATGCGTGTGACGCACATACCTGATTATAATTAGCAACTAACGATAACACTACCTATGCATTCGAATAACAGCTGTTAAAAGATAATAAATAACATAAACACAGTAACTCACTTGTATATGAACGCACTCGGTAGAAACAACAACAACAGCGTCACGCTAGTGAATATTCTCCGTGCTCTGAACTGCATACAGTAAATACGCTTAAAGGGATCCTTAAAGGGAAATGCTGAGTAATCAGTGTAATATCTCTTAAAGACACAAGGGGGCACTAATATCTCTGTATACATAGCAAGCCTTTTCTACAGCCGCCCCCACATTTGCGGTGTAAATGTGTAGTTTAGAAAAGGCACTAAGGTAAGGGTGGGATTGTACTAAGGGTTACTCGATCTGGTAACGCTGGGAGCCTAATAAGCCGAGTGACTGGACGAATATGCCTCTTTGTGCCACTTCTGACAGACTTGCAGTTCTGGGAGATAGTTATGGAGGAAACGTCTCCAAAATTGGTCTGCTAGAAGCTGACTATGTCCCCATCTCCATTTGCTCAGCATTTCTGATTCAGGGTATATCACTTGCGGCAAGGATGGGTCTGGCCGCCCCATGAGCAGCATGTTGGGAGTGACCGGGTCAGGGTCTGCTACGTCTGAGGATGTATATCCGAGTGGCTTCACATTGAGAATGCCTTCAATCTCAACAAGCACAGTATGCAGTACTTCCTCGGTCACAATTTGATCCCCTAAAATAGAACAGAGAGCTGATTTCAGGGATCTTATCTCTCTTTCCCAACAGCCTCCAAAGTGCGAAGTGCCTTGGGGGTTGAACTTAAAACTAATCTGGTGGCTGGCTAATTGTTCCTGTAGGGAAGGATGGAGGGCAGCAAAGTCTTCTTGTAGTGCTCTCTCGCCACCTCTGAAGTTTGTAACTTGGTCAGAGATGATCTCGAATGGCTTTCCTCTGCGGGAGATTAATCTTCCGAGGGGCATTAAGAATGAATCTGTGTCCATTTGATGGAGCAAGTCCAGGTATACAGCCCTTGTTTTCAGACACTTAAATATGATACCCCATTGTTTCTCATGTCTGCGCCCAATCTTGATGAGGTAAGGGCCGAAACAATCCACTCTAGTGGAGTAGAAGGGTAGTTGAAGTAAGCGTAGTCTTGAAGGAGGTAGGTCGGCCATCCTGGGAATGCTGGGCTGGCCTATCCACTGTTAACAGCCTAAGCATGTTCTCTGGTGCTGCCAAATAGCTTCTCGGCCTCTCAATATCCAGTACCTACGACGCACTTCGGCAAACACACTCTCTGCTCCTGGATGGACTTATTCCAGGATAGACTTTCAACGAAGTCCTGGATAACAAGTCTGCTGAGGGGATGCTTAGAGTCCAGAACTATGGGGTGAATGGTGGATTCGTCCAGCTGCTCTGTCCGTCTGAGACAACCACCAACTCTGATGAGGTGGGTAATGCTGTCATACTCTGGAGCAAGGCACAGGAGGCGACTACTCATTGGTAGAGGTTTACTGGACTTAAGATGAGCCACCTTGACTGGAAAACTTTGGCTTTGTGCTTGATGAAGAAGAGCTAGTTCAGCTTCTCGATAATGCTCAGCTGTTAGCACTTCCGTAGGGGTAGCCGCCCCGTGTAAGATTCTAGCTGTAGCTGCTAGTAGTTTCTTATCAGACCCAAACTGGTTGCAATCAGGCAAGGTTGGGTTCGGGGACAGGAAGTGTCAATCAACAAAATGTGGCTTGTTTCAACCTTCCATCCTCAGTAGGTAGCGGCAGGAGAAGACTCTGAGGCCACTGATCAGGGAGCAGGAGGAGGAATGATGGACCTTGACTCCATCGGCTTGGCTTGGCTAACTCGGCTAACGTCTTGCCCCTTGTAATGTCATCAGCGGGATTAGACTTGGAATCAACATAACGCCAGTCCTTAGGATCGGTCAACTCCTGTATCTCTGCTACTCTCGTTCCGACGAAGACTTTAAATTGGCACGAGTCAGCTTGAATCCATGCCAGCACAGTGGTGGAATCTGACCAAAGTGTGACCTGTCGTATGGGAACACTGAGCTCTGACTTAAGTAATTTGGCCAGTTGTGCTCCTGTCAAAGCGGCGCACAATTCGAGACGAGGTATGGACTGTTGTTTCTTTGGAGAAATTCTGGAACGGGCAGTCAAGAAAGCTATCTCTTGGTCTCCTTGAGGACTGAGGGTTTGGATATAGGCGACTGAGCCGTAGGATCGCTCTGAAGCATCACAGAAGATGTGTATGTCTCGGATAGTCTGGGGGTTATCCAACTCTAAAATGACATAACATCTGGGGATGGAGATGCGCTGAATGTCTGGTAACTCTTGTTCCCATGTTCGCCAGGCTTGGAGCAGCTTGTCGGGAAGTTGAGGATCATCTCATTCTCTCTTCTTGTCCCACAGAGGCTAGGCAAGGACTTTAGCTCTCGTGGTGTAAGGGACGATGTACCCCAGGGGGTCATACTGGCTGGCTAGAACCCTGTAGATATGACGCATGGTAGGGGCAGAGCATTCAATGGGAGGATACTTGTATGACAGCGTGTCGGAGATGCAGTGCCAGAGTAGTCCAAGCGCGGACTCTTGCGCGTCAGGATGCTCTTGGGTCAGCCACAATACCAGGCTACTAGACTTGGCTTCGCGTGGGATGTGGTCCAGTACTTGTGGGAGGTTGCTGGCCCAGTGTCTTAGATCAAACCCTCCTGTGGCTAGGAGGTCTTGCAACTTGGCTGCATGTGCACTGGCATCTTCCTCGGAACTGAAACTCTGAAGGAAGTTGTCCACATAGAAGTATTTCTCAATACTTTCTCTGACATCTTCGCCTGGCTGACTATGGTCGATGACATGCTTTTGGAGGGCAAAAGTTGCGCAGCAAGGGCTGCATGTTGTCCCAAATGGGAGAACTTGCCACTCGTAAACTTGGGGGGACTGATCTCGGTTGAGGTCCCTCCAGAGGAATCTTAGCAGTGGGTGGTCCACTGGTAGCAGTCGCACTTGATTGAACATGCCTCTAACATCACTACTCAAGGCAATGGTGTGTTCACGGAACCTCAGGAGTACAGACATCAGGGAGGGGCCCAGTGTGGGACCAGGGAGGAGCAGCTGGTTAAGATTTTTCCCTCCATGTTGGAACGAACAGTTGAAGACAACTCTGTTCTTGCCGTTATGTTGTGTCATATGGTGGGGGATGTACCACGACTCCTCAGCTTGATCCACTTTGTCGGGAGGTATCACTTGTGCATATCCTGCCTCCTTTAACTTGTTCATCTCCCCCCGATAGGCTGCTGCTTGGACTGGATCTCTGGCTAATCACCTCTCTATTCCTCGGAGACAAGGCAGAGTGGTATCTGGGGAGGCTCGCAGGAGAGGCATATCTTTCACTTGTAATAAGGGCGTGGCATATCTGGCTACTCCATCTATGATAACTCTGACAGTCTTGGACTCTTGATCTTGCTTTGAGCAAGTAATGAGTTTCTCACTGCGGTATGGGAGCACGTCTAGTTGCCACAATTTCTCAACTTGCCTGTATAGGTCAGTATACGAGCCTGAGGTAGCTGTGAAGAGGCACTGCTGGCTGGGAAGGCGATGCTTGATCCTCTGAGTGGGACCTTGCAGGGTCCAGTCAAGTCTGGTCTTGATAGCGGCAGGACCGTTGGGCGGGCCTAGACGAACTGGCTCTACTGGGGTAATGAGGTGAGGGTAATCCGATCCTATAAGAAGGAGCGGTTAGACAGATTCAAAGGGTGGCAACTGTAGACCTTGCAGATGGCTGTACTTGCATTGTAACTCATTTACTGGATATGTATGCTCAGCTAATCCCAGTGTCTCCGCTGTAAAGGCTTGACGAATCCTGAATGAAGTCTTGGGCTGTGACGCTGGTGACACTGTAAAGGTTACTGAAGCACCACGTAGGATGTGAAGGTATTGGCGGACTGTACACAGAACAAGTCCTTGGGGTCGACCAATCAATCTGACCTGCTTGGCCACTGAATGAAGGTGGATGGTGTGTTCTGACCCGTCATCCAAGAGGGCGTAAGTCTCTAAGTACTGACTGCCATTTCTCAAGAGTACTTTACAGATCTTCAGTAAGACACGCCGACTGTCAGTGGGTCGATCTAGATACAGTGTCTCTGTGGCCAAATTCACCAAGCAACTTTCTGACAGTCCGACCTTGGGTGTCTCAGGTGTCTTCACGAATGATCGATCATTAACCTCGTGGAGGATGTACAGGTTGCGGTGACTGCAACTCTTGCAGGGTGTCTTAAGGTTACACTGTGCAGCTTGATGGGCTCTTCCACAATGCCAACATCTCTTTTTTGATTGTATCCACTGCACTTTCTGATCTCTGTTAAGTCTCTGGAAACTTTATTCCCCAGTTGTTGAAGCAAACTCACTGAAGAGCAAACTTTCAGTGCAAACATCCGGAAGGCTCTCACGTCACCTTGGCCGATATTCGGACCATCCATAGGCTCAGCTATTCACTGAAGGGCCAACTGGTGAGGCTGTCCATACTGTTGATTAAGCGCTTCCATAGTGTTTGAGAAGGGGTATAACGAGTTGCAGTAGGAGTCTGCAATCAACAGGGCTTCCTTGAACTTCAGATGATCGACGAGAATCTGGTACTTAAATCTCTCTGTGGCATCCACTGGCAGAATGTTCTCCAGAGCAATCCGCAGACAGGAAAACTCTCTCGGATCTGGCCTCACGAAGTTCGGGATGGTGGGAGCTGGTCCCCTATATGTGCTCTCTTGACTGGCAGGAACATGTAACTGGGTTGGACTGTAGCCACTTCTGCCATCATCGAATCTTTCATAAGATCTCTGGGGGAAGGACTGGTGCAAGGGAGGTTCGAACATGAGTTGGTGGTGATATTATCTCGAGCTGCCTAAGCCTCTGTTCGAGGTCATGCAGGCGATCTTGTCTGAATGACTCTGCTGCACTATCACTTGGTCTCTGAGGTAGCTTGGATCTAGGCAGAGTGATTGGCTTGGCGTCTGTAGTGACCGGCGGAGTATGAACACGGTGTTGAGAAACAGGGGAAAATGTGCTCTGTGGAAGACGACTTGATCGATCACTCACTGCAAGTAGGCTCAACTGTGTTTCCAAGGCCTCATTCCTCTCCGTCAGTTTCCTTATCTGCTCATAGGAATGACGTCGCAGTTCATCGGTCTCCTTCCGCAACTGCTGGAACTCTGCTAAAACTACTGACGACTGCTCAGGAAGGACTGAAGTATGTGCTCACTGTTGTTCAAACTCTCTACTGAGACTCCACTCTGGCAAAGGCTGCCATTGCTGCATACTTGTTCCATACTCAGGGGAGGTGTTGGCAAGCTTGGGTGCAGCTGCTCCTCGCAATTCAAAATCATCACTCATCTCTGACGTATCTACTCTCTGTTTTCACTGCAACCTCTGTTGATGATCAGTGAGTTCGAAATCTGACAGATAACTAGGGAGCCGCACCACTCATCTGGGTCTGACCGTGGGCTCAGGAAGGTCAGGTCTGG
This sequence comes from Cirrhinus mrigala, assembly GCA_036247105.1. NCBI lineage: Eukaryota > Metazoa > Chordata > Actinopteri > Cypriniformes > Cyprinidae > Cirrhinus > Cirrhinus mrigala. The sequence continues at coordinate 25,986,867 of CM070007.1, read as the reverse complement.
GATTTGGATCACTCTGATGCATCGTTCTTATGACAGCTCTTCAGCTCCGGCTCGAAGGACCAGTTGTAAGGTAGATTAGTGTGGATGCTGGTGGAAATTGAGCAGACATAAGTCGTCTGGTCAGAGACGAAGTAAACTTTAATGGTTTGCAGCTTGTAGAGGTTTTACAGTCCTTCAATTTGGTTGAGTGAACGATTGGAGTACAGGTAGTAGAGTATATGCAGCGTAGTACAGGGTAGTTTTAAGTGTAGTATGAGTGGATCAATAACGCTATTATACCATCTTGCATTCACTAGCGCCGTACATGGATGACGCAATACACAATGCGTGTGACGCACATACCTGATTATAATTAGCAACTAACGATAACACTACTTATGCATTCGAATAACAGCTGTTTAAAGATAATAAATAACATAAACGCAGTAACTCACTTGTATATGAACGCACTCGGTAGAAACAACAACAACAGTGTCACGCTAGCGAAGATTCTCCATACTCTGAACTGCGCACGGTAAATGCGCTTAAAGGGATCCTTAAAGGGAAATGCTGAGTAATCAGTGTAATACATCTTAAAGACACAAGGGGGCACCAATATCTCTATATACCAGGGGTGCCCAACCCTGTTCCTGGAGATCTACCTTCCTGCAGAGTTTAGCTCCAACCCTGATCAAACACACCTGTCTGTAATTATCAAGTGCTCTTTCAGATCCTAATTAGTTGGTTCAGGTGTTCAGATAATTTACCTCTTTTAAAAACTAACATCATAATCAAATTTCATTTTGCAAACAGTCATATTTTTTCTTCTTCTTAAAGCTACCTTAAAACAAACCAATCAAATGAAGTTTCATTTTTAATCTTTAATTGTTTGCATTTCTGAAACAATATGTTGAACACCAAAGTTTTAACCTAAAACCTGCCAAAAACAGACTAAACAGAGAGTTTGTAGAGTAAAATTAAATAAAAACTGAATTAGAATGAAGAAATAAATGTTACTGAACATTTTAGTCAAAAGATTCTTGGCATGGTAGCTTTTCTGCAATGTCGAACAGACCATTAGGGACTACAGGTGGAAAGATATATTTAGTGCCTTCTGGTGGGGTTAAAGTTAAAAAAAAAAAAAAAGGCTCAACTTACCCCACAACATTTGGCTCACTTGTCCTTGCCCCATAGCTGCCATTTTGGAAAAAACTAGCTAGCTTACCAATTCAGGCTAATATTTAGCTAAATGATTTGCATGGTTTTATATGTTGCTAAATCACCTATATGCATCATAAATATTTTAGACCTGGATAAATTTGCTTTGATGTAACAGCCATTACATCTGTTATGCTAAAATTTTACTTTGATAAAAATGGTTTTTAAAGTAAATGCGTGCCTTCCACTCCTCCCATGTGTCTCTACTTTTAACAGTCTGGCAGAAATGATGTGTGATTCCAAAATTCATGGTCACATGACAGTAATGAAGCCAGATCATCTGAAGCCAAAATACAGGGGGTGGGTCAACTTACCCATTGGCTCAACTTACCCCACTCTCTTTTACCACGACACATGCGTGTGCATTCCTCTGAATGTAAACAAGGCGTAGCGCATGTTGCCAATTTGTTGCCGATGTCCTGTCAAGTTTAGCTCCAACCCTGAAAAAAAAACCCTCATGCCTGTAGCCCTAGTAATTCTACAGATCTTCATAAGTTTGTCACATAGACTATTTTGTCGATGTTCTTGGTACCTTTCTTGACCTTATATGTGATAGGACCCTCCATATCTATCTGATGAGGATCAGGAGGACAGACATTTGTCCTTTTGTCTTAATAATTACATTTCCTGACATTTGAAACCTCTTTGTATGTACCTGTACCATCTGCTAAACGGCAATGCGAAAACAAAAGCTAAGCAAACAATGTTGAATGTGAATGAGTAAATGAACAGTAATTTGTGGCAGATATCAGAAAAAGAACCTGATAATTGAGTTATTTCCAAGTCAGTAAATGATCTTAATACACTTAATAACTTTAATTAACATTAGTAAACATTATTAGCATAAAGTATATAGGCTAAACTAGTGTTCAACAAAGTGTTTAATAAAATTTGAATGTCAAGAACCTTTGAATTACTAATTTTAATATGAAACATGAATTAACATAATTACATATTCATAAACCTCTAATCTGTTAGCATCAACCTTTATATTATAGTTGTAATTATAAAGCAAACTGTTGTTTATGAAGTCCGATGTCAATCAACAATCTCGCGAGCACTCCTGGATTTCCTCACGTAAAGATAATGCAGAGCAAGCTTGTAGACTCCCACCAGACGCTCAGGGAAGCGGTGCTTTTCCTTCAGTGCATCAAATTCATTCGGACTCGTGTTATTGACACTTCTTGACGTCTGTCGTTGAGTTGAGCGTGATAAATTTGGTATGGATTCGGTCTATTTTTTCTCTTCTGCAAGATACGGACGTGAGTTTAAATTGCGTGAAACTTAACTTAAAGAAGGTAAGACACTTTTCGAAAATGATTTCCTTACTAAATAGTGCTCTTTTGCACAGCTTTATTTTCAATCTTTCTTTCTTTTACTCTTTTTTTTTTTTTTTTTTTTTTTTTTTACTCAGAATCCAAAGTCTGTTTTTTTTAAAACATGTAGATTATATCCATATATTTTATTGACCGCATATTAATAGTTACAGTACGTGCAAACGTACATATGCAAATAATCATACACTAATTTATGTAATAAATCGACAATGCATGTCAGTGTTATGCATGAAAATAAGATCCTAACCTGAATCTCTATAATGTATCATTCTTGAATATTTTTAATGACTGATAATATAATAAGAGGACCATCATTTAATGTCTGTTGGATTCAGTAATTAATAATTAATAATAAATAATTTTCTGTATTTTTCTGTTTTGAATACAGCATATTTTGAATAATTTTTCATTTTCACTTTACTCTTACTTTTTTCAGAGTAACAGATTTAAGTGAATGAATGCTAAATATGGATATAAAAACTGAAATGAACATATCTGAAGACGAAATTCAGTCCACAAACTGTTCTACACCAGCCACTATCCAAGTTGAAGGTGTCTTACTAGATGGTCTGGAAGACAGTACAAAACTGGTGGGTGTTCAAGTGATTTTAATTTTAGCTTACAGCACCATCATCGTCTTTGGCGTGACCGGAAACTCCTTGGTCATATATGTTGTGTACAAGTTTAGAAATTTACACACAGTGACTAACTACTTTATTGTCAATTTAGCTGTAGCAGACTTGCTGGTCAACACGTTGTGTTTACCTTTTACATTAATGTACACACTCTATGGAGAGTGGAAATTCGGTCAGGTGATGTGCTACCTGTTGCCATACGCGCAAGGCTTAGCGGTCCACGTTTCCACCATCACACTCAACGTTATAGCTCTGGACAGATACCGTAGCATTGTCTACCACATGGAAACCAAGATGTCAAAAGACATGTGCATAGTCGTCATTGTGATTACATGGGTGGCAAGCGCAATCCTCGCCAGTCCTCTAGCTATCTTCCGTGAATACGTGACCTTTGACTTGTCGCCTGAGCAGACAATACAGGGGTGCGCCGAGAAGTGGCCTGGAAGTAGTGCGGATGGGACCATCTACAGCATCGCAATGTTTTTTCTGCAGTACGGCCTGCCGTTGTCTATCATTTCGTTTGCATACACTCGGATCTGGAACAAGCTAAGAAATCACGTCAGTCCCGGTGGTGGCCGTAGCGATCGTCATCAACGGCGACAGAAGACAACAAAAATGCTGGTTGCCGTAGTCGTGGTCTTCACAATTAGCTGGCTACCGTTTCACGCCTTTCAACTTGCTGTGGATATTGATAGCAGTATATTGGAAATGAAAGACTTTAAATTGCTCTATACGGCTTTCCATATTGTGGCCATGTGCTCCACATTTGCCAATCCCATCCTCTATGGCTGGATGAACAGGAACTATAGAAGATCTTTTATGGCTGTGTTCAAGTGTGGAAGGTTAAACAATGGAATGAGAAGGGTTTGTAGCAGAGAAACAGTAAGGGAGAAATGTACACGCAGTAACCAAAGTACAATCAGTGTGGCTTTCACACAAGAAAACACACTGCTATGATGCCTGTCTGCTTTTTACAAAATGTGGACAAAAATCCCAAAAAATCTATTGTAAAGAAGGATTATAAATCTAAAGACTCAACACTCAAAAGGTCCTTGCACACTGAGTCTGAAATTTTCGCACATTAAAAAATAAATACGACCTCACGGTGTGGTAACCACATTTACACACTGTCTGAAACCTTTGTCCGTCACAAAAAAAAAAAAAAAAAACGGATTGTGTTCAATTTTCTGCATTTTTCGCATCTGTAGCAAGCATTTTGAGAGGTGTTTTGACAATTCTGAGCCACCGTGACATTCAGTATGTGATGAATTTTGACGAATGTGAAAAAACGCATATGAAAATTACGGACTCAGTGTGCAAAGACCTAAATTGTCTGATATTTGACAAATTTACTAGACATTTGTAGTGACTTTGGAATATTGTATTTTTTTTTCTAGTAGTGTAATATGTAATTGGTTATATAGAATTCCCACATTGAATATATTCTAGTGTTTGTTTCCTGTGAGAGTAAATGTTATTTTACGTAAAATGGATCATGAAATATTAAAAAGGCCTATAAATCACTCATTTTGTGCATGCGATTCAAACATTTTCACTACTTGAAATAAAAACAAAGCATCATTTCCCATTTTCATTTAACTTGACGTACTAAAATAACTAAAACTGAAAAATAAATAATAAAACTACAATACATAATATAGTATATAGACATAAAAACAAATAAAATGACAAAAATACTCAACAAATTTACTAAAACTAAAATTTGCAGGAAAATGAAAAATACAAAAATAAAATCTAATTCAAAATGTTTTAAAAACTTTAATAGTACCTCAATTATACAAAAATAACAAAGAATTCGACAGACCACCCAGAGGAACAAAAATGGAACAGTGCAGTAGAAAAAAAGTCATTTTTTGTTTGTTTGCTTTTTTCAACTGATTTAATTTCTGTTTGAAAACAAGCACTGTAGTCAGAGTATTTGCTTGGTTGTTTCTAAAACTCACTTGAATTTAATATTAGTGTCTTTAAAACTGGTCTGAAACAAATTTAGCAAAAATATAAAAGGTTTATACAAAAATACTGTGAATCAACTAATTTATTGGGCAGCAAGGCAGCAAACCAGCTGCTTTCTGTTTCAGACACCCCATGTCTCGCAGGTAATTAGGTTACTTGGTCTCTTGTACTGCACATTGTTCACAATAAGAGCTCTCACAAGCTATGAAATATGGAACCATTTTGATTCCAAGGGTGAAGTGTTTCCCTTCTGAAATGGAATACTTTTAAAACAAATACATTCTCAGAAAATTCTGTCTTTTAGAGCAACAAGTCTGTCTGAAGGGCAAGTGTCTTAACTTGTCTGTTATGGATATCCATGTTCCATATTACTGGACATAGTTTGTACAGTGACACTCTCTATTATTTAGAATTATAAGAATGAGCTTGTTGTTGTTGTTGTTGTTTTTTGCACTATGAAACAGGCTTTACTTGTAAATTAGAGAGGGATTGTAAGTTTTTGCCCATGCACCAGACAAGACTTTAAACTATAAAAGCAAAGAAATATAGTTCACAAATGTCATTTATTCCATCAAGCCCCACATTCTAATTCTGATAGCCACTGGCCCATGAAAGATCAATCAACTGTCAGGAGCAGACCAATCAATACTTACTGAGCACAAGGGGACAACATAAAAATAGAATAAGAGGGTCTCAGAGTATTGATTCTGTCAATTACTGCCCTGTCTGTCTTTGAATGTCCCAAAAGCCACTACTATTATATCTACAATTCAATATTGAATTCCTGTCCGTGCACAAAATGATTTATCCTATATACATCTTGCTGCATTAGGGATTTTTTTTTTTCAAACAGATGGCCTTTAGCCTTAAAGCTTCAGCATGTGCATTTCCAGTGGTGCCATCTCATAGTCATTCTTTGCTGATTTGCTCATATTGCAAAACAATAGGTTTAATAATAAGCCTAATAACCTATTTAATTATTAACAATAGGTTAAATAATAAGAATAAGCTTAACATTAGTTTCTAGCATTTCTCAGTGGGTGGAAATTTGTGGAAATTTACTTATTTTTTTATTTTATTTATTTATTTATTTATTTTAAATCAGAACAATTTCAAAGAAATTTAGCATCACTTTTACTCACTAGTGGATTCTCTGCAGCGAATGGATGCTGTCAGAGAGTTCAAACAGCTGGTAAAAACCACAGTAATCCACAAGTAATCCACACGACTCCAATCTGTCAATTAACATCTTGTGAAGTGAAAAGCTGCTTGTAATAAACAAATCTATCAAGAAGACTTTTTTTTAAATGTGCTGTGTTTTTGACTCTTCTTAAGCCAAAAAAATTAACATAATATTTTTGTAGATATTTAGGAAACATGTTATCTTTACATAGCAAAAATAATGCTATTGCCAGTAATTCTACTCTGAAATGTGCGTTTCAGGCAGATGCCGGGACGGAATTGCAGTACCCATTTCAACCGCTAGCTGCCAATATTACATCCTGCACAATGCTCTATGAACAGAGGAACATTAAAACACATTAAATCAGCTCATCAAATTACAGTGCAAGTCTCGTCGCGTGTCCTCAATCTGGCAAACCCGCTTGAGCGTCGAGTCTGAGTAGGAGGAAGCGAGAGAGAAACGGCTCTCTCCAATATTTTGAGTACCCATTTCAACCGCTAGCTGTCAATCTTACATACTTCAAACTTTGCTCTTTCCATAACTGAGTCCTCTTTGCTTTCCCCAGTGAAAAAAACCCCCATCTCTTTTAAATCAGAAGAGAAATACACGCATATTAAGCACAGTTCACAAGTGAAAACAGTAAAAAAACAAAATAAATGTTGGTGGATTTTTAAAATTAGAGGAAAATAAGGAATAGACTTTTTCACTGGAGGAAAATGTTATTATGATTATGGATAGAGGACTTGTATTTTGGCCATGAGTGGCAATAACTCTTTAATGGTGGATTTGTTTCTTACAAACACATACATTTTGTTTCACAAGACATTAATTGATGGACTGGATTGGTTTTGTGGGTTAATGTTGTTTATCAGCTCTTTCTGACGGCACCCATTCACTGCATCCATTGGTGAGCAACTGATGTAATGCTACATTTCATCTGTTCTGATGAAGAAACAAACCGACCTACATCATGGATGGCCTGTAGGTTGAGTTTTTGGATGGCCTGTGGTTTCATTTTTGGTTGAACTGTTCCTTAAAGGTCTTTGCTGCTGCCACAACACTGCATTTTCCCCTCCTACAGGGATAAATAAGAGTTATTATATTATTCTATTTACTATAGCTGGATGTTGAATGGTATGGCAAAAGGTGCTGGTTTGCTCCTAGAAATCAATGAGTTGTTGAAACATTACAGCATCATCTGTGAAAGGGGTTACTAATTTCACTTGCGCAAAGTCTACAGATTCTGTATGACCCAGAAGGCAGAAAAACTGGAGTTGGAGAAATAACACAAGACCCTGATGATGAACAAGATACATTTTATAGGAAAAATAAATTACACAAGTTTATCATCACAACAAACAATAGGTCCAAACTTTGAATGTTTTGTCAACAAGTAAACAAATTCCATAAAAGTTCATTAAAAACAAAAAAGCAATTGAACACATTACAAAACTAATTTAAACAATTTTAAATAAAGGCATTGTTAGTCATATAATGCAATTCTATAAAACTAATTCACTAATTTCTCTTTAGTTGCCATGATTAGGACCAAATTTGTGATATTTAAATATCTTAAAATTGCTTTTATAATGTAAAGACATCTTTATGAAAATGTCATGTAGTGTTACTGCATTACATTAACCCTGTAAAGCCTGACTTATGAAATAATATGAATCTCAAATTACTTGCTAATCCTGGAATATTATGGATCATATAGTAAGATATTATAGAATTTGGAGCTCATAGTTGATGAGGGAAAAAAAACACGTCAGTTTTATTCAAAGGCCCAAACTGTGCAATTTAGTTTCTTGTTTACTTCGTGAAAGTTTATAAGGGGGAACTTTTTAAAATTATAGTAAGAAGTCTTAAACTTCTTTTAAAAAAAAAAAAATAAATCAATTATCAATCAGACGACAGAGGTCATGTAGAATATTTTGATCATTCTTAAAGCCTTGGAAATGTGCATAGCAAATATGATACAGTAAGCTTTAGGGTTAAGGGATTTTTGATTTTTTTTATGGTTTGAGTCTTTGAAATGTAATTCTATCAAATGTCGAAGAGCAGGTTAAAAATAATAATGAAATAACGCTCATTTTCCAAATGGGATAGTTTTATTAGGTGGGCTCCAGGGTGGAGGGGGCTCATCCTGAAGAATAGCCTGTATCCTCTTTTCTTTTTTCTCTCTTTTTTGTTGAAACTCTTTTCTTTTCTGTAATAAAATGACCAGGACAATATAAATTCAACATCAATCCAACGAGGGACAACAATAAAAAGATTTTGCTCACAGCATGTTCATTTGAAAACTAATGTATATAAAAATAGACAAAAAAATGTATGTCTCAGTCTCAAAGCATCTGTTATAAAAATTATAATCTGTATATTGACAGATTAACATTAACAATTAAATGGCAAATGACTTTTTTTGATCTTTTAGTTTAAGAACTTCTTAATAAAGCATAAACATCAAACATCAATGAAATTTGCTGTAACATACCAGCCATTTCTCATACATCTCCAAGGCCATTTTTTCTTTTTCCTCCTTTTCATATGTTTCCTCCACTTCCTTTATCTTCTCCTTCTTGCGTTCTGCCTTTATCCTCTCTTCAATAACATCCTTCTTTCGATCACTCCTGTAATATGCAAAGTAATTAACAGAAAGTCATGTTCTGCACAAGGTCATTAATGTCAGTCTGTGACATTTACATCTTAAACAATACATAACTGCTTGACTGACTTGGGCATGACCAAATGTGCGCTAATTAACAAAACAAAAGGAGTAAATTAGTGTTATGTATATAATTGAAAACGTCTCTCTTACCATTCAGTGAATGCAGAGGAGGAGTCTTTCTTCCTCTCTTCTTTCTCTTTGACCTGCTTTAGTTTCTGTCTTCTCTCAGTCTGTTTCTTTTGTCTCATCCTGTCTTTAAGGATACTGTCATGCTCCTCTTTCCACTTTTCAAAAACCTGTTTTTCAAAATGTTTAGAGTGTGATATGTTTATGTGAAAAATGGCACCAAAATTGCATTTAGCGGTATATAATGTATCTATGAGTATGGGTTTTGTAGCTTGATACCATTTCTACAAAGTACAAAGTACAAAGATTCCACAGTCTCACAGTTAATATAGAGTCAAGAATTCTGCATGCATGGTGGTTATAAATAATAAAGCATCAGCAAAATGCATTATCCCAGTATTTCTGGACAGATACTGCTTTCTCCTAAGCTACACACAACAGAAAAACTAATGATGAGTAAAGCCTGCAGACCTGAAACCCCTGAAAAAAAAAACAAAACAGACTTGACAGTTCTGAAAATGGCTAAACTTCGGAATCTAAAATGCCTTGAAATCAAAGACACTGCTATAATATGCAGTTTAGTAATGGTGTGATTTAAAGCAGAGATGGCATTCTGCCTTAACGGGCATGGTGGCAAGGGGACGCTACTCCTAATGGATGTGAGACATTGAATACCTCAACAAATGTCTGTTCCACAAGGCTTTTAGTAAAGAGTTCAGAAAAGGTTCACAAAATGAATTCTTTTTTTTTCCTCAAACCTTTAGTATATTCCAATAGCTCTGACTGGTTCGACGAATCCCGACCACCTGGATAGATCAGTGCCACCCTGGACTTTATGTGGTTTTGGCACTGGAGTGTATATAGTTTTCAGACGTCTTTCTGGGAATGCTTAATGATGTTTGTTTCTTTTTTAAAAGTATGGCTGTTTGAAAATGGCTAGTTCTAGTGTTGTAGACCTCATGTGTAGTGGATAAATAAAAAAATAATAATAACAAATACTTAATATCTCTTTAATATAGTAAAATTTATACAGTATTTCTAATAAACAAAATGCTATATCAGCCAATGATAAATGCTGTTTGCTTTTTACTTGCTGATAAACAAAATTTTGATAATTACCAATGAAAAAAACTGACCTGTTTTGCTGTTTCCTTTTTTTCTTGCTTTTTATCAATTTCCATTTGTTGTTGCTTGATTGCCTCCTGTTTTTCTTCGACTTTCTTTCTGATGACTTCACCTTTTTTCTCCTTCCAGGCATCGTAAGAAGCCTTTGCATCTGCAATTTTACTAAGCTTTTCCTAGTAGAAAAATTACATATATTTAACAAATCATTCCAGGATTGTGGTGACTAATAAATTAAATGACTTTATTGCAGAAGAAATGCATATTAAGCATTTGGTTTATCTTACCTCTTGAATTTTCTCCTCTTTCAATTTCTCTTCCTGTTTTTTTGCCCTCTGTGTTATTTTTAAAGTTTCTTCTTTCTTTTTTAACCATTCCTTTTCAGAAAACAAATCTAAGGTTTTTAATGTATTCAAACACATTTTAGATACATTAAAAGGGTTTCTAAATAAATCATAAGTCAGTTTCTATACATAATTTAATTAGTAATTTTATATTATTTAATTTCTTCAGTATTATCCTTTAATTCCTTAATTATTATGATTTCAGTAAGTGATTAGTCTAACCTGGTACACAGCAGCTCTTAGTGAATCTGCTGCTTCTGGAACCTGTTGGGTCTCCTGTGTCTTCTGATCCAAAATCTTCAGTGTTCCCAGGTATTTAGACTCTGCTGTATAGGAGCTCTTGGATTTTCTGGAACTGGATGACCGAGAGCTTGAAGGTCTAATGTCCAGAAGATATTGTTCTTTGAGTTTTCAATGTTTGATGCCTTTGATTAACACTTTTGAGTTAATGGTGCACTAAATGCTGTTTTATTCATTAAAGCATCAAAAAACTACATATGATTAACATTATGAAAACAGATATCAGTGGCCAAATAAAAAACTATTTTATTATATTAAAAAATATGTTTCCTCCACGAAGGCAAGATGGAAGATGCTTAGCTTGAGAAAATAATTAACATAAATGTTTAAACATGCATAAACATGGTGAGATTTTCATGTAGTGGAGATTTTCATGACCCAGTTTGAATCATGTTAATGTTCTTCCAAAAATCAAACTTCTCACTTAATTCATATGGATTTTGCAGTCTTTAGAAATCTCAGAACTTTCTCAGGTTTCATTACAAACATCCTCAACTGTGTTTCAAAGATAAACAAAAGTCATATAAGTTTGGAACAACATGAGGATGAGTAAACAATGACAATTTTTTGGTGCACTATTCCTTGAAGTATGCTGTAACATCCTCCTCCAAATGATGTGTAAACATCATTTAAAAAAGGGATGCTTTGCCTCCTTCAAAAGTCAACCAAATGCTCATATACAGCATGATGTATTAAACAAATTTACTAACCTGTCTGTTGATTTTCTAGACGTTCTGCTTAGTGTTGTTGATGTGTGGTAAAGGTCACCCTGGGAACTCTCCTGATTGGAAAAATGTGAAGACAGATTTAATTAAGAATTACATTAGCATTTAGGGCACTTAATAGACCTTAATTCATAGGATACTGCTTCCTTTAGTAACATGTTTCAGAAGTTGTATAATGCTGACACTGATGCCATTTTTCAGAAATCAATCTTTCAGATTAATTGATAAAAACAAGATATGTTAATTTTTAATCTAACTTACATTAATTTCTTCAAAGGATGTTGAATAATTTCTCTCTTTGCTCTCTTCTGAGGCAGCTAGAATGAAAATTACATATTTAAAATGATTAATAACTACTTAACTATAATTCAAACTATTAGATGTCAGGTCACAGATGATTAATACCAATATACCATAATGTAATCTCATTACTACAGAGACTCTGAACATTAAAACAATCTAAATTCATTTCCGCACATACCACTGCCTACAGTGGCTGGAGGCTCAGACATTTGTTCTGCTGTTGAACAAGACTGTTCCTTGGATTTTTCTGACATGGCCTGGTCTTCATCTGGACCCTGTAGTAAACACAAGGATGATAAAACAAATATTTCAAAACATCTCCTGGAGATATTTTCTACCACAATACTGTAATACTGTACATATTCACAGCTGTAATTAAAAAAAATCTTTAAGCTTGGGTTTTAGCATTTACAGCATTTAAATGGGTTTCTGCTGGCACTTTTTGTCTTTCTATCATTAAGACATTCTCACCATAACACTATCATAGGTAGAGGTTTGACTCTTCTCAGAAGAGAATGTGTTGGAGAGGGCTATAGACATAGAGGATGTGGCTGTTCTGCTGCAGGCAGTGGTCTCTGCTTGTGTTTCCTCTTCTAACTGACCAATGTCACACATATTTGCTGTCCTCTGCCTGGGTTTGGGTCTGGGTGACATGTCTTGAGCAAGACCTGTTTACATTAAAGAAAGTGCATTTTAGTTTCTAACATTTCATAAGCTGATTTTATAAACAGAATCAGAATAAAAATCAGCCCTAGCTCTGGAAACCTTTCAGAAGTAAATATTTCAAATCAGAACATGGTCACTTGGGATTAACCAGTAAAATTCAAATTCAAGATACAAACACAAAGAAAATAGTAGTATTATTGGTAACTTGTCAAAGATCACAGATATTAAACAATTGCACACATGCAAAGACTGCCCTGACCTGTGGAGAGTTTTGGTTTAACACTTCTCTCCCTGGGTTGAGGAATGGGTAGTTCACCATCTTCACCAATCCTTTGATTGTCCTCATCTTTTTCTGAAGGCAACGGTACCGGACTGTCCCAGTGTGAGCCATCTGATGTAAGAGGGACGGAAGATTCCCACTGGCTATTCTCAGAGTTTAATGGCAGTGGAGATTCTGACAGACTCTTCCTCAACTTCATGACTGATTTTGACTGTTCATCCTTTTGGAGTGAAGTGGACTCTGGTTGAAACTTGTCAGATAGAAAGGAAAAAGGGGAATCTGACTGTTGGTTTTTCTCTGGAGTGTAAGAATTGCTTGGACTTTGAGAAGTATTTCTGGACTGGGTGGAATGGAAAGAACTAGGTTGGTCATCTGCACTTCCTGTGGTGTTCAGCTGTTCAAAGTGCACAGGTGAGCTGGTCCTTTTGGTTTTCATAAAAGAAACTTTTTTGGGTTTGACATTTTCCTCTTCATCATCTGAGAGCTTGAAATCATTGATTTTGCCTTTTGTCTTCCCAGCTTTAAATCTCTCTTTCTTCTGTTTTTGTATCTTAAGGAGTTTAATTATGTCTGCTGAATTCAAATATAAAAGAACAATAAGAAAAACTGAACTACAGACATTGTTTTACAAGAAAACAAGCACTGTAAAACCTACCGTCATCATCATCACCATCTTTACCGTCTTCATCATCGTCATCTTCAAAGTCGTCAGAGTAACTCTGCCTGTTGGCTCTAGAAGACACAGCTTTCTTTAGCTCATCCTGAAATTCAACAACATGCACGTGTCAGAAAAGTATTTGGGAGTATTTTGGTAGTTACAAACGTTCAATTCAAAACGCGACACAACTCTGTCTAGATACACTAGCTCACTATGCCTTGAGACACAGACTGTTATGTCTGACGTCTAAAGAAATGTTTTACTTTGGAGGACACCAATGATTTGACACTTATACCTGAAAAGTTGTTCTTCTGGATGTTTTAGGGCTCTTCGTGTAAGCAAGCGTTGTAGAAAAAGGCTCGTCGTCCATCTTACCGAACAGACTGTTTAAATGCGATAATTTATTAATATACAAACAAACATGATCGTTTTAGATATATAATTTTTCCATCGAACGTTCAAACATATAAACCGTACCGTAGCTTCAAAACAAGTGAGCAGTAGCAATCGTTGTTCAGATCACCTTGGAAGCCATTTGTTTACGCGAGTTACCAAAGCAACTACCGGATAAGAATCCTACTATGACGATGGCTTGGCGTGGTGACGCTGCTTGCTGTATCGTACTATGGCAATATGGCAAGCCGTTTTAGCATTAAATACCCCTTGCCGTACTAGTGATAATTTAGTTTTGACTAGTCAAAATTCCAATTCCAGTTATCTATTCTGCAATTTTGACTTTGTCGTAATTGGAATTAAGATATCTAAAATGTGATTATGACATAATGTGCACTGAAGATATTTACAATGTTATTTTGACTAGTCATAATATACATTCGATATATCTACAATGCTATTATGACTAGTCATATTCTTCCATTGACTTCCATTAGAACATATTTTCTGATATCTACAAATGAGTTTTTACTGGTAATTAAAGATCTAAAATTGATTTTGTGCGAGACATATTTCCAATTAAAGATATCTCAAATTACAATTTTACTAGTGATAACTGAACTAGAGATATCTCTAACTGAATTACCACTAGTAAAAAGTATAATTCGAGATATTTCTAACTGGTGTTTGACTATAGTCATAAAAAATTTAAGATATCTTGAATTATTATTATTTTTTAAAGATATCCAAAATACATTATTAGATATCTGAAAGTAATTTATTACTATTTATTACAATAATTTATTACAAGAGGAGATATCTTGAATTTTATTTTTGACTAATCAAAACTTAATAAGAGATATCTTGAAATGGAATTCTCAAAACTATATATGGCATCTGTCAGTCAAGCATTATAATATGATATTATGATAATTTAGCATTAAACTTTAGCAGTTAGAATAACCATGCATGAATGCATATTTGTCATGTTGACTGAACTTAGGACTGGTGGTGGTGCTTAAGATATTGTTTGTCCTTTAGTGTTTCTATAAGAAAAGGGGAAAAATAGTGATAAGATAACAAAACTACTATGAATTCTACTACAAATGACTATATAAAATGTACCATGGATTAATGAGCTGCTGGGTTCATGAATATTAATCGCGTTGTCTGCATTCGCTCGAACAGATTTGCTAAAATGAAAATAGGTGAGCGCCAGCCAATGAGATTGCTGCTTGTGCATTAGTACCACCTACTAGTGGAGAAACCGGCAGTTCTTAAAAGCTGAAGAATATCAAAGGACAGGAATATACAACAAAGAATATCATTTACGTGTAGTGCGTCAGTTCTGCATGGTATATAAGACTCTCTCGGTCTTTATCTTTCTTCGCGTGTGTGTGAGACAAAGCAATGGCTAGTCGTGTGCCTTCACACTACAGTTTATGGTTTATCAAATACTGAAAAATAAAATTATAATATTATTAAAATAAATTATAGTAATGCCGCATTTTATTGTCAGTAATTGTAATAGCGCTGTAACGGGTGATACAGTAATCCATTTGATTACTCGTTACTGAAAAAAATTCCCACCACAAGATTAAAGGTAAGGTAGGTGATTTCAGAGAGGCTAGCGCATGCTAGCATTGAAAGCATAAGATCCCACCCTCCCTGCAATTCACTCTCCAAAACCACGCCTCCTCCAAAACAGATGAACGAGCACAGGCAAATTAGAGGCTAACCAGCCACATGATGAGAGACGGTGTGAATGTAGGGTTGAATTCAACACTGTCAGATTACCTCATGTAATATATTGTATTTGCATAGAACTTATGTATGCAAATAAATATGCTGACACGGAAGTAGGACAGCCTATCGTAGCACTTGGACCGAGGGATATGATTGGATGAACATTTTATGGTCCTACACCTTCCACAGACAATATAAATACATGTAAATACATTTAGACCACTTAGTTTAGTTATTGTTAACGGGATGTGAAGAGACTTTCAACCTATAACGAAAAATGGTTTTGAACCACCCTGCCTTTAAGAATAAAGGGTATGTAAACTGGATAATTGTGTAAATTTAGCCATTATTTTAGCTTGTGGACTGTATGTATACGGCTTTTACATAAAATAGCTTAGTCAGTGCAGGACACATTTTACAGATTCTAGCTGATTTTATCTGTCACACAATTTTCTGGTTTGCGCTTGCGTCTGGCTGAGTGCCCCCTTTTCTTGACTGGACCAAATGCTGAATGTAACTGAAAATGTATTACCATATATACCCACCAGGGGGAGGTAGACATCGTACAATATTCAAGTCAAGTCAAGTCAAGTCAAGTAGAGCTTTATTGTCATTCTGCTACATGTGTGGACATACAGTGGAACGAAATGTCGTGTCTCGCCGGACCACGGTGCTACATAAATAAACATAAATATAAACATACAACAGTAGACGTAAGAGCAATTTTCAAACCTATGCATAGTTAACTTACAGAAGCAGTAATCTAAAACAGTTGACTATACATAGACAGACTATACAAGTACTTTTCAAAATACTGTACAATATTGTGCAAGATATTGTGCAAAAGAGGTATTTAAGGTTAAAAAGCAAGTAGTGCAATATGATTTGTAGTGCATTCACAAGTAAACACTTGTGTTATCTTATTGAGTCCTTGCACTGGAAATAAACATCATTATCTAAGTGTGCTAACTGATCAGGGTCATGGATAACAGAAAAGAGGGGACAATAGAGTAATCTTTGTGTGTTATAAATGTTTTGTTACATTGCAGTATTCTTTTAATCACTGAACTAGAGCAGAAATGACCATATTAAAACAGCATTTTAAGAAAACTCTCCTTACATGCAGTTGTTAATGCCAGTCAGCAGTGCTGGGTAGTAACTGATTACATATATTCTGGATTAATTCTGGATTGGATTAATTAATCAGATTGTAATTAGAGTGTATTAGATTTTAAAGAGTTCATAATCAGATTACAGTTACTTTTTTATGGTTTACATGATTACATATTCACACAATGCCAGTAACTTATTGATAATTTATTAATTCTCACTAATACTTTTTTCTCTTTTACATTTTCTTTTTTTTAAAAATCCTACTTTGTGTCACATCTTTAGCTTTGAATATATTCACAAATGTTGTGTAAATAAATTTGCAAGCCATACATCTGAATTGGAGGTAGGCATAAAAAAGCACCTCTCAAGCAATTAGACCATGTATGAAAAAAAAAAAAAAAATTGCACTAAACATTTCTGATATACAGTTGTGAAACACTCATCATCATATCCAGTGACCTTACGAAACTGTTGATTCGGGAAGTCTGGACAGAAATATTTAAAACCTGGAAGACACTGGATGAGTAATGTCATTGTTTTTTTTTTTTTTTTTTTTTTTTTTTTTTTTATGTTTATTAATCTTTGTTCATATATTGCAGGGATTCCCAAATGTTTTTGCAAAACCCCTTAAAATAAAATAAAATATTTACTTGAAAGCATTTCAAATAATTTAATAACACATTCTCATGTTTACAGTTCTCTGATCCTGGTTAATGGTCATGCTGACATGCAGGTAAACAAATAAAATATTAATATATTTAGTATTAAAGTATTTAAATTATTTTTAATTTTAAATTTTTATGTTTTAATTAATGATTACCTTTTTACAACTCACAAACCTATTGCAGTTATTACATTAAGCATAGTTTGGGAAACCCTGGTGTAATGTAATGTTTAATGCATTTTATGATGTTGATATAAAAAAAAATATAATATGTTTTCTTGCTCTTTGCATTTTTAATAATATGGTATGTTTAATGTTAGTTTAAAACAAGTTTGATTTAAAAAGTAATCTAAAGTAATCTAAAAAGTACTTAGATTACATTAAATGAGTAACCTAAACTACATCACCAACTAGGTAATCTACCTGTCCTGTCAGTCAGTAAACTCTTGTTTTATTGCAAGAAAAAAAAAATCTATAGAATAAAGATAATGCAAACATTTCCTTCACATTTCCTATATATAAATATTGTACAGTGGGCCATTTATTTGTCACACAAAAAAGAAAGGTGTTTTTTCCAGCCATGTTTTCCAGTCCATGTTTCTCTTCCTGTATATATTTTTTAACAACCTGCAAGCAGCACAAATGTCTTCTTAATAAGATCTTGACCTCTGTATGACACTATCTGTTTCTCCATCGCATTCTTCATTTTTATTTGTTCCCTTTCCTGTTCCTGTCCTTCTGGCCCTTTTTTTTTTTTTTTTTATAAGAATTGTATGTGATATTATTCACACCACTCATCAGCTGTGTTTGGACAGCAGCTGTTTATATCACTTCCATAAACTGTATGTGTTGGTAATACTTTATAATGACTTCCATTATTCTGTCATTATTCTTTTGTCTCAGGTCATACTTTATTTTAAGGTCCAATTTACGCTATCTAACTAATTAGCTATTAACTTGCCTTGATAGACTTCTAATTACTGCTTAGTAAGGCAGTTGTTAAGTTTAGGTATTGGGTAGGATTAAGGATATATATCGTCATGCAGAATATGTGCTTTATAAGTACTAATAAACAGCCAATATACTAGTAATATGCATGCTAATAAGAAACTAGTTAATAGTGGGAATTGGTCCGTATGCTAAAGTGTTAGCATGTCTCATTAGAACATTTCATATGGCCAAGACAACTATAGAATAGAATCATGTATAATTATTGATTTGAAATTTCTAGTCAAAAGGGCCAAGTCCAATTATACAACATCATTTAGCAATGTCACAGAAATTGAAAATTGAATTGAAATTAATTGCTTTATTGTCATTGCAAACAACAACAAAAAAATTCTTAAAAGACCTCTATTAGTGTAAGAACACAATATATGTATATATATATATAATATATATATATATATATATAATAATATATATATATATATAAAGACAAGGGCTATTTTTAAGAGCAATTATGGTAGAGCTGCATATTGACGGATCAGTATAAAATACTGTTATATCCTAGGTTAATTACAAGTTAAGCTTAAATTGACAACACTTACGGCATGTTGTTGATTATCACAAAGATGTATTTCAACCTGCTAAGCCAATGCTTAAATGTTAAAATACTGACCGTTTAAAAAGTATAAGCATATAAAGTAAACATATAGATATCTTTATTTCTTAATACTGTGTGGTTACCTGGATGTTTTTTGTTTGTTTGTTTGTTTGTTTGTTTGTTTTTTTGATGGTTGTTCATGAGCCCTTTGTTTGTTCTGAACAGTTAAACTGAGCACTGTTCTTCAGAAAAATCCTCCAAGTTTTACAGCATCTTTTGATATGTGAATGCTTTCCAGCAGTCACTGTATGATTTTGGGATCCATCTTTTCACACTGAGGACAACTGAGGGACTCAAACACAGCCGGGAGGTGAAAACAGGATGAAGATGTTCAAATTTTTCTTATTTTGTTGAAATATCATTTTTTTTCCATTTAGTACTGCCCTTCGGAAGCAACAGAACATACTTGCATGTTTCCCGGAAGACAAATTAAGTACATTTTACCTTGATCTTTAAATTCAAAAAGTTTTCACCCCCCGTCTCTTAATGCATTATGTTTCCTTCTGGAGCAACAGTGAATGTTTGAACCTTTTAAAAACCAAGGGTTCCCAAACTTTTGAAGGGGGATATTTTAATAATTTCAGCTATTTTTTTTGTCTTGTGGACTATATGTAAACGTATTTTATGTAAAATATCTTACTCAGGATGGTACTAAATAAAAATAATATGCATTTTGTATGATCTCTCTCATTCTGGTAAAATTATTCACATTTTCACAGATTCTGCAAGGGGTTCCCAAACTTTTGCATGCAGCTGTATAATTTTAAAGCTTTTTTGCTATGACAAAATCTTGTACGCCATAAACTAAACTAAAAATAAACTAATGACATATTTTTTAACAATTAATAGAACAATTAATATATGGTAAGTGCTTTTTTAAAATTTCAAACTTTACATTTATGCACTTAAATAAGGTACATTTGATTAAAGGGTAAATATTATTACCTAATGTGTACATATTATTACCTAAATGTACAAAAGTGTAACTTTTGAAGAAGTACCAACCCCATGACAAGCTTTTTTGTGTGGTACTTAATATTATGCTGCAAAATTTGCTGATTGAAATGAACTTTTATATTGAACCTGGAATATTCCTTAAGTCTTGGCTCTTATTCGTACTAAAGTGCATAAAGAATGACTGTGTATTGCCATTCTGTAATCATTTTTATATGGAGAGTAAAGTGCATATACAGAGGAGCATCAGTGGCTTAAGGCACTGTAGAGGGAACCCACTTACGCCATTTACTTACTCTGGCAGCTGTGCCCATCAGCTGTTACACCAAGATAAAAAAAAAAAATCACTGTGGTTATGCAATAGCTGAATCTTACACCAGCCTCCCTGTTCTCCAATAATTCCTCTATATCTTTCTACTGTTTATTACTGGTATTACGTTTTTGTTGTTTATGTAAAAGAATATATAGAATTATAAACATCACATCTGATTGCATATTCTGACTAAATTACTAAAATGTCTCAAATAAATAATGTGTACAAAATTACCTGCTAAAAAGGTTCTGTTGACCTTAGGTCTGGGTCAGCACTACCTGCCATGTTTTTTCAGGGAAACACTCGAGCAATAGCAGCGTGAACCAGAACCAGCCATAAATTTTTATAATTCAGCAATATGTCAGTGTAACCAATAGGTTTTATTAAGTTACTTTTCACATTTAAAACTTGGAAAGTTTTAAATGCACCAGCTGCTTGCCAAACAAATGTTAAGGTGCTTATTAAGAGGAAGAGACTTTTTAAATGTCCGTGGTTTGTTTAAGTTGTGAGTTATAAGCTGCTTGCTGGTTTGTGTCAAACAGAAAAAGGGGGATGATGGGGAAAGATCAGGTTGCTGTAAGATGCCTTGGAGCACCAACAAGGCCTGAATGGTTTTTGTCAATGAAATATGAAGCTATAAATAATACTAGTCCTGGAGATGGAAAGAGAAGGAAATAGGATGCAATAAAATGGAATTCAGAATGTCAACGATAAATGAACTGTTTAAACTATTTGGGTTTCTGGTGTTTTATTTGTAGTCTGCTTTAACATAGGGTTGCATATTTTCCTAAATGTAGTAAGTTCTGAGGTCTGTACTCCTGTAGGTGCATGCAAAGAGAGATCGGGAGAAAGAAAACATGCTTTCCATAAATAAGAAGGTAATTTGTTGACAGAAATAATTTGTCAATCATCATATTGTTGGTCATATTTGTTTGCTTAGTCAGTGTCTTGTACTTTTCAGTTTCAGTTTCAGGTTTTTTTTTTTGTAGGCCATAAGGATCTTTAAAAATAACTAGAAAAAATGATGAAATGATATGGAACTGTAATGTGGTTGACAGACCTGAAACAACCAATTAGAATCAAACATTCAACAGCCTTGTGGTTTAAAATGTATGGAAGCCCATTTTCGCCAGTGAATAAAAAAGTTATTGCGACTTTTTATCTCACAATTCTGATTTTTTTTTCTCTGATTTGTGAGACATAAACTCACAACTGCGAGTTATAAAGTAAGAATTGCATGACATAAACTCGCAATTCCGAGTTAAAAAGTTAGAATTACGTGATATAAACTCACAGCTGTGAGAAAAAAAGTCAGAATTGCGAGATAAAAACTCCGACTCCAAAATGCAAGAACTTTTTTCACAGTTGCATTTATATATCTCGCAATTCTGACTTTTTAAAATGCAGTTCAGACTTTTTTCTCAGAATTGTGAGATACAAACTCACAATTGGGTGTTATAAAGTCCAATTTTAAGGGTAAAAAAAAAGACTGATATGTTTAACGCCTGCGTGTTATAAAGTCAGAATTGTGAGATATAAACTCACCTTTGTAAAAAGTAAAAATTCTGAGTTTATATCTCACAATTCTGACCTTTTTTTCTCAAAATTGTGACTTTATTTCTCAGAATTGCAAGTTTACATCACGCAATTCAGAAAATTGAAGTCAGAATTGCATAAACTTGCAAGTATATAACTTGAGTTTATATCTCACAGTTCTAATTTTATAACTCGCAATTGTAAGTTTATATCTCACAATTCTGAGAAAATAAGTCAGAATTGTGAGATAAAAAGTCACAATTACCTTTTTTTTTTTTTTTTTTTAAAATTCAGTTGCGGAAACGGTGTTATCAATAAACGAAGTAATCATCACCATTAAAATGTCCATGCTTAAAATACTGAATTTATCAAAGTTTTCTCTCTCTTCTGGTCTGTTCTATTATTCAATGTAATTCAAATAAATTCATTCTAGATTGTGTGATATCAATGACCCAGTGGAACCTGGACATCAGTGTGAACAAAGAAGATTAGAAGATATGAGTTAGTTAATTACATTTCAGTGATTTTATATTCATGTGTTTGCAAGAGAGTAGGTCTGAAAGTATAATGAGATAATCAAAATAAACATTGTAGCAGATTATTAGTGATTAGCAGTTAGCATGTCTGGAAACACATTTTTCAAATTCAGGTTCTGTAAAAGGAATTGCTGTGCTTATTTGAAATTACTTGCAATGATTGGCAATTAAATTTTGTTATGGTGATATTCCAACCACTTTACCTGACTTCATCTGGTCCCTACTACACATCATGCACCCCATCCCTTCTGCTTTGAAATTCACTGAATTCATCAGTTGTAATATGCTCCCAGCAGTCCTGCCATTTATAAATGGTAGTTCCTAAAGAGATAAAGAGAATCCAGCTTGGGCAGTTTGAGGATTTATCGAATGACACTGAGTGGAATATCAATGTCCTTACTACATGCAGAGCAGATGCCAGTGCCAATTTGTCCACAGCTTTTAGAGCAGTGGTTCTTAACTCCAGTCACACTTTTGTATGCCTTATTTAACACACTTGATTCAGGTCATCACCTCGTTAGAAGAGAGCTCCATGAGCTCAGATGATTGTGTCAGATAAGAGAGACATACAAAATGTGCAGAATAGTAGGTCCCCAGGACCAGAGTTAAGAAGAACTGTTCTTCATGCCTCTCAACTGCTTTGCCGTAGGTTTAACCTTATCATAGGCTAGTGGTTTTCATGTTCCTGGAGCAGTCAGCAATACACATTTTGCATGTCTCCCCAATCAAACTCACCTTATTCAGGTTAATGAAGTTCCTAAAGCAGGTTCGGCAGGTGCCTAATCATTCAGTTCTGTCAGTCATCACTACAAGCCTATATAATCAGTTATTGCGCCATTCCAGCAAAACTTCTTCTGGCATCCCTCCACCTCCACATTTCCTTCTCTATTTCTGTTATTCTCCCTCTATGCAGTATCGCAATGGGGGAGTTGAACTCGGAGCTCAAGCCGAGCCTCAGCTTCGATCCTTCTGTTGAGGACAGCAAGCCAAGTGTGTTTATCATTAACCATCAGGACTGGATGGGCAGGGGAACTTGTGAATTAGCTCATTACTAGAAACCCTAAGACTTGAAATGTGAAAAGAAGGGAGACATTCAAAATAGGCACTTTTGGTGGGCTCTAGGAAGATAGACACAACTTACTCTTCAGAAGTTAAAGGGATAGTTTAACCAAAAGTAAAAATTCATCATTTGCTCATCCTCATGTTGTTCCAAACCCATAAAACTTTGGTTAATCTTCAAACCATGAACTAAGGTATTTTTAATGAACATTTTTTAATTAAATGAAAGGTTTCCGTCACTCTATTGAAATATTAGAAAACAGAAAATCCAAAAGGGTCAGACGTTGTAAGACAAATCTAGATGAACTGAGTGGTTTACGCCAAGTATTATGAGGAGATATGATCACTTTATTATATGATGAACTGATTTTATGTTGGCTTTTATCAAGTGTGCCGCACAACCGAGAATTGTCTTTCATTGACAGATTTTTTTTTATCAGTGATGGAAAAATCTGAAGGCTGCCCGACACTTTAACAGATTACAGGGTGATCTATTGTAACTTCTAACTGTATTTCTCACCCCTGTCCAGTTGGTGGCGAGTGCGCGCCAATGTGACAGCAGAGCAGTGGATACAGAACAAAAATGAATATGTCAGGAATGTTTTTCTATTTGTTTGATTATGCACGCGGGAGTACCCAGAAGCTACAATGACCACGCCACATTAAAGAGCGCCAAAACGGTATTTATTGCTTGAATTTCCTAATGAAATGGACAGAATTTTAAATCTGAGACTTTGTTTCATATCAGAAGTAAAGTCAGGCTTACACTACAGGATTTTTAGGCCGATTTTCCCCTCCTGAGAATCGGAGCAAAAATCTTGTCGAGCACCTCGATCGGTCCCGATGTTCTACACGGATTATCTGGTAATGTGAGACGTTCACAGATCAAATCTTGCTCCTACCGATCTGCTCTCACACAAATCAGGGCTGCGGTTGCAATTATACATTGCAAATAGCAAAGTCACCACCACAGCTATAACAGTACCGATAAAGAGGAATGCAGTGCCCTCCACAAATATTGGCACCCCCTGGTAAATATGAGCAAAGGCAGCTGTGGAAATAAATCTGCATTGTTTATCCTTTTGATCTTTCATTTAAAAAAAATCACAAAACTCTAACCTTTGATTGAAGTAAAACAATAGAAAGTTTGGGGTAAATCTCATTATTAAATTAATTTTTTTTCACCCCACTCATTTTCTAAAGGGTTCAGGTCAGGGAACTGGGACAGCCATGGCAGAAGCTTAATTTTGTTTTTGGATCATTGTCCTGATGAAATATCTAAACATGGTCCATTATAACATTTCTAACAGTGGCAGTCAGGTTTAGATTTTTATTATCTCTTAGTATTTGATAGAATCCATGATGCCATGTATCTAAACAAGATCTCTGGCAGAAGAATAGTCCCAGAACATTAAAGATCCAGCAGTTTATTTAAATGGGGGCATGAGGTACTTTTTATCCTTGTTTGCACCAAACCCATCTTGAGTGTTTGCTGCCAAAAAGCTCTTTTTTTTTTAGTTTCATCTGACCACATAAGCCAGTCCTGTTTGAAGTTCTAGTTGTATCTGACAACTAAATATGCTGGAGTTTGTTTTTGGATGAGCTAGTAGGATTGCTCTTGAAACCCTCCTAAACAACATGTGGTGATGTAGGGGCTGTTTGAATTTTTTTTAGGCTTTCTGGCCCCAAGACTCAACTAATCACTGCAATTCTCCAGCTGTGATCCTTGAAGAGTCTTTGGCCTTTCAAAGTCTCCCCCTCACCATGCATTAGGACAATATAGACACACCTCCTCCTTTAGGCAGATTTGTAACATCTTTAGTTGATTGGAACTTCTTAATTATTGCCCTAATAGTGGAAATTGGGATTTTCATTTCAACGCTTTAGCTCTTTTCTTACAGGTACTTTCTATTTTGTGAAGCTCAGCAATCTTGTTCTGCAGGAGGTCATTGCTGGACAATTTCATGTTCCTAGTCACCCTGGTGTGCTAAAAAAAAAATGTAAATATGAGTGGAAATATACTTCAGAGATATTTTACTCATAAGAATTTTTAGGGTGCAAATAATTGTGGCCAACGTGAACTAGAGGAAAAACATTTATTTCATAATAAGATTTTCTCCTCACTTTCCATTGTTTTACTTCAATGAAAGGTTCGAAGTTTGTGAATTTTGTGAATGAAAGATCAAAAGGATAAACAAATGCAGATTTATTTCCACAGCCGTCTTTGCTCATATTTACCAAGGGTGCCAATATTTGTGGAGGGCACTGTAGTATTGTTGGATTCAACAATATACTTGGATTTTTTTTTATTTTAAGATTTTTTTTTTTTTTTAGTTGATTAACGTTAAAACATTGACAGCCAATCGAAATCAACCTGACTTGACTGTTTAAAGTGGCAGATGTGTGCTTATAGTAAACAAATTTATTGTTCATCACTGTGGACGCTATATATTCTCTGTAGTTTTTTGTAGTTAACGTTTTAGTTATCTTTGTTGGTGTGAATGGGCCAGTAATTTCCAAACTCTTTCTGTAATTTCCCATGAAAGTTATTTTTAAGGCACCCAATGTCACATCAAGCCTTTTCAGATGATTGTCCTGCTGTGAAAAGAAACAGAGTATAATGTCATTGTGTCTGTCAGTCTTTCACTCAACTTGTAATTTTGTTTTGATGTATGTCTGTGTTATGGAACAGAGATAATTATTGCAATTTTGAATTCTGTTTTGTAATAGTTTGTCACCTCCAAATGTCAAAATGGAGGATTTTTGCTAATGACACAAACATTTATCAAGAAATATTATGTTCTCTGGTGCCTCCTAATGTTTTTGCTCCTAAAATGCATTTAACTGACAAATATAATTTCCTTTCTAAAAAGACAAAACTGATAAACTTAAATATTATTCTGCTCTGTGGTTCTCCTTACGACCATATGGCACCTCACAGTTTGCTGGACAAACACTTGTCGTATTTGTGCTTCTAGAGACAGCTGTGTCCACACATAGATACAGACCATCATGTTTTTTTCTCTCCTGATGTGCAGCCGTGGATCTCAGGTTGCTATTTGGATGTGTAGTTGTCACTCTCCATGTGGTTCCCTTTGCCCTTCTCCTCCAAGTAAACACAGCATCAGTGCTCCAGTCTTAAAAGGTCTGGTCATGGGCTGAACGCTGTGGGAAACCTAAGATTGTTTATCATGGCTGCCTTTTAAGAGCAGAGGCTGGCAGCCGTGGGCCTTTTTCTTGTAAACACATGACGTGGGGTTGTAACATGGTGAAACGAAACTGTAATAAATCCCTCTTCTATATGTGTAAATATGCCATGACATAGTGACAACGGCACAGTACTGCAAAAGGGGGAATTAGCTTACACAGGGTTTGGTTTATGTTTGAAATGTGTTGCAACTCATAAATGATGCCTACATGAAGCTGATTTGTTAGGGGGAAATGTGTGGTAAAGTAAGCATCATCTGATATATTGATATTCCTCTTCACTGCTTAGTACATTCTTCCATACTAAGCTCAGGATGACCATATTAGGAGCCAAATGAAACATTGCGGTTTATTCCATTGTTTAAACTTCATTTAATTTATTAGAAAAACACTAGATGTTAATTTGTGAACCCCTTACTTGTAATGGATGCCTCACTTTATTTTAGCTGCCCTGAGTAAAAAAAAAAACAAAACAAAAAACTAAAAAATAATGTAAATGATAGGTTACAACTGGCTCATTTGTTAACATCTAAATTAATTAATTTTATTCAGGTCAACAATGATATTTAAAGGGGTCATCGGCTGCCCATTTTTCACAAGTTGATATGATTCTTTAGGGTCTTAATGAAAAGTCTATAACATGCTTTGGTTAAAATTTCTCAATGGTAGTGTAAAAACACCCTTTTTACCTTGTCAAAATCAGCTCTTTTTATAGCAACCCGTTTTGTTGCATGTTTCTTTGAATGCAAATGAGCTCTACTCACCCTGCCCCTCTCTTCTGTGGGGTGACGAGCTGTGCTCTGAGTTTACTGTTTACTTTAGCCGCATTTAGCCGCGAAACTTCAAACTTGCATTATTAAGAAAAGGCGATTTGCAAAGATGCATAAAAAAACCCTTATACTTCTGCTGTAGGTGAAGCTGAATCACAAATAATTTGCGCGAACATAGACGCATTTAGGTAGATTGGGAGACGCATTCCCTTCAAAAACAAACATAATCCTCTGTGTCTTCAGCGGCTCAGATGTCGGGAGTAAATGACAACTGCTATATTCATTATTATAACTATCAACAGAACACCTCAATCGCTTAGGAGACATTCTTGTCTACGTCCCTGCTTCGGTGTCGAAACAATGGCAGTCGCACCATTACAGCTCAGTCAGGGCGGGTCTAAGGTAAGACAGCCGTGTCACTCAACTATCGTGGAGCGGCCTTGATCTGTGTGATGTCACGTAGCCAAGAAGCTGAGAATGGCTTGATTTGAAATATGGAGTATTATTTTTAGGGATTAAATAAAAACCACTGGTTGGATTTTTATCATTATAAGGTGAATGTGTACACACACTGCCAACACATATTTATGTTCAAACAACATGTAAAAGTGAATTTTGCATCCAATAACCCCTTTAAAGAGTTCACCCAAAAATCTAAATTCTGTCATTTAATTATTAACTCACTCATTTTGTTCCAAACCACATGCTTTTTTTTCTTGTGTTGAACACTAAAGAATTTTTTTTTTTTTTTTTTTCTTGAAGAATGTTGGTAAGCAAACAGTTGGCAGTAGCCATTGACATCCATTGTATTTATTTATTTATTTATTTTTCCATATCTTGACTTTTCCCAGTCAAGACTACCTTCAGCTGTTTGGTTATCAACATTCTTAAAAATAGCTTCTTTTGTTTAGTTTTGAAGGTTTAGATCAGGTAGAAACAGCTTACAGTTCAATTTTGTATTAAAAAGCACAAGAATGAGACTCTGCACAAAAACCTCCAGCCTGTGACATGACAACTTACTTGTAACTATTAAAGGGGTCATCGGATGCTAAGTTCACTTTTACATGTTGTTTTAACATTAATGTGTGTTGGCAGTGTATGTACAAATCTACCCTATAATGATAAAAATCCATGCAGTGGTTATTAATTAATCTGTAAAAATAATATCCCCTTTTTCAAATTGAGCCATTCTCAGATGCCTGTCATTGTGGCAACAGAAGCCACTCCCACGATAGTTGATTGACATAAGCGTCTTACCTTAGATCAGTTGTAACAGTCCGCCCTCTTTGTTTCAATGCTGGAGCAGGGATGTAAGTTAGACAAGAATATCTCAGATTGAGCGATTGAGGTGTTGTGTTGCTGGATGTAATAATGAATGTAGTGGTCGGCATTCACTCCCGACATCTGAGCCGTTGAAGATGCAGTGGATTATGTTTGTTTGTGAAGGGAATGCGTCTCCCGATCTACATATATCCGTCTATGTTCACGCGAATCATTCATGATCCAGCTTCACTTACAGCAGAAGTGAGAATAATTTTTTTTTTATGAAAAAAACAATCTTTCTTTGCAATCTTTCGCCTTTCCTAATAATGTGCTAGTTAGCAAGTTTAGCGGCTAAACGCGCTAAATGTGGCTAAAGTAAACAATCTCTTAGAGCAGCAGAGAGAAGAGAGGGGCGGGGCGAGCAGAGATCATTTGCATTTAAAGCAACCTCGACCAGAATGAGATGATTTTTGCAGAGCTGATTTATGAAAGGTAAAAAGGGTGTTGCTTTACATTACCATTGAGAATTTTTAACCAAAGTATATTATAGACTTTTCATTAAGACCCTAAAGAATCATATCAACTTGTGGAAAATGGGCATCCGATGACTCCTTTAAAAATTACATGTTTCTGTATATGAATCTCTTTGTAAACATAAAATAATTGAAATGTCAGCTGGTGAACTGGAGGACACGATGTAGTGTGATACAGTAATGAAACAGATTCATTTGTATTTTCTTTGAAACCAGTTTTTGTTTGACAGGAAACTAGTTGAGATGCTGATGACGTGAAATAAAATTATTAAATGGCAAGATAGTGGTATAATAGTGGTAAAATAGTGGAATTTTTTGTTCACTGTGGAAAGTATTAGTGTACAGTTGAGCTATTTCTTACCTAAGCTATTTCTATAACTTAAATGTTACCATTTTAGGTTTATAGTCATTGGTTTGTGAAGGTTTAAAATATAATTTAAAGGTTGATATTACAACTGCAATATCAAAACTTTTTTCAATATAATTTACTTTCTGAAATTGGCATACTCAAGTTGGACTCAAATTGGGTTAAGGACTTGGTCCCAACTCAGATTCAACAAAAGTGAACTCAGATCCAACACTAGTGTGAATTAATATGAAATTCCCACCTCGTAAAAAGGTTTAATAATAATTTCCTCATGGGATAAGGTTGATCCAAAAGCAAATAAAAGCAGAGTTCTTTGACATTTCTATAATGGTTAATTCATATATGCATCTGAGTGTTTGTAGTACAGCTCAGGTTGTTGTTTTTTTCTCTTTTATTTTAAGGTTTTATTAAGGAGGCTCGAAAGATGGCAAAAGAGCCACTCTGGTCCACTTCCTCAACTCTTTCTATTATTTAAGCTTTTAAATGTGTTTGTGATGTTTCAGTGTAAGGATGCTCTAGAGGAATGTTTTCTGTGGTCTTCCCTGCCAAGTGCCCTCAAGTTATCTTCTGAGCTTGCTACTACACTGTAAAAATGTATTTTTTGAAGTTGTAAATAAAACAAAGATTATTGTATCTTTGCCGAGGACGAAGGGTCTTATCTAGCGAAATGATCGGTCATTTTCGAAACTGACAATTTATATACTTTTTAACCTTAAATGCTCATCATGTCTCCTCTCTGCGAAGCACATATGTACTCTGTGTAATCTGTGTCAATACAGTTAGGGTATGTTAAAAAACTCCCGTTTTCTTCTTAAACTTCAAAATCATCATACGTTGCCTACATCGCTGTTTTACCTTTTTTTGACCTAACTGTCTTGAACCAGAAAAAAAAACGTTCACGCTGAAGTAGACAAGGTGAGCGTTTGAGGTTAAAAAGTATACAAATTGTCCATTTGTTTAGAAAATGACAGATCGTTTCGAAGGATCGTTTTGAAGCTGCATTTAAACTGCATTTTGGATGTTCAAACTTGGGGGCACCACTGAAGTCCACTATATGGAGAACATTCCTGAAATGTTTTCCTCAAGAAACATAATTTCTTATCAACTGAAGAAAGAAAGACATGAACATCTTGGATGACAAGGGGGTGAGTAAATTATCTGTAAATTTTTGTTCTGGAAGTGAACTTCTCCTTTAAAAATTATAATTTTAATTTAATTCAGTGTGTTACTTGCCATTCCTTTGTAATTATTTGATTTTTTTTTTTTTTTTTTTTTTTTTTTTGTCCAGCATACAGTCATTTGCTTTAGGTTTACACATTCAGCACTTTGACTTTGCATTGCAATAAATGGTTTGGTAAAATTATCAAGCCATTTAAGACCTCTTCAGGTAAAAACAAAACAAAACAAAACAAAAACAAACAAAGATCACACTAAAAGTGGGATTATTTGAATTAATTTCTTTTACCATGATTAGACAGAGCTACTTTTACCACTACTACTGATGCTAAAAATAATAACAGTAATCATATTGGTGTTATAATAAACTGAGCTGTCAGGGGCCAGTCTGCCTACAGCACATTAATTAAAGTCCTCATCATGCTGTTTTGCTGCTCTGAAGAATAAATGAGCTCCTGCAAAACTGATTGCAGCAAGGGGCCCATAAACAGGATCAAAATCCTTTGAGGTATATGGCAATATTTTAATGAGTGCTTTCAAAACTTCAATGTGTGCTTTGCATACGTTTGCACTCTGAAAGATGTGGTCAGTTCATGACATTGTTCTTCATTCCAGTGATCATACAAGCATATACGGAAGAAGGAGGACAATTAGAGAGAAAATATTTCCTTGGAGAAAGAATATTTCAGTCACATTATTGGACTCAGTTAAACATTTCTCCTGGTGGATGGTGTGTTGCTATGGCATTGAGCTATGACATTCTAGTCACACACATACACAAACTCCCAGTGCTGCTCGAAACCATCATTGCGTTCATAAATGCGTGACAGGATTACATAATGATTCAGGCTCTCTCCCAGGATATTGCAGAGACTAATCTTGTGGAAGAGTGGAAGTCTGTAAATAACAGTTTTGCACTCTGTCAGTGAAGTTCATCTACTGTACACAAACCTCTGATTGATTCTTTAAATAGTAGTTGGTACTAAACAGCACAAATATTGACACACAAACAGTAATCGATAAGATTTATGTAACATTCGTTATTTTAAAACATTTGAAATACATTCTTGGTCTGTTATCTCTAATCATTTCACCACCACAGAAGAGCACTACATATCATTTTATGCCACAGTGGGTATTCATTTCATTCCATGCTTTCACACAATTTCTAGTCCAAGGTCAAAAACACTGTGTTGTGTGCCTGCCTGCGAAATCCACTGCTCAGTTTGTGGCTCATTCTCAAGAACGAAGAGATGAAATGAATGAATAAGCACGCTGTGTTGGTTTGGAGTACCATTCAGAGTGCTTCATGTTCAGTTTTGTTTTCTGTCATTATTGGCTCCTAATGGCAAACTCCCTTTCAACACAAGTCCTGCCATCCATACGTCTTCGGATTATGAGATTGACAATCAGTCAGAACAAACATCCTTTATGGCTATGAGGACCCTCAGCTGAGTGGTACTGGGAAAAATGGGGGGGGGGTTGGGGGTGTCATGTGTCATTTATGGGTAGGTTGGAAAAACAAGTTGAAGGGACTGTGTGAACACCGGCGATGTTCTCTGAATAAATTCAGGAGCGGCAGACAGTGCCAGAGGCTTACTGAGGTAAATATTGCATGTCTTGTCCGTAAGAGAAGAAATTCATATGCGTTAAATTGATCAAATAGGGTAGTAAATGTTAAAAAGAAAAAAAGATTTTTGTTTCAAATAATTTTGCTGTTTTGCAAGGAATCCTGAAAAATGTACACTGGTTTCCACAAAAATCGCACCAAATTAACATATTAGAATAATTTGTGAAGGATCATGTGACACTGAAGACTGAAGTAATGACTGGTTTGAATAAATTACTGATATTATGGAATAAATTACATTTTAAAATATTTAATATTAACATTTTATTTGAAATAATATTTCACAGTATTACCCTTTTTTGTATTTTTAATCAAATAAATGCAGATGAGCATAAGAGACTTCTTTCAGAAACATAAAACATTTTTCCAAAATAAGAGGGATCATACAAAATGCATGTTACTTTTTATTTAGTACTGACCTGGATAATATATTTCACATAAAGGAAAAAAAAATATAGTCCACAAGAGAAAATAATAGGTGAATTTATAAAAATGACCTTGTCCAAAAGGTTCAAAACTTTTTGAATTTGAAGATCAGGGTAAATTTAACTTATTTTGTCTTCTGGAAAACATGTAAGTATCTTCTGTAGCATCTGAAGGGCAGTACTAAATTTAAAAAAAAGATGATATTTTGGCAAAATAAGAAAAATGTACACATCTTCATTTTGTTCAAAGGTTTACACCCCTGGGTCTTAATGCATTGTGTTTCCTTCTGAAGCATCAGTGAGCATTTGAACGTTCTGTAATAGTTGCATATGAGTCCCTCAGTTGTCCTCAGTGTGAAAATATGTGTCTCAAAATCAAACAGTAATTGTTGGAAAGGGTTCAAATATACAAAAATGCTGAAAACCAAAGAATTTGTGGGACCTGAAGGGTTTTTCTGAAGAACAGCAGGCAGTTTAACTGTTCAGGACTCATGAACAACTATCACTAAAAAAAAAAAAAAACACAGCTGTGGATCATTCAGGTAACAACACAGTATTAAGAATCAAGCGTATGCAAACTTTTGAACAGGGTCATTTTTTTTTTTAAATTCAACTATTATTTTATGTTGGGGACTATATGTAAATATCTTTTATGTGAAATTTCTTATTCAGGTCAGTACTAAATAAAAAATAACATGCATTTTGTCTGATCCCTCTTATTTTGGAAAAATAATTAACAGTTTATAGGTTCTGCAAGGTGTATGTAAACTTTTGACCTCAACGGTACATATAGTGGTATGGTTGTAGGAGTGCCCAATTATAAATATATATATATATATATATATATATATATATATATATATATATTCCCATTTTATATGCTTATCTTGTGAATGGACTAATAACACAAAGACACACACCTGCTCTATTATTCTGCTGACCATATCTCACCTGCTGTGTTGTTTGTTTCACCAGCTGCAGGGAGGTTTGTTCCCTTTGCCACCTCTGAGGAATAAGTCACGCTGCCTTACACAAGATTTTGGACTTGATGCATTGCTATGGAAGCCACCTAGCCAATCAGCAGCCTCCCTGAGGGCACCAATCCTAACAAACTTCGAAATCAATTCTGTCGCTCTATTACATTAGGCACAGATCTAGCAGCGATTTCAGTTTGGCATATGTCTCACAGTACCCATGGAATTTGAATTATTCATGCCTGGCACCACTGGGAAAATAATAAACTTCTACCAAACATGACGTACGCTAATGAACTGATGGCACGATTAAATGAGTCATGCTTGTAACAGACATGAAGATTGGACACTTAATTTATTTAGTGACAGTTGGTGGTAAAATATTTGTATTCATGTGTCAGAGCCTTTTGTAATTACATACAATCCATCATTTTAGCTGCAGCTACATTAACAGTTTATGAAAACAAAGGTGAAAAATGCATTTGTTTGACAATAAAGCTCCTGCTATAATCAAACTACTGCTATTCTGAGGGAAAATGAAAGCTGGTATGGTGTAAAAATTGGGTCAAATCCGTAAACAGAGGTTTGGATTGCCAGGCTAACAGAAATCACTATTTTGTTCCAAACTTTAATGGTTTTAAAAGCAATGAATTCTTAATGGAGTGCTATTTTAGCATGAGACTGAATATTTGTCAGGTTTATGCATGGTCAGAGAGAGAAAGAGAGAGAATAGAAGACCGAGATGACTATAGCTGGTGCCGTATGGCTTTTAAAGCATGTGGGCACAGATAGAGTTTAAGCTTGACATCACACAACCAAGAAGCACTATCGAAGACAAATGAGGATGAAGCTAACAAACTAATATGGAAACAAATGTCTCATCTCTCTTTTCCCCCGCACTTCCTGCTTCTCTGTGCCTTCAGTGAAGCTTGGGCTCCATGTTGGCAGCTTTAAGGCAAACTCTTTTTTTTTTTTTTTAATGCTGATGAGCCAGTGTTTACATGATGATCACACAGATATGATCAAGGCCAATATCACATACAGTATGTACACAGAAAACACATAAACAGCCAAAAAAGTAAACAACAGAAAGCATATGCATAACTCTAAACACTAGTCTGAAGTCTAGAAAAAAAAGTGGCATGGCATAATGTGTTGACACATCTGTGGCCAGCAGGCAGCTATTAATGTAAATCAGTGGAATGATCACTGCTCTCTGCACTAGCTGACCATGTTATCCCTCTTGTTTGTTAATCAGTGAGCTCTTGGAGCTATTTGAGTCCCATGAACTGATGATGGATTCAGCGTCTGCAACCTCCAATACATGCTTTCTTTCTTAGTCTTAATTTTAATTAAAGTGTTTACCAAACTGAGGTAATGTCATTAAAGTCATACATCCTTTAAAGATTTTAGCAAGGCTGTTGGGTCTTTCATTTTCTCCTTAATTTGAAAATGTCCTACTGGTTGGGAAAAGAGTGCAATATTAAATATACATACCACTATACAGTCATTTTTCGTTGATTCCTAAATATTGAGAACAAAGTTTTAATTTACTGTGCACTAAGAAAAAGTTGGTAATTTGAGAGAAATCATATTGTTTATGCAAGGATTATGCAGCCCACAAAACTTCATTGAAAGCTCTGCAGATTTTCATAGAAATTTTGACTCTCATCATTCAAAATCCTACACATCTCATGCCTGTTTGTTTTTGGCTATTTTGATTATAACTCAAAACAGGTGCAAATAAGAGATCATTCTACAAATTAAGTATAATTGTCTCCCCATTTAATTACACAGCTGTCTAGCAGAAGCAATATTAAAGAGATCTAATTTTTATTTAATTATTAATTTCCTGTGCACAAACAACAAAATTCGAATTAAATGCATTTATTTTATACATTTTAACAAGCCAATAATGCAAGGTAACCGTTATATTAGGGTGATCTCTCAGTCCCTTTCATTCCAAATTATTTCAGAAACATATCTCTGACCAAGACCAGTGATGAACAAAATAATTGAATACTGAGTGATTTCAAGTTTTCATCGATCTGTGTACATGTTATTGATCTGTTTTGCACTAGAATCTCCTCAGCATTTGCAGTGCCTGCAGGTCCCTAATGCAATCTTCAAGAGCACTGCTTCGTCGAAAACAAGTCATTGTCACAAAGCAAGTATGAATGCCCGTATAAATGTACGAAATCCTGTCAAATAAAAAAAAAAATATATGGGTGTTTTATCTGTTAAAGGCAGATTTAAAAAAAAAAAAAAAAAAAAAAAAAATTCAAATAATTAGGCTCATTTAACTGGAATCATAGAGTGATCTAGTGAACTCGATGCTCCTCATTAGCCTGACAAGTCCTGGCTGTCTGTTAGGGAAAGAGACCCATGAAAGAATGCAGACCCTTATGTAATATCTATTCGCGCCTATAATGAGTTGCATTGCAATTTATGTTTGTGAGGAACTGGGCAGACATCTGTGTGGCCCAAAGCGCAGCATGTGTCCGAATTGTTTGCTCCACAGATGATACGTGACAGATTCAAGTCCGAGATGTAGAGAGCGTTTCCATTTGCGCATCGGATCATTCGGAATCCGAATTAAAGAAAACGTGATGTTGCATAAGTATCCAACGTTAGGGTTAGACTGTGACATTTAAATATTTGCTAGACGTCACCGAAAGCATATCTAATAAGCTGAGGAGCAAGCAAACACTCGGTGCAGAACGGAAATCCTTTAAAATCACCAGCCAATTCATTGGATGATGCGCATGGTACACAGCATATCCAGGAGAACATCACGCATCTCCAGACGGGCATAATGCATCTTTAAGGAGTTCTGCCTGCCGGTGCGTCCATTGGCTAGCTGGAGGTTCCACTGGGTCCTGTGATTGGCCATACTTAATGATCCTTGGCTTATCATTTGCCCCTGTAATTTACTATGAATATTGTATGCGGGCGGAAAAGCTGCTGATAAGTTTGAAATAGCTTAGTCCTAGGTGAGACGTGTGTATGCGGGTAAATTATATTTCCTGGGCTGCTATTTTTCCATCACCTAGTGGGAATGATTCTGTCCTGGATTCGGATGGGTAGGAATGGTCTCAGTCGGATATTCACAATGTAGATATTTCTGCTGCATGTTTGGAGAGGACTATTACGCAAAGAATGTTTTGCGCTAAACTGAAGGATTTGAAGATTGCGGGTGAATGCCCGTTTTCTATGGTCGTGGGAAATGAGGAACCCGCGGACTTTGAGGAAAGCAGTGCGGTGAATGTTGTGCCAGTATCCAGAGAGGTGCAGGGCACAAACACAAACAGTCTGCCCAGACGCAAAATAAGCCGGAGCAAAGTTAATCTGCATTCACTAGGCGAGAGCATCCGAAAGCTGGTGTGCCCGGAGGTAAATTAATATGCTCGATGTGTCTAATTCACCTGATGATATTTTGCAGCAAATTCTTATACATTGCACCAGAGAATTTGTCTATTATCTGCGTTATGTCCAGCGTACACATGCAACGCGCGTAAATGGAATATTGTAATTAAGAAAAATGTGCAAGACGACTGTTATCAGTTACAATATCAAAAACATACGCTATGCTATATTTAATGTGTTTTCTTTTTCTTTTAGTTCGAGAAATTACGAAATGCACTGATCAGAGTTATGAAACAGCAGATAGACGTGAGTTGGTAAGCTGTTCTTTTTCATTATCAATTTATAATATTGTCCTTTTATCACATTTTAAATTTTGACAATTTGTCGATCATTTACAATTTCCATGCACATTTACTATAGTAGTGGTCGTTTGAATATTGTGTTCATTCTCATGACAATATGTAAATAATAATTGTATCAGTTTTTTTTTTTTTTTTTCAAAATTGTTTTATATTACATTACATACAATATTTTAAATCATATAGCCTATGATGATGTCAGTGTTAACGATTATATAGATTTTATTGGATTATATTAGATTATACTGTTATTGTATATGCTGAAATGCAACCTATATATATAATTTTTTTTTTTTTTCCTGCTTCAACCTCAAATTCAAAAGTGTTCTAATGTTGTTCTTGTTATTGTGTTCTGCATATTCATTTACTGACTATGGTTGAATATATGTGTCCAAAGCCCTGTAGCATGCAGTTCTGATGTAACTCAGACAATGGACGATGCTGAACAATTATCAGATGTCATGAGAAACTTCTCCCTTAAAACAGGTAAGAAGAGGCATTAAAATGTCTATTTATACAATCTTATTTTTCACTTAATTTTAATGAATTGTACTGATTAAATTCCAGATATCCCCATGGATACGCTAAAGATTTATTTGGGTCTGGAGGTGTTTCGGGACTGTTATGAGGAGGACGGTCATATTCTCCGTGTGGTGGGGGGAGCTCTCCATGATTTTCTCAACAGCTTCA
This sequence comes from Cirrhinus mrigala, assembly GCA_036247105.1. Lineage (NCBI taxonomy): Eukaryota > Metazoa > Chordata > Actinopteri > Cypriniformes > Cyprinidae > Cirrhinus > Cirrhinus mrigala. Next base: position 25,948,669 of record CM070007.1, on the reverse strand, counting down.
ACGTTCTCTTAAAGCAGAGTACACCACCCACCCCAGAGGTTCGGCGTTACATCCACCAAGCCTCCATCCTCTGCCTGGACAAGGATCCAGGACTCCTGACCGTCTATTTCTTTAATCCCCTCCCCACCACAGAGCTCTTCTTCTCGGGTATCATCCAGGCGGCGGCGTGTTTGCTCTACTGTACACGGGTGGAGGTCAGAATGGATGTTGGGGGTAAAGACAGTGGTGCTCTACAGGCCAATCATCAGCCCCATCTGCTGTACTCTGTAGTGGTGAGAGATGGCAGGAGCCTCACACCAAGCCCCATGAGGACACATTCGTCTGGAGACATTCCCCTCTCGCTGCTCTACTCTACTTTTCCTTTCCACATTCTCTTAGATCAAGAAATGAGCCTAATGCAGATTGGAGATGGTTTGAGGAGGAGGCTCGGGCGATGCCGAGATGGGCAAAGAAGACCTGTTTTCAACGAACACTTTGTCATTGTTTCACCTGAGATACGAGCCAGCTTCCAGGATATTTTAACCATGCTAAACACCCAGTTTGTGCTACGGGTAAAGCAGCATGGAGCGAGCTCTGCTGACAGCCCTGGAAAGGTATTTTTTGTTTAACAGTGGTATTTTTTGTTTAACAGTCTCTCCCTCTGCAATAAGGGTGCCCTTGTGTCCTATGTCTTGAAATGCTGATGCTAACAAAGGGCCACCTGTTACGTGTGAAACTGCTTACCTGGGAAATTTTAAAAGATCAAGCTTATTGCTTAGCTTAGACAAGCCAATAGAGTGAGGTAAAAACACCTAAGTTTGCAGCTTTGAATGCATTCGTATGCTGGTTTGCATTTGAAATGTGAACTTCTGAAGGTCTACGTGTCATTTTATCACACCGACATCAAAGAGAAAAAGGAATCAAAGATTGCCTTGGGTTTCATGTTGATTAGACAATTAAAAACCACAACATGATTCAACTAATCAGTGCAAAGTAATTAGCAGGATTTTTCCTCATAGGTTTATCTACGTGCTGATCTGAGATGAGTTTTTATGAGGTGGTCGAGGGGATTTTTTTAATGGCAAGTCTCAGTGTCTTGGGTTGCAGATGATCAGTATAATAAGGGCAATGCAATAAAGTCCTGTACCACGCAGATGATGAAATGAACATGGCGGCAAATGTCAAAACGTAGAAGGCCCCTCAAAGCCTCTTTTAATGAGATCTACCCTTATGCTTACACGAAAGGAATAGAATAGCTTCCTCATATCTAGATTCATTTAGGAAACAAACATTTGTATTAATGTTACAAAGGCTTTATTATGAGTTTGTGCATCCATATGGTTCATGTAATGTTTAGTCATATGTGCTTTCCTCTATTAGTTACATTTTTCTAAAGACCAAATCTGTTAGTTTGATATAGCCACATTGAATTCATTTAATTTTCACCTTGATAATCTGGTGAAAAATGAGAGTGGAAATATTGCCAGTTTGCATTAAAAGATTTTGCTGAAATAAGGTAAATGGAAATCAGTCAGCAAAGGAATTATGTCCCTAAATGAAACTATAAACTCAAGCAGATGGTAGGGTTAGGACGACTTGACATATAATGGAATGTACTTCAAAGCAATATGCAAGCTAAGTGCATATTGAATACCTCTGAGTAAGATGAATGATATGAAGTTCTATTCAAAGTGATCTCATGAGAAAACTGTTTAATATTTTGACAAATTTGTATGAAATCGTACAATTTCTTTCGTATGAAAATGTACTTTTCTTTTTTTTTTTTCAGAAAAATGAAGGTCCACTTGTAACCCATGCCTAAACCAAACCCAAACAAAGCAGCAAAGCAAAAGATCATACAAAATTCACTAGAATTTGCCACAACATAACATAGTCACAAACTGCTATGAGAGTGTCTATATACTGAGTGTTGATATATTATATTATATTATATTATATTGTATTATAAAAACATATTACAAAAAAAGTATAGATACGTAACCTTTATTATGAGATTATGAGATTTTATTTAAATATATGTATATATATATTTTATTTTATTTTTTTAAATTTTTTCCTACAGTGGTCTCATTTATAAACTAGTCCAAAACTCTCTATTAATTCCCATTCTCCCAATCCTTTTATTGTAGCATATGGACCTAAAGGGGCAGATGATCTTCATGTCAGAAATGAGTGCTCTGCTCTTCCTCGGCTCTCCGTGTGTAGATAAGCTGGAGGAATTGACAGGCCGGGGCCTCTACCTCTCTGACATCCCCATCCATAATGCGCTACGTGATGTTGTTTTGGTTGGAGAGCAGACCAAGGCCCAGGATGGACTCAAAAAACGACTGGGTAAAGCCAAAGCCGCCCTGGAACAGGCACACCAGGCCCTGGAAGAAGAAAAGAGACGAACGGTAGAGCTGCTCTTCACGATATTCCCAGGAAACGTCGCTCAGCGTTTGTGGCAGGGACTTCCTGTGCAGGCAAAAAAGTTTGATCATGTCACCGTGCTGTTCTCAGATATCGTGGGCTTCACTGCGATCTGCTCACGATGTACACCCATGCAGGTGGTGAACATGCTTAGTGAGCTCTACACTAGGTTTGATCACCACTGCGGTGAGCTGGATGTGTATAAGGTGGGTAATATTGCTGTTAGCTCCAAATAAATAAAACTACGTAGAACATTTCACTGCCGCTCACGACGAGTGGTGTTTTTGGTACTGTGCACTGAAAATGCTGAATTCCTTTTAAGGTTTTTTTTTTTTAGCTTCAAACTAGTAAAAAAGGTTGAATAAAACAAGGCTGTTTTTTTTTTTTTTTTTCCCACAGATTACAAAAATATGTTCCTTTAAGTTTATCTTGAGGCCCTTGGGATTTTAGAACGATCATTCACATGAAATCTTCAAACCAAACAATAATTCATTTCAGAATTTTTGACATGCAGGCTCATAAACTGATGGGAGGGTCGCTAATGTAATCTGAAGCAGAATTTCCCATACACATGCAGCAGAGATGAATTTCATGTAAAATACAGTGGAGGTAAAGTTTAGCTTAGTGTCTGGCTTTGCTTACATTCTTACAGACAACTATATCCTAAAATAGATTCCACTCTTGTCTTCTCCCAACATATCTCAGCTGGTCCATGATGTGTGCCTCAAACATCTCCAAACTGGATGTGCAATAACAGGGCATTAATGTCTCTCAAGCTGTCAAGATGTACCATTTTGTTAACGTAAAGCTAGTTTGTTATATTTGGTTTCAAAATAGCTTATTTTCAACACTGAATCTTCTATGCTCACATTGTAAGAAACAGAGGATTCTTTTTTTCGTGACCAGAATTACATCAGTGGTCAGTTTACTGGTGCATATATGGATAATTATGCCAAAAAATAATATAATATAGTTAATAATTAAATATTCTTAATTATTTAATTAAGTGATATATTAATTGTAATTGTTGTGTAAATGCAGAACTGTTCTATTAATCGTTTTTAGCTAACACATGGATGTCACATGAGAGGCAAATCAGAATATTACGGCATGAACCTCGAATATACCCAGAGGTGTGTTATGAAATATTTAGCACTCTGCTCTCGTAACCTTTCATATGTCCTCATTTGTGCATTCAAGGTGGAAACCATTGGCGATGCGTACTGTGTAGCTGGAGGCTTACACAAAGAGAGTCCAACCCATGCTGTCCAGATTGCTCTCATGGCTTTAAAGATGATGGAATTGTCTGATGAGGTCACAACTCCCATGGGGGATGTTATCAAGGTTAGTGTTTCATCAGATTTTTCTACATTTTGTGTAGTTATAGCATGAATATTCAGATTTTCTCTCATTTGTCATGCAAACCTTTGCTAGTCTGCTGAGCTGAAACAAAATAATGCAAAATAAGGTTTCAACAATGTTGTTGGTTAGTAAATTAAGAAATTCTCAATTTAAAACCAATGTGTGACTCATTAGAACGCTTGTATATTTTTGTGCAAACACACTCCCACTACGAGAGAGAATCATTTTTGAAAGGTCAGATCTATTTTAGACTCAAAAATAGGCATTATCACTTTTTTCTTAACAGCGTAATTGGAAATAGTTTTCAGATTAAGAATTAGAATACGAATACTGCTGCTGTGGATACAAAACTGTGCTAATTTTATATAACAAACTTTCGTCTTGGAGATAAGTAATATTTTTGTTTGTTTAAAGACTGGGTTTGAGCTTCTGAATTATCATTGTTTTAATAATAATTATATTTTGGAAAACATTACATATCAGGGGACTAAAATTCAGAAATGTTAATATTTCATATTGTTTGAAATAAAAAAATATAAGGAAAAGCAGAACAATTAAGCAAAACTGTTTTTTAAAGTGAGTCTTTGCTTTGTTTTATTCTCAGATGCGTATTGGGATCCACTCTGGCTCGGTTTTGGCTGGTGTGGTCGGTGTTAAAATGCCCCGCTACTGCCTTTTTGGCAATAACGTCACATTAGCCAACAAGTTTGAGTCCTGCAGCCTGCCAAGAAAGATTAACGTCAGTCCCACCACATACAGGTATAAACAGAGACAACTGTCCTGTTTGTTTATTCTGTATTCAGAACTTACTGGAAAGTGTGTTTGATTAAATGTTTATTTTTTCATTATTTGAATCAGCCTATTTCAAATTCTAGTTGAATTTTAAGTCAGAGTAAATTATTTTTTTTACGCATTAATGACAACAGCAAGTACAATGAGGTGTGAGTACAAGCAACTTCATTCATTTTAAATGAACAAAAAACAGAAACATTCCACCAAATGGGTCTGTGTTTTTTATGTAAGAAAGAATAACACATGAAGATCTTCTGGCTGAGCCAAAACAAGTACAAGTTTTTTGTCATATTCCATTCTGTTAGAGCTGATTTAACACTAGCAATTTTATTGTGTACCTGCATGTGGGTTTCAGGACAATATGTTACTTCTCTCATTTCAGACTGTTAAAAGATTGTCCAGAGTTCACTCTTATCCCCCGGACAAGAGAGGATCTTCCGCCCAACTTTCCCGCCGACATCCCTGGAGTTTGTTACTTCCTCCAGGCTCACGATCAAAAGACAAGTGCTGCTTCCAGAAGCTGTGCCACAGACGAAACTCAACCCAGTGGATAAAAACATTACATCTTTAAGACACTAATGCTGGAAACAGTGGGTTAATACTGCCTGTCACTCTGTGTATCTTTTTAGTTATGCCAGAGGTAGTGTTGAATGTTGCCAAAAAGCTATCAAATAACACTCATTAGAAGGGTTACACTGTGCACAGTTTTTGTTCACAGTAGTGTTAAAAGCCTGAGATTTTTGTTTGGCAGAACGTCTTTTGTTTCAATAAAGTATTTTGTTTATTTTGACTTCCTGACTGTATACCAAAAATCTAAAAAGCAGAGAATGTCATCCACATTTGTATCTATAATGACTATTTCTTTAAATGCTACAGAATCAATAGAGTGAATCATTTATTGTGTATAAGGACGATTAGTATCAATACAATAGTCTGAATAGAGCACATGTCATTGTAGTGCACCACACAGTAAAGGGGATGAAAATCACACAGTAAAGCAGAGCCCGACCACAGTCATCCTTAAAGTAAACATTGTGACTTTTTTGTATTGTAATAGATCTGTAATAAACATGCTTTACTCAAGGTTTGGTTTGTTTGATGTCTATGTTTCGTTGCGACCTGCTCTTTTCATGAAAACAGTGAAAGTGAGACCACAAAAAGAAAACACTGTTGCATTACTATAAATTCTGTTGTCTCCTAAGTTTTAACAACACTGTTCTTCACATAAAACAAGTACTAATGATGTTTTAACGTGATGTTGTTAAACAGAACAGGGGTCATGTGGGGTATTTCCTAAAATCTTCTAAGAATAATGTGCTTCATAAAAAGTAATATATTAGAAGTACAGTACATAAATGCTATGATAAACCTGTCTGTGCCTAAAAAAAACTACACCATGGTAAATTTCATTTGGCTCTAGTACATTCATCACTACATGTAATATTTCTAAAGAATAAATTGGTATTTCTTGCTATCAGATTACGTTAACAGGAATCCATCCCACCAGGTTTTATTAATTGTTTCAGAATACAAAACCCAAATGAGGTTTGATTTGCACTTCCTAGCATTACAAATTAGAGATTGATCAGAAATGTATAAATTAGAGAAATATATCTTTCTATTTCATGTGATGCCTATCAAACTGACTGAGCAAAGTGTAAAATAATAAAATCAACAGCGTATGAAATTAAGAATTCATTTTCTTAATTTGATACATTTTTTCATTATTTAGATTGATTACAATCTTACGATATTTCTAAATAACTCCAACGATAACATCCCCTGACAGCATTCCCGTTGCTAAAGCCTGGTCGATGAATATTAATAAGGTCATGTCGGCGTTGCTTGGTAACCTTCCCCGAGCGTACAAAACGTAACCTAATTAATATTCATAACCCAGGCTTTCAACCACAGTAGGAATCGTTAATTCGCCAGTTGATTAGCGCCCACCTACTAGCGTCTACCTCGCAGCCAATCCGGTAGGTAGTCTGTACAAACGTCATGTTGCGTAATGAATATTCATGATGCAATCCTTGATCGTCGTATAATTCGTGAATCCGGGATCTAGTGAAATGCAAATAGCGAGAACCAGCTGTGTGTTGTACTTTTTGCATCCCCGCTCTCCCGTTGGCTGCATCCTATGTCAATAACAATGAGCTCGTTTCAGGAATGGTGGTTTCACGCGTAACAGCTGTACGGTTTGTCAGTGCGGGTGTTTAGTGATTTAAGCTATCACAAACAGGGGACTGGCGAATTAATCGCAACATGGTATGTAGCAAATAATATGCGATTTTACACGTTATGTATTTATTCTCTAGTCACTATTAACGTAAATATTTGCTCTGCAGCTTACGGTAGCATCAGCTGTATAATAGCGATGGAAGTATGACATTACTCGAATTTGTAATTCTGTATCATAGGTAGATAATTGCTGTATTGCCTCACTGTGTGGTAAAATATACCGATGCTCATTATAGCTCACGTTTTGATTTACGCACAAAAGCATTACAACATATTTGTAAATGACACGTTGAACATGTAAACAATGAAAAGGCAAATAATGCATTATACTGCATTAATTGTATACACAGACATATTATTATATTATGTTTGAATTACACAACTGTATATTTCACTCTTTTTGGCAGTACGGTTTTGTGAATCATGCACTGGAACTTCTGGTGCTCAGAAATTATGGTCCAGATGTTTGGGAGGACATCAAGTGAGTTTGTATGGACTTCTCTATTACATCATGGACAGTCTGTTATTGTCATATTCTTTAAATCTTATTTGTTTTTGTATTTATGTGTATATTCTTTTTTTTTTTTTTTTTTTTTAAATGTGTCTGTACATATAATAGATGTTCTCAGATATAAATTTAGTTGTCTTGACCATTGACAATGACACTTGCAAAACTTTGGTTTGAAATCTAAATACAGTTTCAGCAACTGCTATTTTATTCTTCAAACATTTTCTCAATGCCTAAAAAGCGAAGAAATAGCAAATAGCAAAAACAATTTATGAAATCTATGATTTAGTAAATTTGTGATTGGCCAGTCTTTACTGCCATATGGGCTTTTTCATTTATTCAGAGCATGAGAAATCACGCATAACATGTCATGGGGTGAGGTCACATGCGTACAACTTTTTCCTCTTGCACAAACAGTTCAGCTTTATTTAACTTCCTCCATCTCTTTGACGTGACTTTTAAGAGCAGTCGTTTCAAGTCACAGCTGTGCCTAATGTAAACATGTGTTTTAGAGCCTGTTTAGGCTCAAGTTGTTAGCTTAAGTCTCACTCAATCTTCTGGCAACGTTAAAGTAGTTGGACTCAGTTATTGCAGCATTTTTTTCCAGCAAGGTTCAGTATTATCACAAGGTTAACAGCATCTGGCAGTGCAATGTACAAGACTTGATTAATGATGTTTCTATTTCTATTTTAGGTTGTGTTTTACAAGTGTTTTCCCTTGTTGATACTATTGTGACTTTTTAGCTGAGCTTCTCTTTGGTCATCATTCTTGTTCAATGCTGAGTTTTATTTTTTTCAGCTCGCAGTTTAGTAATATGTCCAAGCAAATCACATTTTGACCTGACTCTAACAGTCTTCATAATCATATTAAATGTGCTTTTTCATTTTGCTCAAAATTTAAATATATGTAATTACCATGGAGTCCAAAAATTCTGAGATATTTTTTGTTCATTATTGGTTTTTAATTACTTAAATGATGTAATAGTAATTACTTAAAAGTAATTTAAAATATTTTATATTTTTCTTTTAGGAGAGAGGCTCAGGTTGATGTAGAAGGACAGTTTCTGGTCAGAATTATCTATGAAGATGCCAAAACATATGACCTTGTGGCTGCTGCAAGCAAAGTGCTAAGTAAGGTTGTTTTTGTTATTGCTGTGGTTTTGGAAAGATGGAGGTAATCATTTTCTAAAACCTAAATTAAATTGATTTATTCAATAAGTGATTGATTAAATCAGATGTGGCCCATTATAAATGTTCTATTAATTGTTCTTTTGGTTGATGTGACAGTATAACATAATGATTAACTTATACAATGAAATTAATAAAAATAGTTAAATGTAAAAATATATGTGACTTGGACCAAATAACCAGTCATAAGGGTTAATTTTTTGAAATTGAGATTTATACATCATATGAAAACTGTATGTGTTTGGTTTGTTAGGATAGGACTATATTTGGCCGAGATACAACTATTTGAAAATCTGAAATCTGAGGGTGCAAAAAAAAACAAAATACTGAAAATATCGCCTTTGAAGTTAAGCAAATGAAGTTCTTAACAAGGCATATTACTAAATAAAAAAATTAAGTTTTTATATATTAGCGGTAGGGAATTAACTAAATATCTTAATGGAACATGATCTTTACTTAATATCCTAATGATTTTTGGCAAAAAAGAAAAATCGATAATTTTGACCCATACAGTGGCTCGACAATAAGGAGTGCCCGATGACCCGGGGCCAGCGTGAAAGACGCTCGGGCCACTGCTGCGTCGTCACTAAAGTTGATCATTTGCACGTGTTTTTAAGCCTTATTCATTTAAATTTACAAGCCATAACATATCTTGACGAGTAACTTTAAAAATGATTATATTTAATTTATACAGTGGAGTATAGATGCACCAATCGACCGGACATATGTCAACCGATCTCTTTTCTGGGCTTGCACACGAACTGCATGCAAATATTTTTCAAAATGTCATGTGTGTGGAAATATTACGAACCCTTTAAACATCCGTAAACAGAGGCCAGAGATGCTGAAGACGAACGTAAAGAGGAAAAAATACTGTAGCAGGCAGAGTAAGGTCACGATTTACAATGCGCAAAATATTGGAAATATTATCCTAAATATTGAAACGGGGTTTATATAAATGTCTCTCTGAGGGGAACTGACTGTTTTAAGAAATTACAATTTACATGGCGTTTTCCTTTTATTTGACTCTGTATAATGCGTTTAAAGTTGCGTTCATAAGCACGGCGCTGCTTTGTTTACAGCGGTAACCAGGGAAACGCTGAGACTGAATTTGCGCTCCTTCAGTCTGCCTGCTGTTTTTCCTTAAAGTATCTTTTCATTTGTAATAAAATAATAATAATAAAATAATTTTTGAACAAACAAATAATGTTTGAACTTTATATTTGTTAGGCTAGTTTTTGCTATGATATTGAAATTGGAATCGAGAATTGTACAATTTAATCGGTATGTAAAGTTTTTATGTCATATAAGCTTATTTATTAAAATAAAAGATAGCATGGGTCAAAAACAATGATAACAGCAACTATTATTTTTTTTTTTTTTTTTGTGGCAATGAAAATTTTGACCGGGCAAGTAAAAATTTGAACCACTGGCCTGACCGGGCCAGTAGAAAAAATCCTTAGTTTTGAGCCCATGTATTTTTGGCTATTGCTACAAATATGCCCGTGCTACTTATGACTGGTTTTGTGGTCCAGGATCAGATATGTATTTTTGATGATCATTTTTTACTTTTGCCTGTTGATTTAAATATGTTTTTTTCTCCAATAGAAGTGGATGCCGGAGGCATCTTGCAAATGTTTGGGAAAATGTTCTTTGAGTTCTGTCAGGAATCTGGCTATGACACTATCCTTCGAGTGTTGGGCTCCAATGTCCGTGAATTCTTACAAGTAAGAGGCTACTGTTTTTATCACCTAAAAATCAGCAGCAGCAATGTTGAGAAAGTGACGCAAGCAACACTGTCTGTTCTCTATTTCACACATTGCATGTGCTGTACTTTTAGTGGGGGTGATTTTTAAAATAGTTTAAAATAATAATAGACTGGAACAATGAAAATTGCATGTTGTGTGTGAGTGCAGAAAAGAACTGACAATAACATTGTCAGCTATATTTTTTAATTAATCCTTAAAGTTGTTGCAGATCATGTTTTTTTTTTGTTTGTTTTTATTTGCCTTATTTAGTGAAACATTCCATACGTTAATACACATTAACTTTAATACACATACATATTAATTAACTACTTTTTCAAATGGATAGACTGATTTCACTACTTTAAATATTGAGTAGTATGTAGCTTAGTGCAAACTAGACACTGTATTTTCACCCCATTTCATTGCACTCACTTTGTTCAGCTTAGCAAAAAAGCTGCTCTTTACATCCCCACATTAATGTCAGCTTGTTCTCTCTTTCAGAATCTGGACGCATTGCATGACCATCTGGGCACCATCTACCCCGGCATGCGCGCACCCTCCTTCCGCTGCACGGATGCAGAGAAAGGCAACAACCTCATTCTACACTATTACTCTGAGCGTGAAGGTCTTCAAGACATCGTCATAGGGATCATCAAGACGGTTGCACAGCAGATTCATGGAACTGAGATTGAGATGAAGGTGCTGTGCCTGTGCATTGATTGTCTTCCCATATACAGTAGATACTGCTTTGTTGCTTTAATTGTCTTTAGCCTTTAATTTTTTGAAAAAAAAAAAAAAAAATAGTACTTTATTCAGCAAGGATGCATTAATTTGGCAGAAAAGGCAAAAAAAAAAATCCTATTTAAAATCAGCACTGTTTGGACTGTCTATTCATCAAAGAATGATTAATAATACATTGATAATAATAAACATGTGGTACTGAAGACTGGAGAAATAGCTGCTAAAAATTCAGATTTGCCAGATTTGCCATCACAGGAATAAATGACATTTTAAAATATACTAAAATAGAAAACCGTGCTTTTTAACTGTATTAATATAATTGTATACAATATTACTATTAATAAATGAAGCCTTGGTGAACAAAAGAGACTTCTTTTAAAAACATAAAAAATAACATATAAATAACATCAAAAAAACAATAATGGTATTTTTAAATAAACAGTAATGTAAATAATAAATTCTGCAATCATCAAAGCATGACTGGAGGTAGACCAGAGGTGCATGTGCTCTCATTCTCACTGAGAGAGGCTCATCGATAAACAACATTATGATGAACTCCCTGCGGTTTATCCTTTGTCACCGCACTTCAGTCTCTGCCTTATTTTCCAAATAAATCCCCCTCACCCAATAAGAGCTAATCATTCCCCAGACAGCAGACTGCTCTTTCCGTCTCTCTCTCTCCATCTGGGCTTAGTGTGAAATGAGGGAGTCCAATCGACAGACCCTCGAAATGCAACACCTGACTTGTTGAAAAAAAATGTTAGCCATCGTGGTCATGGTGACGGCAGGGCAAAGAGACAGTGACTTGACGTCAGTGAAATGGGCTCAACTTCAAGCTGAGAGAGAAAAAACAACAGCTTCTCTGCATTCAGCCCAGGCTGATATGATATAGCTACAATAAAACAGCTTTTAGGGCCATTTTCAGTGGTATTGCTGAAAACAGAGAGATCTCTTCACTGAGGGTCTTCATTATGTAAAAAATTCCAAGTTATTCCTGTATTTGACAAAAACATTCTCCTTTATTAAACACTCAGACACACTTGAGGCTGTAACTTTCTCTTTGCTTAGTCTACATTCTATGCAAGGACTAAGGAATGAGATCACTGATCCTAGACTCTTAGCACTTAACAGAAGATGTTGTTTGGAATCACAAGAGATCATTAGACATTTTATTTGTGTTCTTTAAAGGAGTATTTCAGATTCAATACAACTTACTCTCAGTCAAAAGCATATGTGGCATAGTGCTGATTTAGATTGTGTTGGAAGTGCCTTCCCAGAGATGCTATTTATTTCTATATATATTTTTTCTTGTAAATAAATAAACATTTTTGTTTAGTTTTTATTTTTACTGACGTTTGTTTAAAAAAAAAAAAAGCAATACTGAACATACAGTACATATATTAGATAATAAAATAGTAGTGCTGTCAAACGATTAATCACAATTAATCGCATCCAAAATAAAAGTTTTTGTTTACATAATATATGTGTGTGTGTACTGTATATATTTATTATGTATATATAAATGCACACGTGCATGTATATATTTGAGAAAAATGTTATGTTTATATATATAAAAAATATATAATAATTATATAAATATAAATATATACATGTAAATACATGTAAATATTTTCAAAATATATACTATATCTGTGTGTGTGTGTGTGTGTGTGTATGTATGTATATGTACATAATAAATATACACAGTATACAAACATATATTATGTAAACATAATAGACTTTTATTTTTTAATCACGATTAATTGATTGACAGCACTATAAAATAGATAAATAAATATAAAACTACATAAAATAAATAAACATGCATAAAATAATGAATAACCTCAACCATACTAAAATAGGTTTTTATCAAGTTTTAGTTTATTTAGTTACCATCAAATTATTCACCCTCATGTTATTCCAAACCTGTAAGACCTGACAGCATCTGTAAAGTTACGACGGTGAATGTTCAATGCAAAGGGAGTTATTTTCTTTTATAAAACGGATAGTTTTAGTCCTTAATTTTGATTGGTTGAGCTGAGTATGAAGCTGTTGTAAATTACTCTATAAACATACACATTTGTGTGTTGCTCGGCAACCACTTTGTTGCAACCACAACTGTTTCTGCGGAGCTACATTCTTTGGCGGAAGAATAATGTTTTTATTAATATCATTACACTTTATTTGCTCTGTTTTATTTTGTGAAACCTTACTAAGAATATGGAATAACCATTTTGATAAAGCAATAAGCCCCAAGAAGCCGTGATTTACTGTGAATTTATAATAGCTAAGGGGGTTGTGCCTAACAACGCCCCTTAGCTGTTATAAATTCACTGTAAATCACGGCTTCTTGGGGCTTATTGCTTTATCACAGAATTCGCTTTTTAAGGACTTCCACAAATGCCTGGTAGGGACTACGACAAGCTTCTTCAAGATTTCATCAAAAATATCTTAATTTGTCTTCTGAAGATGAACTAAGGGCTTACGGGTTTGAAACGACATGAGGTTGAATAAGGCCACTTTCACACAGCAGCAGAATACGGTTGTCAATACCGTATTTGAGTCCTTAATACGGTTACATTCACACACAGTACGGTTATTTACGGGTGCGACAACCGTATTCTATAACTGAACTCACACCTGTAAATTTTCAGGACTCACAACCGCATTCTCGGAACACACGCGCTGTGTGAATGGAACAGGACTGGACAGCTAGTTGTCCGTCACTTCATACAATGCGAGAGAGCTGCTCTGCCGCACAAACGCATGTCTACTGTGTGCTGCATCCTTTAATTTGTGGTTTCGGTAACTTACAGTGATGGAGAAATCAGCTGTGTGTCATCTGAAAGTTTTATATCCAGTCTCCACCAGAGCCACTCCCTCCTGTCAGTTTTGCGTCTTTTGCACGGCTCAAATGCTCCACTCTCCACTCAAATTTAAAAGCTGCTGTCAGTTAATGATGATTTGATGGATGAACTCTCGTGGCTAGATTGGATTTATGTTATGTCAGAAACCGGTAATACTTTCAGTTTTATGGACATTGCCATCTTTGATATTGCTTTGGTCTGTGTTGCTATGGTTACTTGTAAGGAATACGGGGCTTGACACCCGTTGCACGTTCATACAGACAATATTCGAAAAGCGACTGTAAGCTGCTGTGTGAATGGGACATTTTGAGACTCGCACCTGTAAGTAAATGCGGTCAATCCCAAAAACTGACAGTGTGAACGTGGCTTAATTAATGGCAGAATTTTAATTTTTGGGCGAACTATCCCTTTAAATGAAACATTTCTTTCTGTTACCTTCACACTTTGGGTGTCCACATTTAATGTTTGGAAATGCAATCCCCAAGACCCACGAGACTCTAAATCTGTTATTTGTGGGGGTGTTCCAGGTGATTCAGCAGAAGAGTGAAGAATGTGATCACATTAAGTTCTTAATTGAGGAGAAGGACTCGGAGGAGGAGGCGTTTTATGAAGACCTGGATGGTTTTGAGGAGAATGGAACTCAAGAGACACGGATCAGCCCGTATACCTTCTGCAAGGCTTTCCCATTCCACCTGATGTTTGACAAGGATCTAATGCTCACACAATGTGGCAACGCCATCTTTAGAGTTCTGCCACAGGTTCGCCTGCTCAAAAATAATTTATTTTAGAAATGTAGAAGTGGGAGATTTAGAAAGTATATATAAAGTGTGCTGGAGAAAAATGTTAAGTTATTTGTGTCATCTTCCAGCTGCAGCCTGGCGTCTGTAACCTGTCCTCAGTGTTCTCTCTGGTGCGGCCACACATAGACTTCAGTTTCCATGGCATCCTGTCTCACATCAACACTGTCTTTGTGCTGCGGAGTAAGGTCTGTCTGCCCCAAAACACATTACATACTGTCTGATATAAAACCACCAACACTCATTAACTAAAATGTTGTTAATAGTTTCTGAAACAAAATGGTGTTTATTAGTTCTACAGTACATAACACACACTCATATACAAATACAAGGAGAACAGTGTAAGTTCAAAAAAATGTATGTGGTCAAATCGATTATTTGCGATTAATCGCAATAAACGTTTGTTTAAACAAAATATATATATATATATATATCTGTGTGTGTGTGTGTACTGTGCATATTTATATATATGTATTTGTAAATATAAACACATACATGAATATGTTAAAGATACACACAGACACACACGTACAGTATATGCACACATTTATACTACATATAAATCTAAATATTTAAACTATATATAAATATAAATATTTATTATATGTATAAATATATACATGCATGTGTGTATATTTATATATGAAGAGTTCAGATGCAGAAGCCTGTAAATCCATCTGAAATTTTTCCTTAAAATTAGCATTTCTTTCTGCCTACTTTGTATAGGTTTCTATGTAAGTACTGGTACTTCTGATTGGGCTGAGGCTGGAATTTAGCGAGTTTAAAGTAAAAGTATTTGATGGATATTAGGGCTGTGTATTGCCAAGAATCTGGCAATACAATACGTATCACGATACAGGGGTTGCGATACGATATATTGCGATACACTGCGATACTGTAAACAAGGCGATATATTGGGATATTTCTTATTTTAAGAATAGGTATATACTTTAACCCTTGTATCGTGTTCAGGTCTGTGGGACCTATTTTCACTTTTTGTCAAAAGAAAAATTATACGATAAATTATTTTTTCAAGCTCACACTCGTTGGCCTTGGCTCATTTTCTGTGAAGAACATATATCAGAACAAATTTTCAATGACCACTCACTGTATACCCCCCCACACACTTATGTTACTTACAGGATGTTTGGGTCCGCTGGACCCGGAGCTAATAAAAGAGTGGAAATTTTAGGTCCTGTGTAACTTCACTCTGTCCCCCTATTGTCTAGGCCTGCTATTATTATGTGAGTGTGAGTGTAAGTGTGAGTTGTGTGCTTCTGGCCCCACCATTCCCGCACAAGGTTGTAGCACTTTAATTCATAAATGTGCACTAACAAAGGAAAAGGGCAAATATCAGACATACATGGTGTTTATATTGCTTGTAACTGGGATGAAGTAAACATCTGTTGAGTATTTTAACATAATGTTTTTAATTGTGTTGAATTAAAAACCCAATGACCCACGAACACTGGCTGAGTAACAAAAATATGAACACCATATAAGAGTTAAGGAAGGCTGTGATTAAGAACACACCACCAAATGCAAACCTTAGCAAAAAGTTCAGTTCAAAAAGTTCAAAAGATCAGTCCCTGTAACATTCTTATTGAATTACTTTTTGTGCAGTACGAGTAAAAAGGGAAAGTAAAATGCCTGCAGGATTCTTTAGTTATTAAATGTATAAAATGTAAGCTTTTATAAACAGTGTATATATTTTTAGACCCTGCTTTAAAGGTTCACAGTTTACGTTTACAATTGTAACATACAAAGGCACTGGCATGATTTAAGATCAATCAGTGCAAGTTTCTTTCAGTTGAAACTGCTCAGACTCACATTTTAGTCTGGGACTAGGGTTAAGCATCGTCTGTGAAACTGGGGGACAATGTCATAACATTTTGATCTGAACTTAAAGTGCCCCTATTATGGATTATAAAAGGATATTTTGGTTTTGGGAGTCCCCAACAACAATTTGACATTTTTATTGTCTAATATGCATTTATTTTTACCTTATTTGCTCAACGACTCCCAAACGTTCGTTAAAATGAATCATTTGTCCAAACCACTCCTTTGCGTGACACTAATCTGCGGTGATTGGTCCGATGACCCAGTCTTTTGTGATTGGTTTTTAATGTTACTGCGTGCAGCGAATTTCAAATACGGAATGCCCATCACCTTTACTCTAGCCCACAACTCGGTGGTAAACAAGAACACTCAAACAGCCATAGTATATGCGTCAACCCAACGCAGAAATGCGAGTATTGTTCTATTCTTCGTCAGAACTTCACTTTTGAAATAAAAATGTCCTGATAATTTACTCGCCCCCATGTCATACACGACATAATGTTACACGACATAACACACAACTACGTATTTTTAACGATCGCTAGAAAATACAACCATCAGTTATTATTCACACTTACAGGTAGAGGTTCAGAGGAGCAAGCTGGTCCAAATAAACTTTGCACTGATCCATTTTTAAGAGCAAGCATTTGGTGAATCCCGGATTGTACTTAGGATACAGCGTCTTCTCGACATGACGCAAACCACATGGAAATTTTACTGGGCGGGCAAGTTGTTTGCGACGTAGAACGTGGGCGGACATTATGCAAATATGTTACTCCGTGACGTATGGCCGTAACAGAAAAAGATTTGAATTCCTGACGACTCATTCAGGCGATTGTGAACCGATTCTTTTTTTTGATAGACAATAACTTTATGTATCGTGCACTGTCAGCTTCACAACTTTGCAAATAGTTTATGTTCACATACAGCTACATGACACACTGCATGAAAGGTCATATTTGAAAAGGCATAATAGGAGCACTTTAAGAATTACTTCTGCTTAATATCAATGAGAATAAAGTGCTTGCAAGAATCCTAAAGAAAACAGAATAACTGTATTGAATATTCTTAGAACTTTTTTGTTCTGAGAATTTCACAAGTTTTGGATTTCATAAGATTTCAGTTTGTATTTATGTTCTGTGTGGAATCGCCAACTGCACAAAACGCCCCCACCTCGAGAGAAAGCGGCGAAAGCGAGAGAAAGCTACCACACTGCCCGCCGCGAAGACCCTTTCACGTGGGACGTGGCAAGCAGCAGAACACCCCGTGGCCTATTCTTTCATCCTCCATTACTAGCAGTGAACTATACTATTAACGATAATATTAGTGGCGTCCCTTTATGCTAATATTTCCTGTCACTGTTTAAGTTTAGAGATAAGAAGACTGCCATCTAGCGGTCGGGATATAAACTCAAAACAAAGCATCTGCCATGAATCTTGTATGATTTTTTTTTTAAAGATCGATGTTCCGTTGTTGAGAATCGATACAGTATCGCCAAAGAAAATATTGCGATATTCATGTGTATCGATATTTTCTTACACCCTTAATGGACATATATTATGTGTCAGGAGCATTCACTCAGTATTATTATCTCATTTTTGACCGAGATGGCTTTTAGCTGGTTTTGCATCTGAGCTCGTCATATACATATCAATATACAGAGTCACGATTAATCCCGATTAATTTATTTGACAGCACTGAAAAAATTTTAAATGTATTGCTATGGTTTCATGTAGGAGGGCCTGTTGAATGTAGAAACTGCAGAGAATGAAGATGAACTCACAGGAACAGAGATCAGCTGCCTCAGACTGAAGGGCCAGATGATCTCACTTCCTGAGACTGAGAACATCCTTTTCCTGTGCTCACCAAGGTAGATAGATGCTGTTAAATAATACCAATTAAGCAAATTTGGTAATTTTGGTAGCTTAAACTAATTGCATCAGTTCTGATTTTGAAATCATTTTACTAATCTTCACATAAACTTGAAGAGAAGATGGACAACACACTGCAAGTGCTAACATTTAATTGATACCATTATTACTTATTTTTACTTGATCTAAATCTAGTGTAATCAAGTTGATTCAGTCAAGTGTATTATTGTTATTATTTTTAATAAAATATCTTAAAAATGTCAGTGCTTGGAGCTTGACTTCAGTTAAAACTATTTTAAAAAACGTATAAAATTATTCTAAATGAGATTTTTCCACATGAAGCAGTTGTTAAAAAAATAGATTTTTATATCAACATGGGTAACCTAAATTGTGCTTAATGCGATCACATGTGGTTAAATTAATGTTTTAGGTAAAAATAGTATTTAATTTGACTGAATTACCCTGACTATATTATGTTACACCAACAAAAATAGTAATTTATAAGAGGTTTCATGTAGAAATAGCTTCTTAAAGTAATTTCATATTTTCCCTTTTTAAAGTGCATTTGTAGAACCTTTACTCATACATCATTCGTTTATACATTTAATACAGATTTCTATAGGAAGGAAATAGCATGACAAATGGCATAAAGTGTAATGTAAACATCAGTACTTATTTACAGAATAAGTACAGTTTAATTTGGTTTATTGCCTCCTAAATTAAACGTAATTGTCAGCCATGTACAGCAGGAGTTGGGCCAGTATCTAATAAATGTTTACATTCCAGTTATTCTGTAGGCCTCCTGTAAGCCCAATCCTACTAGAAGTGGATTTTTTCATTTCAGTAACTGTGTTAATACCTTATCTCTTGTTAGTGCCTGTCTGAGATGAGGTGAGTCCTCTTACACTAAAATTAACAGATCACCTGGTTCAGACACTCACTCTTTTACTGGCAAGCACAACTACCAAAATAATATGTGTCCCTCCCGCTGATTTAGACTGAATCGTTTGCTGTTTTTTCAGAAAGTACAATAATCCCTGTACACAAAGGCTTTGATAACTTATTGTGAGACATGTGATGGAAATATTTTCTGATGGGGCTGCTATATTGGTATATATAAGGGTTATACTGTTGAACTGTTGTTTACTGTTAAAGTTTTTTTGGAGAGTAACGTTTTGTTAGTTCACTTTTTTGATATCTTAAATGTATGGGGCTGATTAAGTGTTTTGCCATTTTGTGCATGTCAGTGTTATGAATCTGGATGACCTGACGAGGAGAGGTCTGTACCTGAGTGACATTCCTCTTCATGATGCCACCCGTGACCTTGTGTTACTGGGGGAGCAGTTTCGTGAGGAGTACAAGTTGACCCAGGAGCTGGAGATCCTGACCGACCGTCTGCAGCACACGCTTCGAGCTCTGGAGGATGAGAAGAAAAAAACTGACAGGTCAGTCCTCCATCGTGCCACATCGTGGAAATATTTTAAGTATGTTTAATGATTAAAGGAGCACTAGATTACCCTGAATATCCTGCATGAATTTGAAAATCAAGGGGGTGACACTGTAAACTATTTCTTATTTGTTTTTAAGGGTTGAAGTTTGTAATAATAAAAATATAGGTAACACTTCATAATAACTTTTATTAAAGGGGTCATTGGATGCCAAGTTCACTTTTTCATGTTGTTTGAACATTAATGTGTGTTGGCAGTGTATGTACAAATCTACCTTATAATGATAAAAATCCATGCAGTGGTTTTTAATTCACACCGACAGAGGCCGCTCCCACGATAGTTGATTGACATGAGCGTTTTACCTCAGACCAGCTGTCACAGTCCAGTAACCTTCCTTGCTTCGATGCCGAAGCAGGGATGTAAGTTAGATTGAGCGATTGAGGTGTTGTGTTGCTGGATGTAATAATGAACATAGTGGTCGTCATTTACTCCCGACATCTGAGCCGCTGAAGATGCAGTGGATTACATTTGTTTGTGAATAGAATGTGCCTCCCGATCTACATATATCCGTCTATGTTCACGCGAATCATTCGTGATCCAGCTTCACTTACAGCAGAAGTGTATATATGGGTTTTTTATGAATCTTTGCGATCACCTTTCCTTATAACGTAGTAGTTAGGAAGTTTAGCGGCTAAACACTGCTAAATGCGGCTAAAGTAAACAGACTTGTCATTCCACAGAGAGTAGAGAGGGGCGGGGCGAGCAGAGCTCATTTGCATTTAAAGGAACAACCCCTTACAATGACATGATTTTTGCAGAGCTCATTTTGGCAAGGTAAAAAGGGTGTTGTTTTACAAAACCATTGAGAATTTTTAATCAAAGTATATTAGAGACTTTTCATTAAGACCCTAAAGAATCATATCAACTTGTGGAAAATGGGCATCCGATGACCCCTTTAATAAATCATTATCAAACATTATATAATGTTTAATGGATCATTAGTTAATATATATTCAAATAGTTAGAAATACGAGATAATGTGCTTGTTAATGTTTACTAATAAACTGATAAAACATTACCTAATGATTAACAGATTATTATTTCATATACATCAACCCTACAAATGATTTGAATAGATGTTATACAATGATGGTATACAATGCTTTTGTTAATGCACAATACATTTGCTGCTGTTGAGGCTGCTATTGGTAAGGTTAGGGACAGGTTTGGTGGTATGGGTAGGTTTAAGGGTTGGTTAAGGGATCAGAAGTGTACAAGGGTCAATTTGATTACAATAAGGGAACATGGTTCAGTCGGTTAATATTACATTGTTTTGATAAATGAATAAATGAAAGTTTAGTATCATTTGCAAGCATTCATTTATGATCCGTTAAGCATTATATAATGTTTGTTAGTGATTTATTAATGAATCTTTTAATCATTGTAAACTGTCTGTCAGAGTAAGTGAAAAAAGTGCATGATCATATGAATTGAAAGTTTAATGACATTTGTAAGCATTTTATTTTACATAAAATAATGATCTGTTAATTATTAGGTAATGTTTATTAAGTTTATTAGTAAACATTAACAAGCACATTATCACATATTTCTAGCTACAGTATTTGAATATTAACTAATGGACTGTTAAGCATTGTATAATGTTTGTTAATAATTTATTAATGAAAGTTATTATAAAGTGTTACCAAAATATGGTCTTGCATCTGTGTTATGAAATATATTGAAATAATATGCTGTACTGCAATCCAGTGTTTAAGAATTCTTTAAAGGTATTTGCACATTTTTTTAAACATTTATGGATTCTTTTTAAATTGTTAAGTTGTTGTTTAAAGAGAACACTCACCTATATACAAACCCAGACCAACACCAGACCTGAAACCAGACCAAAACTAGATCTCTCAAGGCCCCGATCCAGACCAAGATTAGGCCCCTTAAAACCTAGATCCCAACTAAACACTGAGTCTTAGACAAGACTGTCAACCAGGGTAATAAATTATATACCTCAGGAATTATTTTGCAGTGGTACCTGGATAATTTTATTTACCAGCCACAGTGGCGACTGATTTGTTTTGGATGCCCTATGACAATAAATACTGTTGTTTAGAAGGAACAAGTTCATTTATATTTAGAGGAGTTGATGAAGGAAAGAAACACTGGTGAAGTACCTGTCTGATCGGCTGTTCATCCCGATCTTCAATGCTGCTCTATCACTACAATGCTGTTCAGAAGTGACCCTTTCATGCATAAATGTTCTTGTCAATGGCTTCTCAGAGCCATATTTTGTGAGTGACATTCCAAATGAGCTCTGAGTGTCTCTGTCCTGGGGTTTTGTGTGTTATGGTCCTTAATTTATCTTATTAATTTTCATTTACTGTTCTTTATGTCTTACTAGTATCTAGATGTATGACAGTAAATCTACTACAACTACTTTAGGGATTACAACAACTACTAAATGATTGTCAGCAGAGAATCACAACCGAAAAAGAGGTCTGAGTGGAATAACATAGCCAGGGAAAATGTCAAAGCAAAAAGAATTTAGTTCTTTTTGGACATGAGTTCAGTTTTTACTGGCCATAAAAGTGGGCTCATGCTTTATTTTGGTCAGTTTTAGCTTAGACTATTTTCCAGCTTTTTTGTGGAACCCAACTCAATTATTATTAGTTTAATAGTAGTAGTAGTAGTAGTAGTAGTAGTAGTGTATTGAATATTTAAGCACAGCTAACATTGTAAGCCCATTGGTTTAAATCAAAAGCAATCCAACTAGATGATGATCATTATTTTTAAATTAAATATTTAAGTACTATTAACTTAAGCCATTGAATTAGCTGGAGTTAAAAAATGTCGGATTGGTCTGCACTCTAAAATCTTTTATTCAATTTAGAGGACAGGATAAAAAACAGACATTTCTTATCCCCTTTTTATTCTTTGCTTAAACTTAAAAGGCACCTATTATGCTAAATCCACTTTTACGTAGTATTTGGACTAGGTCAGTTGATTTTAAATTTTTTTAAATCTATTTAGTTACATGATGTCTTTGATTAATTAATCTAATTAATCACAAAATAAACTTGACTTTTGAAAATACCCACAAAAGATTATTTAATGCTATTTTTGAGTTAAATGAGGAAGTATCAAGTATACACTACAAATTGTAGCTTTAGAAATAAATATTTTTTTATAATTCAACATAGAATTTATTACATAAACATTTAGGCTGCAACGGCCTAATGTTAACTATGGAACATAAAAGAAGAGAAATTTGAGAAACATCTCAGCATTTTTTGTTCATACAACAAAAGCAATTGTTAACCAAAATGGCTTTGTTACCAACAGTCTTCAAAATACCTTCTTTTATGTTCCACAAAAGAGAGGTTTGAAACGACATGAGGGTGAGTAAATTATGACAGAATTAAATTTGTGAACTATCCCTTTAATGTTATTATTATTACTATTTTAATGAAATGATACTCTAAATAAGAAACTAAATCTGCCTGCAGGTGGCGGTAAATGTCTATATGAGTGATTCATTCAATTTGTTTAAATGGCTGATAAATTCAAGAATGAAGTAAATGGATCTCTTTATGAATGGGCTTTTGAATCATTGGTTCACACAGTTCGTTGTGGACAAAATGCGGATTCATTCAGAAACTAAACACCGCTGTGTTGCTCAGAGACACGCTACAATTTTGGTATGGCTTCAAAGGTTATGTGTTCTCTGCAAAATTGAGCAAAAACACAATATAGACTTCATATTTAATGAATGAACTGTTGTATAAAATCACATTTAAGCTTGTGAGAGATCGGGACAAAATCAGCACTCGTGTGACATTGCTCTTGTTGCCCGTGTGTTATCATGTGATATGTGATGTATATAAATATGAGACAAAACGTTTTGTGAAGTTGCCCTGCATCATATTTGTCAACAGTCAACTATATGAAATATAAGATGACGTATAGGTCTGGGGCGGGGACAGTGCATTAACTACGTTAAAATATTTTAATCGCGTAATTGTTTCCTTACTAATTAATTAACGTGTTAAACTGACAGCCCTAATTTGGACATAAATGTGTGTTGGCAGTGTGTGGACACAACCACGCCTACAATGCTAAAAATCCACTCACTCCTTATTTTTTAATCCCCATTAAACCAAATTAGTCTTACTAGACATGCCGTTTTGATTCTTTAAGCAGTGTGACATCACACTGCTTTGGCCCCTCCCCAGGGCAGCTGACTGACAGCCCTGCATTGCCATAATTTCCGCCCTCAGCGAGTTGTGTTTGGCTGTACGCTGTCCTCCATTTTTTTTTCCACACTTGAGCAGCTGTAATGTCTTGCAAACCAATCCTGGTGTTCTGTGTTTGGATGTAAGACTGAACATAAGATTCTTCAATTTTCCCAACATCTGAGCCACTGAGGATGCAGTGTATTACTTTTATTTTTGAAGGTAATGCGCCTAAATATGTTTATGTCTGAGCAAGTCATTACACTCCAGACTGCTTTGTGAACAAGGGACAATACAAGGCAATACAATACAAGGACTTAGTGCTTAGTGCTAGTGTGTTTTAACCGTATTTGTGTGCGTGTTGTTTTGTTACAGCACAAGGGAGTATAAGGTTTTTTTTTATGAATCTCTGCAATCACCATTCCTAATAATGTGCTAGTTAGCAAGTTTCGTGGCTAAACGTGCTAAATGCGGCTAAAGTAGACAATCTCTCACAGCTCGTCACTTCACAGAGAGAAGAGAGGGGCGGGGCGAGCAGAGCTCATTTGCATTTAAAGGAACAATCCATCAGAATGGGTTAATTTTTGCAGAGCTCATTTTGACAAGGTAAAAAGGGCGTTGTTTTACACTACCATTGAGAATTTTTAACCAAAGTATATTATAGACTTTTTATTAAGATCCTAAAGAACCATATCAACATGTCCAATGACCCCTTTAAGTAAAGATCCATGTTCCATGAAGATATTTTGTAAATTTCCTACAGTAAATATATAAAAACTTAATTTTTGATTCGTAATATGCATTGCTAAAAACCTAATTTGGACAACTTTAAAGGTGATTTTCTCAATATTTCGATTTTTTTGCACCCTCAGATTCCAGATTTTCAAATAGTTGTATCTCAGCCGAATATTGTCCTATCCTAACAAACCATACATCAATGGAAAGCTTATTTATACATGTATAAATCTCAGTTTTGAAAAACTGAGCCTTATGACTGGTTTTGTGGTCCATGGTCACAAATAGCCATTCCTAGATTCTCTCCTTCATATGTTTCATACATGTCCAGTTCTCTCCCTCTCAGTCATGTTGCTTCTACTGACTTTTTAGTGCTGTAGGTATGCAAAGCAAAAGTATTCATACCCCTTCATTTTTTTTTCATGTTTTGTTATGTTGCAGTCTCATAATTAAACTGCTCTAAATTACCTTTTTCCCCACATCAATCTGCACTCCATAGACCATAATAACAAAGCACAAAACAGGTTTGGGAATTTTTTAGAAATAAAAAACTGAAATAATTCCATTGCATAAGTATTCATACTGGGACACTTGAAACTTAGCTTTGGGGCATTCATATCACTTGTAGATGTTACTACACTTCAAGTGGAGTTGAACTGTGGCACATTCATTTGAATGAGTATGTGTTGGAAAGGCACACACATCTCAATAAAAGATCTAACAGCTAAAAATGCATATCAGAGCAAAAACCAAGTCCTGGTGTCAAAAGAACTGCCTGTTTAGCTTAGAGACAGGACTGCATCAAGACACATCTGGGGAAGAGTTTAGAAAAAAAACTGCTGCATTGAAGGTTTACAGAAGCATGTAGCCTCCATTATCCATAATGGAAGATGTTTGGAATAGCTAGGACTCTTACTAGAGCTGGGCTCCTGGCCAAACTGAGCAATTGATGGAGAAGGGGCTTGGCTAGAGTGGTGACCAAGAAGCTGATGGTCACTCTAGTTGAGCTCCATGATCATACTGTATGCAGATGGAAGAAACTTACAGAAGGAAAAACATCACTGCAACACTCCACCAATCCAGTCTCTGTGGCTGTGTGGCAAGACTCAATCTTCTTTTCAGTGAAGACACATGAAAACCCATGTGGAATTTGCAACAAGGCACCTAAAGAACTCTCAGATTGCGAGAAACAAGATTCTCTTGTCTGATAAACCTCAAATTCAAGTGTCATGTTTGGAGAAAATCAGGCACTGCTCATCACCTGCAGAGTACCATCCCAGCAGAAAAGTGTGGTGGCAGCAGCCCCATGCTGTAGGGCTGTTTTTCAGCGGCAGGGACTGAGGGACTCATCAGAGTAGAAGGAAAGCTCAACACATCAAAATATAGAGAAAACCCAGTCCAGAGCATTCAGAACCTCACCTTCCAACAGGACAATGACCACACAGAGTGGCTTATAGAAAACCCTGTGAATGTCCTTGAGTGGCCCAGCAACAGTCTGGGCTTGAACCCAATCAAACATTTCTGGAGAATGTCATCCAAGCTGATAAAACTTGGAGAGGTTGGAGAGGTGAAGTGAAGAATTGCAGATAATTGCCAAATGCTGATGTGCAAAACATCGCATCATACCCAAAAAGACTTGAGGCTGTAAAGGTGCTTCAACTAAGTATGGCGTTAAGGGTATGAATACTTATGAAATGCACTTATTTCAATGTTTTAATTTTAATAAATTTGCAAAGTTGTCACAAATCTGTTTTGTGCTTTGTCATTATGGTGTATGGAGTGAGGATAAAACTGGAAAAAAGTAATTTGAAGCAGTTTAACGTAAGGCTGCAACACTTTCGCAAGGCTCTATATTTATATAAAAATGTATACATGTTGTTAGAGAAAGATTTCAGCAAATTCAGTAGTGATATATTAATCATGTTCATTACAAAAATATCAAGAGATTCACTGATTTTTTTCTACTCTGACAGATTAAAAATCTGTCAAATCTCAGGCTAGAAAATACCATACATTCTTCCTTTCCCTGCTTCACTGAATGAAGGCCTTTGAGAGTCTATGTGGAGCTTACAGTAATTTGCAGAGAAATAAAATAAGTGGCTCATCTCCTCCTCTGCGTGTCATCATTACCTTTGTACAGTAATCTGTAAATTACATTATATGTCAATCAGGCCATCTCTTCCTGTCTTCCTGGTTACACAAGGCAAGCTGAAAATAGACTGCAGTCTTATCCGAGACCATGTGCGAGGATCCAGATTCAGACCAATACACTGAGTAATACGACTAAGGTCAATTTTAGGTCTCATGACTAAGGCCCAAACCCAGATGGCAACCTGAGCCCTAATAGTCTTGCTCTGAGTCTATAGTTTGGTGACACAATACCGCATGGACTGTCACAAGGCTGTAATGATAAAAAAGTGTGATATTGGTTTCACATTGTTTCCCTTGCGTACAGCTTTTTTAAGATGGCCGTCTCTCTTTTCCTGCTTGGAAAATGAGGCTGTATTTGTGCTCTCCGTGGGGAGCCGGTCTGCCTCGGTCTGTGAGCTCTGTGTTTGTTTATTAAATCTGGTGGAGAACCTTGAACATCACCAGAGACCCTCTCTCTCATCCACACAGACAATAAATACCAGCTAGAGCTACACAACTGCCTGTGTACAAGTTTCAAATTCTAGTCCGAATTTGAAACATGACTGTTCCCAGGTTTAACTGTCTTCATAGACATTTGAATACGGACTGGATTATTTTCTCATTTGTGTCACAAATTACATTACTGTGATTAGCTGACGTGTGGTTGTACCCTTCTAAGCATATTTTTATTTTTTTTTTTTAGCTCATTTCAAAATTACATTCTCATTTTTTTCAGCTGTGTTAGGTGCACAAGCATTTCTTAGAAACTTGGATGTATGTGACTTGTTGATAACAGGTGAACAAATGGGCTGTATTCTCAATGTGCTGAATAGTACAGCCTTATCTTCACTAGCAGGCGTCCTGAAATGAAACTTGTGCGGTTGCTCAATTTAGGACATTTGAGATGTGACCGTGCCATTTTCTTAAGGTTTATGCATATGATTTTAGGATACAGTTTTTCTATGCAGATTATTTCTGTGCTAGTAGATGTCACTTCATCGAAAATAGCTGTTTTTTTGTCCACGTGTTTTGTATTTACTGTGCATCACGCTGTTTATTTATTTATTTTAACGACTACATACAGGGCCAGCATAACTTCTATTATTTATTATGTCTAAGTAATAATGGGAAATATATTTATAAAGAGCCTGTTTTGTATTCTCATGAGACCATGAGCAGACCAAATCATTGAAATATGTCTCATGAAGGTCTCAGCTGCAGCAACCCAGGCAATTTTTTATCCATAATTTAACACATTTAGGAGTTTTGGCCAAAAAATAATGCTTAAGGCAGTTACCATGGTGGTGTACCATATGTACATGAGAGAGACATGTTTTCAGAAATCATTTAAATTACTGAGCGCACTGGGAGCGTGAGATCTATCTTTCTACCTATCTACATATCTAAGGTGTATTTTCTTAATGATCACCAATATAATTCATGGAAAGATGGCAAAACTGAAATGTATTAAACATATACTTAATAAAAAAAAATTAAATGCAAATATTTTCTGTAAAATAAGTAAATTACCCAATTTTGTTTAAATGAAGGATTGCAAAAATGAGTACACCCTAGATTTAATTCAGCAAATGTATAATATTCTAGTACTTAGAACTTAAAGTATACTGCTCTGACCCTTCTTGGCACTGAGTGTACAAGTTCATGAGAAAATGCCACATCTGTTTTGTTTAACTCCTGGAGGACAACCTACTTAAATGCCCTGGTCTTTAATGGGGAGTGTTGCTCAGCTTGTCTCTACAAAATCCCGCACAGCTGCTCAAGAGTGTTAAGACTGAGTGAAATACAGTTCCACTGAAGGATTTTCACCTTGGGAGAACGAATATCTTCATTGTCATGTTGAAAAAATGCCCAACAATGCAGGGAATGAGGAGAGGGTAGCATCTTCTGTTTCAAGTTTTTGTATTACATTACACAGTGGTGTGTGATTTTATCACAGCATTGATAAAGTACTCTTTCACACCTTCAGTACTCATAAATCCCTATATAAGAGCTTTACTACCACTGAACATCACTGTTGGAACAAGGCACTTCTCACTTACTCCTCCTCTAGCAACACCAGAACATTTTGGATGCTTTTGGATCTGATTGACTTGTCTTTTGAAACCAGAGTATGGATTCCCAGAAGTCTATATCTTGTAATTGTGGGTTTTGGAAGAGATTAAATGAGTTAATTGTGCTTTGGCTACAGTAGGTAATTCTAGTGGTGACAACAACCATGCATGTCACTTCTGCAGGCTGTGTTGTACTCTGTAAGATAAAGTGTCACTCTTTTTGTAGCTTTTGTCGGCTCTGAGACATTTGCATGGTATTTCATCTACTCTTTTTTTTTAGCAAAAATTCACTCATCTCTAAATAAAAACTTAAAGTGAAGACCTGATTATTTCAAGAGCCTTGTCACAAGTCCATTGTTTTTGAAAGCTATATTTTCACACGTAAAACAATATTTTGGTATTCCTCTTTTACCATTGTCCTCTTTTATGCAAAGAAATAAATCTCTTCACAGTTCTCTCTCAAGTGGTTCCATTGTTGCCAGCATTAAGTCTGACTATGATTCAGTGGGCTATATAACACTTTCAATTGTCAGGAAATTACTTGTCTTTAAATGTTTTGGTTCAGTATACTTACCTGTTGATTAAAAATTGCCTTACACTAATTATTATTATTTTTTTTTGTTTTATTTAGTGACATTTAGGAGGATGTACTTATTTTTGCAACACAACATTTTATCACTTTGATAAGAAAATCTTATTTCCCTGAATAATTTTGACATTCTTCTTTGGTAATTGATCAAGCCAGCTTGTTGGAACATTATATCTCAGAAGAACCCTAACATGTCTTCTAAGTAAACAGTAATTGCTGAATTTGTTAAGTTTTAGAGGGGGTGTACTCATTTATTCTGTGCACTGTATATATGTATATAAATATATATATATATATATACACACTATATACACACACACACACACACACACACACACACATATTGTATAACTGAGAGTTCTGAAATGCATTTTGATTACACAGGTTAGTATTTGTGTTTTCCCATTGGCAGTACAGAATAAGAACAGAACAGATGGATGAATTTCTAAATGTAGAGAGCCAATACTCAAACAGCTCTGTAGATAATTAGCACTCAACCTTCAGGGAAAGTACAGTGACTAAAAGAATGAAATGATGCACATTATCCCATGGACAGCTGAAGTAAAATCCACAAAAGGATTCATTTTGTATTAGATTAAATCATTTAGGTATTTTAACAACCTTTCTTAACAGACTGAAGTAAACAACTGTATTGCTTTGAATGACTACAACAGCTGTGACTTTATAACTTAACATTTTCCAGTGACGTTGAATACAATGACTGCTTTTTCTTATGATACCTCTTTGTTTCAGGTTGCTGTATTCGGTTCTACCTCCGTCTGTAGCCAATGAACTTCGGCATAAGAGGCCTGTTCCTGCCAAGCGATATGACAACGTGACAATTCTTTTTAGCGGCATTGTTGGGTTCAATGCGTTCTGCAGCAAACATGCATCAGCAGAGGGAGCCATTAAAATTGTCAATCTCCTCAATGACATCTATACCAGATTTGACATTCTCACTGATTCTCGGAAGAATCCTTATGTGTATAAGGTGAGTGAATTTCAAACTGGAATTTGGATCTGTTTGTATCTGTGTGTTTGGTTCATTGATAGACAGATAAAAATACCTTTATAACCATGTTCACAGACAGAGATATTTTTGGCCACATCCAGAGATATTCAGCAAACAAAGAAACAACTCTGTATGATTGTGACTGGCCTAAAAATATCTTGACAAAAAAGACAACTCTTGACAAATATGTGAATGTGCTTGTGAGAAGGCACAATATAAAGTTAAAGCATTAACCCCTGGTTTCACAGACAAGGCTTAAGCCTAGTCCATGACTAAAATGTAAGTCTGAGCTGTTTCAACTGAAAGAAACTTGCACTGACTGATCTTAAAATATATCAGTGCCTTTGTTTTGTCTCAAGATGCACACCAGTATTTTTAGTTTTTTCTAAAGCACAATTTTAAAAATTACTTAAATGTCCTAATTGAACTATGGCCTAATCCTGGTTTAGTCTAAGCGCTGTCTGTGAAACCAGGCCTACAGTATAACTTGTAAGGTGCAAAATATGACAAGTATCACTTCCAACAAACACTTAATAAACCTGTCAGCTACAAAGTTCAATGACAAAAATCATTTATAAGTCTTTTTATGAACTTTGTTTTATGATAAACCTTTTATGATGTATCTAATTAGATCAGTAAATGAATGACTATATTTAGAGCAGGGTGTGAAGCTTATTTTAGGTCAAGTGCCAGATTGAATTTTCTTATGTGGGCTGATTTATTTATTTATTTATTAAATCTTGCTGTAGGCAACAGAGAGAGTGTATGCAATACTGGGATAAAAGAGAAACGCATGGAATTTGCTAATTGAATTTGCCAGAGGCCTTTAGATTATATGTACATACAGTATGCAGTTGGTAATTAGGGAATCTTAAACAATACAGAAACAATACGGATATATTTAATAACTTGGGCTTTAATCTACAGTGAACTTTGACACAAAGTTTGCCTGTATCACTAATTATAATTTTACAGTAGATCTACTTCTCAGTTAAATGCCAACAGCAGCAAATCAGTTCTAAAGAAGTCATGTATGTTACTGAATATTTTTCTATGGTTTTTAGTAACACAAATAGAGTCTGTCAAGATCTAAACTTCAGCCACTCATTTTAGCCCCTCAGTGTTCTTTTGATCACCCAACACACACTTGATCGCTGTGTTTATGCATTCATCTGTGAGAGTTTTTGTAGCTTTGCAGAATGTTTGATGCTTAATGAAGTTTGGTGCTTTGTATTCTTTATAATCTGAATTATCTGTTTATGTACTGATTTCTTTACAGAATGCCTTGTCGCTTGGTTTATCATTCTTGTTCTGTGGTGTGTTGTAATCATTGTGCAGTGTCTGCCTTACATGCTAGAAACAATTTGTGTGGAAAAGTAAACATTTATTTGACCTACTGTACAGCTACATGCTATTATTTTGTTATTTCGGCAAATGCAACAGTTTTCACTAATTAACTTATTCGACAGTGGCTATGATTTTAAAAGGAAGCCGCTGCTCTCATTCAGTAGAAACAATTGAGAAATGTTCATTCCTAATATTTTTTATCTTTACTTGTCCATGTTGTCATGTTTACAATGAGTGATTCATCTAAGTAGGTAAATCAACTGAACAGTTGCATCACCCACAAATCCAGTTTCAGATGAAAGTGCAGATAGATGCACAAGTGCCAGATGTTACTCATAATTACTACTTATGCTATAAAATGTGAGCTATAATATACACAACATGTTTGGCTAAAAATAGAATATGAATTTATAATACCCATAAAATAATTGGATGTGAATGTTTTCTTTTTTTTCTTTTCTTTTTTTTTTTTTTTTTAAAAAATGTGATTTTTTTTTCTCTTTCAAATCATTTCACACCTGGATTAGACTCCTCTGGAGGCTATTTTTGGCCCACAGACTGCTTGTTTGGCACACTTGATTTAGATATTACAAATGTAATGTGAGTCTTTTGAACTTCCAGAACAACCATTAACAGCCATGATTTTGTATTTTCTGTCGCTTTAATTTAATTAACTTTCTGTGCCTCATAATCTGTACTTTTACAGCTACACAAGTACAATATACAGTGTACAATGCTCTCTAAAAAACAAGGGCATGAGAACATGTCCTTGATTTACATCCTAGGCATACAGACAAGAATGCACTTCATGTAGCTTTGCTAACTAAACAAAACGGGCGGGTAAAATTTCAAGGCTGGCTCACCAAAAAAAGCAATATTTACTTAAAGCCAGCCATATCTCTGTGGTCCAAAGGTCTCATGAAAGACTGGGCTGTCTGTTCAGAGTTTGTTGTGATAGGTATGAGGTTGGAGAACAAAACACGAGGAGTTAAACTGTCAGTGTTTGCAGTGTGAGTCATCAAGAAAACTTGGATGAATCAAAAGTGTCTTGAAATTGGTGACGTTTTTTTTTTTTGTTTGTTTTTTGGCTGTATTCATATCACAAACTTGGACCAGTTATCATCTTACAGTCAAGGCCACAAGATATCTTTAAATAGTTTAATGACTCTATAAAATTAATTTATTTTCCTGTATATCCATTAATCAATACATGTTGATTACGTTACGTTACGTGCAGTTGAAGTCAAAAGTTTATATACACATAACGTTAATTACCAAAATAAAAGGGGTCATACAAAATGCATTTTATTTTTTATTTAGTACTGACCCGAATGAGATATTTCACATAAAAGACATTTACATATAGTCCACAAGAGAAAATAATTTATAAGCTGAATTTATAAAAATTACCTTGTTCAAAAGTTTACATACACTGTATTCTTAATACTGTGTTGTTACCTGAATGATTCACAGCTTTGTTTTGTTTTTGTTTTTGTTTTTTAGTGATGAGTCCCTTGTTTCTTTTGAACAGTTAAAGTGCCTGCTGTTCTTCAGAAAAATCCTTCTGGTGCCACATAATCTTTGGTTTTCCAGCATTTTTGTGTATTTGAACCCTTTCCTACAATGACCGTATGATTTTGAGATCATATGCATATGCAGCTATTACAGAAGGTTCAAATGCTCACTGATTCTCCAGAAAGAAACACATTGCATTAAGAGGCGGGGGATGAAAACTTATTTTAATTTGAATAATCAGGGTAAATTTAACTTATTTTGTCTTCTGGGAAACATTTAAGTACCTTCTGTAGCTTCTGAGAGGCAGCACTAAATTTAAAAAAAAAAAAGATATTTAGGCAAATTAAGAAATTTACACATCCTCATTCTGTTCAAAAGTTTTCACCCCCGGCTCTTAATGCAGCGTTTTTCCTTCTGAAGCATCAGTGAGCATTTGAACCTTCTGTAATAGTTGCATATGAGTCCCTCAGTTGTCCTCAGTGTGAAAAGATGGATCTCAAAATCATACAGTCATTTTTGGAAAGGGTTCAAATACACAAAAATGTTGAAAAACCAAAGAATTTGTGGGAGCTGAAGGATTTTTCTTAAGAGCAGCAGGCACATTAACTGTTCAGGACAAACAAGGGACTTATGAACAACTATAACTAAACAAAAAAGAACACAGCTGTGGATCATTCAGGTAACAACACAGTATTAAGAATCAAGCGTATGTAAACTTTTAAACAGGGTCATTTTTATAAATTCAACTATTATTTTCTTTTGTGGACTATATAAATGTCTTTTCTGTGAAATATCTTATTTGGGTCAGTACAAAATAAAAAATAACATGCATTTTGTATGATCCCTCTTATTTTGATTAAATAATTAACATTTTGCAGATTTTGTAAGGTGTATGCAAACTAACTTCAGCTGTATATGTTGAGCAGATATTATTGCATCAAGTAGATTAGTGTTAACTCTTAAATGTGTTAAATATAAAATTAGGGTAGGAAACTTAAAATATCCAAGTGTCCTTTGAGGTTCATCATACCGCAGGCACATTGGCTATTTTTAGCGGTCTCATCAGTTTTTCAAATGTCTCTCTATTCTCTGAAAGGTGGAGACAGTTGGTGATAAGTACATGACTGTAAGTGGTCTTCCAGAGCCCTGCACCCACCACGCAAAATCCATCTGTCACCTGGCCCTGGACATGATGGAGATCGCTGGACAGGTGAAAGTCGATGAGGATCCTGTGCAGGTGATCACTTTTCTTGACCCAGTTACAAGTTTAAACCAAAATAACATTTTTTTTTTTTTTTTTTCACATTTTTATGCATAGCACATTTCTTTTAAGGTCTTTTGTTCTAGAACATCTTATCAACTCCAGGATAATGTAGTATCACTTTTAGTCAGAACAGCTGAATTATGTGGACACAAAATTAAAAAAGTGTTTGCTTAACTCTTATCATAGTCTGCTGACTGTAAAATTAAATACCAGTTCAAGTATAATGGAAAACATTACAGCAATATCACATGAACAGGAATGTGTGATGTGGTTGTTCCAGCACTGCTTTATTGATTATCAGTACTATTGGAATACTTGTCTAATCAAATTAGGTGGCTGAAACTACAGTGAATAGTTCCAATGCACAACATACATGAAGAAATGAAGAAAAGATACTGGAGGCAATTTTTACCAAGACTGCAGAAGCTGTCGGTGCTGAGGCATCTCATGATGAGATACTGTGTACTGTTTAATATATAAAATTTGACTTAATATAGTAAAGAATGTTAATTTTGAATCTCAGTTTTGGCTAATTTGCATTCCTAGAGTGTTTTCATTTAGTCCAACAGCACTGAACTTCAATGTTTTTTTATCAATTCGCTTGCCTGTGTTTGCATGTTCCAAACAAACTGTCAGGTGCATAATGAGCGAGTGATTGAATCATTCACTCAGCTGATTCACTCAGGAACAAACAATTTGGCTACAGTTGGAACTATTTTTCAGAAGATGTGCATTAGGTGTAAAAGGCTGTGGATTTAAAACTTGCTCTATGGTTTTGTCCTTTTTTTGACAACTATTTGTTAGTAAATAATTAACAGTAATAGCAGGTCGCATTAAATTTCATCATTTCACTGTAATGGATAGGGGATCATAGAAGAGTGTTAAAGAAGTGGGAGCTGTGTGCTGGGGCTTTGCCCAGTGTTGCCATAGAGAACATTATCTTTCTATGTGAATGCCTTTGCCAGGATCTGCTTCTGACTAAAGGGACGTATAATAATTCATGTAAGAAACATTAAAGGTGACATATCATGAAAATCTGACCAGTGCATCAACCAACCCAGAAAACGTGAAAAAGGACAACCCAGTAAGCTTGTTTTTTGACAAGCATGTAAATTGAGAATAGAACATGAATTACAGAATTCAGAATTTACTCCCCAGAGACGTAGTCAAGGGATCTTATTGTAATATTACCGCCCCCATAATCGAAAAGCATGTTTTCACCCACGGCGCCTTCTTTTAGTTTTCGCAATCGACAACGGTGTACCAGTTCTGAAAGCTATGGCAAAAGCTCGACCAAAGCATGCTAACTATTCTGTTGTTGGCTGCACAGATGAGCACAGAACACTATTTAGAGTCCCAGCCTCAGAGGAGACAAGAGAGCAGTGGGTTTATTTATTTATTTGCTATATATTACGCTGCTGCCACACATATCTAATCTAAACATGCGATTTGTTTCCCAGCTGTTTACCTTCACAGACATAACCGATTATTTTTGTAACTCCTGTTTGTTTTTAACATACTCTGTGTAAATACTCCTGTATTTGACAAGCATGCCGCACGAGTCCTGAAAAGAGAAGCCAAAGCGTGTCGATCGCCCCCAGGTAACTGGATGCAGTATAGGTTATAAACCCAGCCCTCTCCATCTAAAGCTGCGTGAGACAAAATAAATAATCAAATTACACTTCAAGTAAATTTTTCCCAAAGATGGTTTCCGTCATTTGAGGTAGTTCCTATCGTGTTCATTTATGTTTAAGTGTTTGTTTTTCTAATACGTCTTCTTGCAATTGGGTCTGCGGGAGTTTGAGCAGGACTTTCATACCATGGCTTCACCTCACAACACTACTGGGCAGACTCAGGCTCCAAATTACGTCATTTATTCAAGATGACAGCGGCCATACTGAGATGCTTTGGCTTCACTTTTTGATAGTGGAAGGAAGTGGAGATGCGTCAGCCATCTTTTTGTACAGTCTATGTGAAAGTTTAAGCAACAAGATATGAAAAAGAACAGCCGCTTTCTGTGCGCATGCTTTGGATGTGTGCACTCAGAAAACAGTATATCAGAACTAATATGGTTTAAAATGGATGGATACATGATGATAATCAAAACCAAACAGATGCTTTTTAGCAGAGTATCCAAGGTGCGAGCTGTAAATGCACAGTTGTATTTTGTGCATTTACATGCATTT
Source organism: Cirrhinus mrigala (assembly GCA_036247105.1). NCBI lineage: Eukaryota > Metazoa > Chordata > Actinopteri > Cypriniformes > Cyprinidae > Cirrhinus > Cirrhinus mrigala. The sequence goes on along the minus strand of CM070007.1, from coordinate 25,911,768 downwards.
AAAGAGACATGCACGAAAACAGCGTGTTTCTCTTTATACTCAAAATGGGCATTTTCAAAATGATACAATAAATGATCTGTTGGGTATTTTGAGCTGAAACTTCACAGATATACTGGGTACACAGGACAATACAACACATAATTGTGATTTTTTAAAGGGGTGAAATAAAAGAAACAGTTGCCTCATTGTAAAAAAATAATAATAATAAATTCACAAAATAAAGTGACAGCTGTGGATGCCAGAATCATAACATAAAACATTTTCACTAAAACATATACTGTACTGTTTTTTACCTTTATAAACTGACAACCACCTCAAAAAACACAGGGGTTAAAGAGAAAGCCACATGACGAATGTTAACAAATGTGACCCTGGACCACAAAACTAGTCATAAGGGTTAATTTTTAAATTGAAATTGAGATTGAGATTTGAATAAATAAGATTTCCTTTGATGTATGGTTTGTTATGATATGACAATATTTGGCCGAGATACAACTATTGGAAAATCTAAAGGTTGCAAAAATATCAAAATATTGCGAAAATCGCCTTTAAAGTTGTCCAAATGAAGTTCTTAGCAATGCATATTACTAATCAAAAATTAAGTTATGATATATTTATGGTAAATTTACAAAATATCTTCATGGAACATGATCTTTACTTAATATCCTAATGATTTTTGGCATAAGAGAAAAATTAATAATGTTGACCCATACAATGTATTCTTGGCTATTGCTACAAATAGACCCACACTACTTACGACTGGTTTTGTGGTCCAGGGTCACAAGTAGCTTTTCCACAAGCTGAGATAAATACTAATAACTGTATGTGGAAGATGCACACAGTATCATACACACAAATACAAAACACCATCATGGAAACATATATGACACTAAAATAATGCAATAAACAGTAATTTGATTGCTAAGATTTAAAACCTTAAAACTTAAAGAAACAATTATTTCAAATGAAAAAACTGTTGATTGCAAAAAAGTTACTAATTAATCGCATAGGTTTCTGCAGTTAATCATGATTAATTGCGTTTAACTGTAAAATTTGTAATTTTCCCATTGAATCTCCTAATTATTTTAGAAACAACATTAAGATAGCATTTTAAAAATTTGACGTCTGAAATATTGGTCACACTTTAAGGTCCAGTTCTCGCTATTAATAAACCATTAACTATGACTTTTGACTTTTGAAAAAACTCCTAATTTGCTGCTTATTAATAGTTAGTAAGGTAGATGTTAAGTTTAGGTATTGGGTGGGATTAGGGATGTAGAATAAAGGCATTATAAGTACTAATAAACCAGCGGTATGTTAATAATAGGCATAAGCAACTAGTTAATAGTAAGAATCGGTGCGAAGTGTTACTGAAATATTTGTTAAATGCCATATTTCTATGAATTTATAGGGAAAAAATGAGGAATAATATCCATTTAACATTATGGTATAATTGAAATCCAGGACTAAACTGCAAATTATCAGTTTTATTTAGCATAAATTAACAGTTATGGAACATATAACAATGCAACAATAATATAACCTTTTCTTTTTCAGAAGAGACAATAGGAAATTTCCTTTAGGGGAAAAAAAACAGATGCTGTGTTATTTGCGTTAATTATTTGTAATGCATTAAACAGCAAATAATAATCACAGAAATTAATTTCCAAGCCTTTATTTGACCTCATGCTTTAAATGCACACAGAGCATACAGTATGTTTTTTTTTTTTTCTTAACTCAAAATACACAAGTATATACTGGTCATTTAATGCATAAATAAATTCTAAATGTTTAGACTTGTTTAATGCACTGCCTCATAGCTTACTTTAAACAACATATCTTGCATATTTTGTGTACCCGGCAGATGGGGTCACACAAGCACCCACCCATACTGTCCTTTGCAAAACGCCCCCATCATAAAACATGCTCCTGTGGGAATACATTTTAGTCAGTGTTTTAAAGATGTTTTATGTTTTCTAAGAATAGCTTTAGAAGACGTCTCAAAGGTGTTAGACATCTCTGCAGTAAAGTCTCAGTCGGGGTCTTTTGTTTAACCAGACGACACAGGTTTGTTATTATATGTGCGACTGTTGAAGATGTGCCGCTGGAACACTAAGAGCAGCTAAATTAGTGAGACGACTGTATTAGGCGAATAGCACGGACACTTTCACACAAAGACACACGCAAGCAAAAGTAAGCACAGTCTGGCAAAGGGAGACACCGTCAGATCATCCTTCCTTTCAGTGTTTAAAAATACACCCACATTAACTTTTTTTCTGAACAGTTAGCTCAGCTCTGGCACGTACACATGGCAGAGAGTGTCTCGCTCAGAGGAGGAATGTTCTTTGGAAAGGCAAATGCAAGAAAGAAATGAAAGAAAGACAATGATTTATCCCCTATAAATATGTCCAAATTGTAAAAGACAATGTGAATATTAGTTAGTAACATGAATTTGTTTACATATTTTATTTTCAGGCTTCACATATTTACTAACTGTTATGTTTTGGAGCAGATCACCATTGGAATCCACACAGGAGAGGTGGTCACAGGAGTCATTGGTCAAAGAATGCCCCGTTACTGCCTGTTTGGAAACACGGTCAACCTAACGAGTCGTACAGAGACCACAGGAGAGAAAGGAAAGATAAATGTGTCGGAGTACACCTACAGGTGAGAGAAACCTGAATGGCATAAATCTGTGCTGTAATAAAAATATTTTTATATATACAACCCAGGCTCATTAAAATACGTGCTTCTATATACATTTCTGCAACACCATAATTACTTACCTTACTGCACGTTTCGTGTGTTTTGGGCAGTTTTTAAAGTGAAATGTACAGAGAGTGGCGCTAAAACACACGTTCAATACATGTCCGTGGCACATTTTTATTACGTTGGTACAGGCATATACAGTATTGCTGCATTTTCATTATGCTGCTTGAGGTATGTATTGCGTCTGTTGGAATTCAAATATCCGGGAGTGTCGCTGAAGGTTAATGCTCTATCGTGCTAGAAATATCCCCTACACCTAACCCAACCCTAAACCTATCCAACAGTGTTAACAAATGCAAAAGTGATATAAAAACACATTTGACTATTTGAACGTCCTTATGCGGATTTGAGCTGTTTTCTCAAAACACAATTATATGGGGTTCATGGAGCTCTTTGGGCCCTATCATACACCCACCTGGCATGATGCAATTGATTTTTTGGTAGTTTCAGCCCGACACAGTTATCATTTTCACGTCCTGCACCATGTTGTTTAAATAGCAAATGCATTTGCGCCCATTTTTGCGCACGTGGGCGTACTGATCTAAAAACGAGGTGTGTTCAGGCGCATTGTTGGCACGTTGCTATTTTGAGGCAACTGAAATAGACTGCGCCATTGACCAACTAAAACCTGGTCTAAAGTCAATGGCGCAATATTTTTCTTGTTATTTAAAGAGCACGTTTGTAATATGCGCCTATAGGCAAGTGCAAATGCAAATGCCTATTACACACACAGAGGCGCGCATCAGCACACAAACATGCCAGATATTAATAATAAAAGGATTACAATGTAAAAGATTATTGTGTACATAAATATAAAAAATTGCCTACGTCATAATGGATAGTTAGTCGCTTGCTTAGTGAGCTGTTTTTTGGTTTCACTTTAGTTTTAGAAAACGATCACATTCAGCAAGGAGGGGAGAGTTTTGAAAGGGGGTGCACAGTAACTCATTTGAGTGGGCTCGGCCCGTGAATGCCCCCCTTTGTGCCGGCCCTGCTCTCTGGAGAAGCATTCAGCCTTAGTTCTCACAAATTCCACCGTGTGAATAGCGAATCCGCCATGACGCGAGCGCAACTGGCTCTTAAAGGGATTGGGAGATGAGACTTTGATTGGTTTAATGCGCTTTACGCCCAAAACACCCCCACGACTCATTAAAAGAATAGGGACAACCCTTTTAGACCATGCGCCGGGTGCGCCGACCATTTTCCTGTCCTTAAAATAACAAAAGTGGATTCGGACCCGCCCCAAGTGCACCTGCGCCATGCACTTTAGACCATGTGGTTAGATCGCTAAAGTTTATCTCTCAAGTGCAAAGTCATATTGCGTGAGCTACCGAGGAAACGTCCCAGGTTACATATGTAACCCTGGTTCCCCGAGGGAACGAGACGCTGCGTCCGAAAACGCTAGGGGAACGCCTTTGGCGGAACCACGCTCTGAACACATGTGTAATCTGGCCAATCGAAGGGCGATACGTCACGGGCGGATGGCGTCATCGACCAGGAAGCATAAAAGCACGTGCAACGGGGCCGGCGTCAGCTTCGGAGATTGAAGCGAGCGCTCAGTAGGGATGCCGCAAGGATGGATCGAGACGCAGCGTCTCGTTCCCTCGGGGAACCAGGGTTACATACGTAACTCGAGCTGCGCCCGAAAACGCTAGGGGAACGAGATGCCCACGCCACCAGACTTCCAAGTCCCTGCCTAGTGAAGGAGCTAGGACAGAAGAGCCGGGAGTGGCTTGGACGTCTATGTTGTAAAACCTAACAAAGGTGAGGGGCGTGGACCACACCGCAGCATTACAGATATCCTGTATTGGAACACCCAGCATAAGTGCTCTGGAGGCAGCCATGGCACGGGTTGAGTGAGCCTTGACCCCCAGCGGTGAGGGGAGGTCAGAGGACTCGTAAGCTGTAGAAATGGCATCCACAATCCATCTACTCAGGGTCTGTTTCGTAGCTGGATGACCCTTCTTAGGGGGACCATAACACACAAATAACTGGTCCGATTTACGCCACAGGGCAGCTCTGTGGACATAGGCGTCTAGTGCACGTACTGGACACATACAATTATGCTTCTGCTGGTCGGGCTCCCGGAAGGCTGGAGGACAGAAAGCCTGGACTTCAACCGACTGTGGTGTAGTGGTAGGGACCTTAGGGACATACCCTGCTTTAGGGTAAAGGAAGGCTTTGGTCATGCCAGGAGCGAACTCTAGATAAGAAGGGGCCACCGAAAGGGCCTGCAGGTCCCCAACCTGCTTGAGGGAGGTTAGTGCTAGTAACAGAGCAGTCTTGATGGTGAGGAACCGAACCGAAATCTCCTCTATAGGCTCGAATGGCCTCAGCTTCAGCACACCGCGGAGGAAACGTACAACCAGGGGGTCTTTACCCACTGACAGGCCACCAAGAGGGGCGTGGTAGGCCTAGATTGCCGCCACGTAGACCTTCAGGGTGGAGTGGGATAACCCTGTGGAGAAGCGGGCCTGCAAGAACTCCAGTACTGTACCAACTGGGGAGTTAACAGGGTCTTGCTGGCGTTCTCCACACCATGAAGTGAAAAGCTTCCACTTCAGGGCATACAGTCTCCTCATTGAGGGAGCTCTGGACTGGAGGATGGTCTCAACAATCTCGGTTGAGAGACCGGAAGCTATGAGCTGTGCCCCCTCAGAGGCCACACCCACAGCTTCCACAGCTCCGGGCGGGGATGGTACCCCCCGCCTGTGAGAGGAGATCCCTCCTGACGGGAATCTCCCATGGAGAGCCGTCGAGGAGAGAAATCAGGTCCGAGAACCATACTCGGCCCGGCCAGTACAGGGCTACTAACAGTAAACTGACCCCGTCCCGGCGGACTCTCTCCATAACTCCCGGGAGCAGAGCGATCGGGGGAAAGGCGTACAGACGAAGCCTCGGCCACGTCTGTACCATGGCATCCAGCCCCAGCAGCTGCCGAGGCTAGAGAGCGGCGAGGCAGGAACCGCTGGAACGCCGCCGCTTGCTTGCGAGCCTCCTGGTACCTGCTGATGACAGAATCTACTGCATCGCCAAACAGGCCAGAAGGCTCAAGCGGGGCATCCAGGAGGAAGATGCCTCAACCACAAATGCCTCTCCGCCGCCACCATGGCTGCCATAGACCGTCCTACTGCTCGGGCGGTCTCTTTGGTGGCGCGGAGAGCTAAATCAGCGGTCCTGCGGAGTTCTTCCAGGTCTACTTTCTCGCCCTCTGCTAGCCCTTTCAGCAGGTCGGCTTGATAGGCCTGGAGCACAGACATTGTGTGAAGACATGCTCCAGCCTGACCTGCTGCCGTGTACCCCTTACCCACCAGCACTGATGTAGTGCGAAGCAGCTTGGAGGGTAAGGTAGGAGCCTTCAAGGACGATGCCGCGCCGGGGGACAGATAGCTGGCTAGCGTCTGTTCGACGCCACGTTCCTGTAATAGTCAGAGGCGGGGATGAACAAGCGAGCCGAGTACAGTCTTGCCCACGACCTCGCGATCTCTTCGTGGAGGTCGGGGAAGAAAGGAAAGCTCCTTCTTGGAGATGGAGGCTTGCTCTGCAGAAAAGCAAGCTGGATGAACAGCTTTTTCCTCGGCAGGCCAGTCGATGTTCAGATTGGCCACCGCACGAGTAACCACCTCCAAGAGCTCCTCGTACTGCACCGATTGAGAGAGTGGTTCCTCAGTCGTGCTCTCCAGGTCGCCCTCCTCGGAGGACGACAGATGGAGAGACGAGCCCGTCCCTTGGGAGGAAGTAGCCGCAGAGCGGGCTTCCGAACCCTCAGAACGGGCAATGGATCTGCCGGGTAAGGAAGGAGATAGGGGGTCACCCGTCTCCATTCCCTCCAACAGATTCATTTGCGAACCCCAAGAGTGTAGCACCCGCTCCGCCTCGGCGGAAGCGGGACCAGCACCCTGGGGAACGCTGGTGAAGGCTCCCTCTTCAAAGAGAGCCTTTTGGGAGCGGAGCGTCCGCAAAGGAAGGAGCTCACAATGCGGGCAGTCAGCCCCCTCGAGGGCTGACTCAGCGTGCTCCGCTCCCAAGCAGACCACGCATATGCTGTGTGTATCCCCGCTAGTGATGTAGTGTTTGCAGGGAGGAACACACAGCCTGTAACGCGATCCGCTTTGACCACTCTTCTTTGCTAATTCTTTGCCCTTGCTACCAGACATCACCCTCAAAAAAAAGTTGTGCTAACTTGCACGAAAAACAGGGTGAACAGACAAACACAGAGCGCTCCGCTGAAAGACAGATGCTGATGCCGGCCCCGTCGCACGTGCTTTTATGCTTCCTGGTCGATGACATCATCCGCCCGTGAAGTATCGCCCTTCGATTGGCCAGATTACACGTGTTCAGAGCGTGGTTCCGCCAAAGGCGTTCCCCTAGTGTTTTCGGACGCAGCTCGAGTTCCTGAAGGGGAACTTACTGATTTAGAAAACTCATGCATATGAAGCTGTATATGTGACGACAACGTTCAAAAATATCAGTTTTCAAATCGCGCAGGATGTTAAAATATCATAATCATAACATAGTATTCTGCAAGTAATTGTGTGAAAATTAGTCAAAGTTTTGATAGAAGAGTTTAACTGCCTCTGGTGTTCATTTTAACTGGTAACTGCAGTGATTTGTACATCTAGGTACTTTTTTTTTTTTTTTTTCAGTTTAGCAGAAATGTATATAGAGGCAAGTATTTCCAGTGAGCCTATTTTGTGTGTGTGTAATTATCGATTGAGAAGAGGGAGAGAGAGAGAGAGAGAGAAAGAGAGAGAACAGTTGTGTGTATGAGTTACCTGTTGTCTGCGCCTCTCTGTCTACAAACAATTAAGCTGCGTTTAGTTACTTTAAAAACAGTGATTTTACCACCTCGTTGTTGAGGAATATAATGTAGCGATCTAGTATCTATGCTGTTTTATTAATAAAAGTTGTGGGGCAGCGCTGACAAGAAGTTTTACTGTGTGCGCTGTGCGATCTGCAATCTCCGACCTCTCTTTCTCTCTCTCTCTGTGTGTGTGCATCAAATAAAAGCTGCGCATTAATATAGAATGGTGATTAAACTGACTTCTACCTGTGCATTAAACAGATTTAATGCATACCTGCCAGCCAATCAGAATCGAGTATTCAGACAGACCATGATATATTACATAATAAAATTTTGCATGTGCAGTTAATTATAATATAATACAATGTAATATAAACAAAGTTTTTTTGTGTGAATAAATTGAATGCTGCCATTGTGTTTCAGGTGTTTGCAGTCAGTGGAAAATGCTGATCCTCAGTTTCATTTGGAGTACAGAGGACCTATAACCATGAAAGGGAAAAAAGAGCCGATGAAAGTGTGGTTTCTCTCACGTAAGACCTAACAGATGCGCCATAGAATCGCAGCCATGCAATTTTTATTGTGTTCTCAGCTAATGTGTGTTCTTTCTGAAATCTATGAATAGGAGCATACTTTACCTTCTTCATCAAGATCATTTTATTCTTCCCCTCTCAAATTAAGAGTGTTCTTTAGTGACCCCTGCATTTCAAGTGCCAATTATCTCTGATTCACAGATAATGACAAAACAGGGGGAAAAGGGTATTACAGAGCTGATGGTAAACAGAGCTCTACACATTTTATATAGAAATATGGAAATGACCGTCCATTACATATCAAAAATACTATTCGAGTGCCAACTATTGAATAGATTTAATACATAAACAGAACATCTAAATCAATAAAACTGAAACATGGTACAAATACTCTATGCAACGTGCAAACATGCTCATCAAGTGTTTGTTTTCATCTTGTTTTATTTATAGTAATGAATGTGACGGTATTTAGATCACTACCATCCAGGATTTTTTTGTTTTTGTTTCATTACTGAACAAAACAAGTTGTTTTTACTTTGTATCAAGTCCTCTATGTCTGTGTTGGTATTTAACATTAAGAACACTACAACTTAGAAAGACCCTAAACACTATTTTTGTTTTACTTGCACACATTAATTAAGAAAAAAACCCTGCAGATGTTCAGAATCACAGCACATTTTGTTACCGCATCAGTGTATTATATTGAAAATACTCAGTTTAACCATATTTAAATTTGCTAGACTAAATTTATTTTTCATGTTTCAGAGGATAATGTGCATGCTGTAAATAATGAAAATGCCTGCACATTGGAATCTTATTTACATTCTTACACTGCAGAAGAGAATTTGCCAAACATGTACATATAAACTGTTTTATGATCACAATTTAGTATACACTTACACTAATGTTATTGTGTTACAATGAGTAGTTACTGTGTCAATGAATAGACTCTAAACAAGTTTCTAAGTAAATATTAACTATTTAAGAAGTGGATATATTTCATTGGTGTGAGAGTTTGTATTCATTAAATGGCACAGATGGATCTCTTTATCAGAAACCTGTCATGTCACAATGCTTTTATGTACACCTCTGTTTGCAGCATATATTTAAGTCTTATATTAAAATATTATTTAAAGGATTTGCATAGTCTGATTTGTTTTTGGGGTTTTTTTGTGTTGCGGTATAAAACAAAACAGCACTGTATTACAATTGAGAGAGGTTTTTTTTTTTTTTTTACAAAGTAAAAAATATTCAGTAGTCTTCATGAGTAATGACCCTAAACATATTCATAAGTCTGTCTTGCTGCTTCTAATACAAACATAGCCATATTGTCAAAACATATGAAAAAATAAACAGTTAACTCTAAAATCATTGTTTTTCATAAAGTCAGACACAGACCATCAGACTCATTCTCTTTGCAGGCGGTGTGGTATGAAGAGAAACATTAACAAAAAATATAAATGTCAGGACTGTACAGATTAATTAAATATACTGAAAGTGTTTATTTTGTGGGAATTGTGAAAATGTTTACTGTGGATCATAATTTTGACTGCTTAAACTCAAGCAAAAACTGTACTACAATATGAGCAGACTAATATATTATCATCACCAGAGACAAATATTGTCTTTTTACAGTCATACATGATAAATACTTAAGGAATAAGTTTTCTGCTCACACATGAATGTGAGCCACTCCCCAAATTTGTCTCAGGTCAGTCTAGTAATATTAGTGCAACTGTCTCCTTCTTGTGGTACAAATATGTAACTGCTTTGCTGCTTAGCCTTGAAAACAAATGCAAAACGAGCTTTACAGCAATTTCCAGTTCACCTTGAACTTTGAAATCACCGTAACTCTGATATTTGTAATATTTACACTTTCCATCTTAGAGAAATCAACTTTCATTTGTAGATTACAGATTGTGTAGTTGATCATTACCTGCTGGACATAAATTGTTCTAGCGGTTACTACTGCTGTGTAGTAAAATACAACACCATGCCAGGTGCAGTAAGACAACTAATTATGCCATAAAAAGATTAAAACATAGAAACATTGCTCCTGAACAAAGAGTCAATGGGAAGATAGTTGATGCCCTAGTGACAGAGTTCAACTGCAAATCACAAGCTTATTGGATTACAGCAAACAAGCATGACTTCATCCAGATTAATAAACAACTTTCCATGTTTTATAGAAGAAGAATTGCGCAGGAAAAAAACAAAACAAAACAAAACAAACAAAAAAAAAAAACAGGTAATCTTGTATGAGTGTATGAATAGGCCTCAGTGGAGCATACACAGCTTGTAAAACCACATATGTGACCCTGGACCACAAAACCAGTCATAAGGGTTTATTTTTTAAATTGAAATTGAGATTCATGCACAATCTGAAAGCTGAGATACAACTATTGGAAAATCTGAGGGTGCAAAAAAATCTAAATATTGAGAAAATCGCCTTTAAAGTTCTTAGCAATGCATATTACTAATCAAAAATTTAGTAATCTTGAGTAATCTTAAAGGAACATGATCTTTACTTAATATCCTAATGATTTTTGGCATTAATGAACAATCTATAAATTTGACCCATGCAATGTATTTTTGGCTATTGCTACAAATATACCCGTGCTACTTAAGAGTGGTTTTGTGGTCCAAGGTCACATATTATGCAGAAAATAAATAAATAATAAAGAATTGTGCATATACACTACTGAATGTTTTTACTGAAAGAAATTAATACTTTTTTTTTTTTTTTTTTTTAATAAGGATGCGTTAAACCAATCCAAACGAGACAGAAACGATATTTATATTATAATGTTATAAAATATAAAACATATATTTCAAATAAATACAGTTTTTCCCCCTTTCTATTAATCAAAAAATCCTGAAAAAAGTTTCCCAGTTTCCACAATACTATTAAGCAGCAGTTTTCAACATTGATAATAACAATAAACGTTTAATCGGCTTTTAAAATAATGATTTCTGAAGGATCATGTGACACTGAAGATTTGAGTAATGGCTGTTGAAAATTCAGCTTTAGTTAATATTTACTAAACTTTTAAATCTAATAAAATAGAAAACAGTTATTTTGAATGAATAATATTTATACAATAATAAAGAATAATATATAATATATCATAACAGGAGCAAATAAGTGCTGCCTTGGAGAGCCTAAAAGGCTTCGATCGCTCTTATTTTGTTACAATTATTAATACTTTGCAGACTCTGCAAGGTAAATGTAAATTAGTTTTTCTTATCTTTGCTTTCAATGGGGCGATATCAAAGGTCTTGCAATGGGACAATACCAAAGGTCATCAAGGTTCTTACGATATTGCACTGTTGTGAGAGATTAAGACTGAACTAATGATAAAATAAGCCATTATCAGAGATTATCATATCTCTTTATCTTGTCATGGAGTCTCCAGATGAAACTTCTACCCCACATGTTGCTTTGATTTCATATTTGGTGGGCCTTGTACAATTATTGGTTAAAGCACTTTTCACCCAATACTTGAATCATTGTTAGCAATAACAGTGAATAATTTTGAATAAGCTGCTGAGTCATGTCATAGCAGAATTGCACTGTAATTCATCAGAAGTGTTTCGCCTTTCTAAATAGGTTTAAAAGATGTCAAATTACCCTTGTTAAAATTCTTTGCTTAATGCACCATTCATAGTTTCACAGTTGGCTCTTGCCACATTAAACTACAACTAGTGAACAGACACACCCTCCACACAGTTTAAACAGCAAACAATTCAAACAAAAGCAGGACTTTGTGTGGGCACAACAAAGACGCTACTGCTATGTGAATATTTGACCATCCAATACAAGTGAGTGCTTGTTCTCATGGAAAAGCTTGAGCCTCCACTCTTTTGCAATCAGTGAAGAAGCAAGGCATGTTGGGATGTGTAATGTATAGCCTGGAGGGAGGGTGAGATTTATACACTGTGAGCTTTACTCGGCCACATCAGCATGGAGATAATACTCTGATAAGACAGCGTGCTGTCTCTTGCACAGGTATAAAAGACAGGCACGGGGTAAAGTTAGGCCACTGTCAGAATCACAGCAGTCTGCCATCATGACCTTCAACGGGACCTGGAAAGTCGACCGCAGTGAGAACTATGAGAAGTTCATGGAAGTAATGGGTAAGTGAGCAAAGACAAAGCATAGCCTGTGAACTTTTGGTTTCAAGATCGAATGCTGTAAGATTCTTTAAATCTTCGCCGAGTGATTCAGTGAGTAGTTATTTCTAAGATGCATGTGTACTGCATATCTTCAACAGGCGTCAACATGGTTAAAAGGAAACTAGCTTCTCATGACAACCTGAAGATCACCCTGGAGCAGACCGGAGACAAGTTCCATGTGAAGGAAGTCAGCACTTTCCGCACACTGGATATTGACTTTACTCTGGGCGTCACCTTTGAATATGCTCTGGCAGACGGCACTGAACTCTCAGTAAGCACAATGAGCTTAGGTTTCAGAGGTGTTTTTGATCTTATATACTCTGAAGGTTCTTTATTTGCATCTATGATTCCGTAAAGACCGTTTAACATGCATGGAACATTTCATCACGCAAAAATGTTCTTTATAGAGGGAAAGTGTTCTTCACACTAAGAAAAAAAGGTTGTTTTACAAAATTTTAAGGTTCTTTGGGGAACCCAAAATAGTTCTTCTTTTTGACACTGCTGCAAAAAGCTCCTTCGGAGTCTTTATTTTTTAAGAGTGTACACTCAGAAAAAAAAAAAAAAAGTAACAAAAGAAATCACTGGGGCGGTACCATGTACAAAGGTACAAGTATGTCTCTTGTAAAAAAAAAAGTAATATATTTAAAAATACATTTATTTCATACTAAAGTTCAAATCTACTAACATATTTAGTGACATATGCCGTTTGAGACTTATGGATATAAAAATTATAATGAAACTTTATTTGGAGTAGTACTTGTGCACAATGCACATTGTTTTAATGTCACTATTCATAATGACTGTATGATCTTTGAATACTCTTAGTCTTTAAATGCAAGATATTTAAAGTGTACCATAATGTATACTTGCAATAGATCCTCTCCACAATTAAAGTGCATTAATTACAAAATTAGTTGTTCCAATTTGGCAGACTTTAAGTATACCAGTTTAATATACTAAAAGTACTAAAAATTGCAAGCTATTTTTATTATGCACATAAATATGTAAGCATATTTGTAGTATACTTAGCATGAAATAAATGTATTTTAAATACATTTTAGTATATTTATTTTTCACTATGGGTATACCTTTTGAAAAGGTACTAATATGCACCTTTGAGGTACTTATATGCACCTTTTAGGGTTAAAAAAGGTGCAAACACCTTTTGAAAGGGTACCGCCCCAGTGAGAGCTTTTGCACTGTTTTTCTTAAAGCGTAATGATCAAGGGCAAAGGTTGAGAGGTGTGTTGAGCAGTGCTGAATGATGATGCAACCATAAACATGGAATTGTTATAAAGCTGTGTGTTAATGCAGCGTCACATGTCACATTTACTTAATGTTGTGAGCTGGGTATTTGCTAAATTGATGTGCTTTTCTAATGGGAGTGGAAACTACCGGACGTATTTGAGTGTCAGACAGGAATAAGACCCTCTATACAAGCCTCTTGAAGAAACAATCAGTCACAGGTTAACTAGACCTGCCGCTACTCAGTTCAAAATGAGTCTGACCGTTGACCTTCTGATTGCAGGGATCCTGGGTCATGGAGGGTGACATGCTCAAGGGGACTTTCACACGCAAGGACAATGGAAAGGTACTAACAACAACCAGGAAGATAATTGGTGATGAACTTGTACAGGTGAGTTGCTGTTACTTATGGACAAAGACAGATCCTCTGATCAAAACTTGCTTTGTCTTACATTTAGTTTTTTTTTATTTGCTTACAGAGCTATTCCTATGAAGGATGCGATGCCAAGAGGATTTTCAAGAGGGGTTAAAATGACATCAGCATTACCAAATTTCAAAACTACAAATCCAGTGGGACGATATGAAACCTGATAATAAGCGTTTTAACAATTGGCGGCCCAAAGTTTACAAAGCATGTATGTGTCATTTGCACTGTGAGTTTTAATATTTATGGTAATAAAGCCATTTTTACGTCCTTTAGCGAGCAGTTGCCTTTATTTGTGTTGAATGAACTTAATTCAAATAGAAATACATTGTGTCAGCATATTTAGATTTTTTTTTTTTTTTTATCTTTTTTTTTTTTACAGATGTAAAAAATAAATGGTCACACTTTATTTTAAGGTCCAGTTATTGCTATTAACAAACCATTAACAATGGCTTTTGTGTTAATAAACTCCTAATTTACTGCTTATTAATAGTAAGGTAGCTGTTAAGTTGCAGAATGCAGAATGGGGATGCAGAATATGGTCATGCAGAATAGGTGCTAATAAACAGCCAATATGTTAATAATAGGCATGCTAATAAGTAACTAGTTAATAGCGAGAATTGTTCCCTATACTAAAGTGTTACCAAATAAACATACAGTACAAAGAAGCCGAGTGCACCAGTGATTGAACATTTTAAGTTTATTAAACAAAGAATAAAAATAACTGCATAGACATCTCCAAAAATATATAGCAGATATCATTTTACATTATTCCTTTACTTTGAATCATGTCAGCATTTTGCATGAAAAAAATTGCAGGAAGGCACTCCACAAACAACCTCTAGGGAGTATGTATGTACAAAGGTCCATTTGCAATGAAATTAAAGTCAAGGACACAATCGCTATTTTTGTCTTTAAGAATCGGTCTTTAAGACTAGGAAAATCATTTGTTTTATATATATATATATATATATATATATATACTGTGTTACCTGTCACGATTCAGTAAAAGATAATCAGTGAATTCGATATTCAGCATAAAATGGTCATTCCTGTTCACAAGCAAATACTGATTCAAGCCAAAGTGCATACTGCCCTCCTGTGGATGGCTCTTATAAGATACTCAAACATCACAATTTACAGGAAGAGGGTTCAAAAGGACAGTCTCTCCTATGCTGCCCTCAAATACAAATACATTGTAATTACAAGTACAAAAACAATCCATATTTTTTTCAACTTCTTTGGCAATTTTCTTGCATTACTTCTCACTGGGTCACCAGGACCTGATAAAAAAGAAGATTCATTATATTGCACTGTTTTTAAATACACAAGACCCTACAGACAATATGCAGTTTGGAGAACGGATGAATGAATGTTTTTAAATACATAAAATACCAGTCAAATGGCTGAACACACCTATTAATTCTTTAATTCAAAGCACCATGAATATGGCTAAATTCAGAACAGCACACCAGTGTTAATTTGGTGTTCTTTATATACTATTATAATGTTTATAAATATTATGAATTATCTTAATGATTTTGTCATTTTGTAATTTTATTACATTTCATTTTTTATTTAGCTCAGATAATTCATTTTCAAATTTGAAGTTTTTTATCAAATGTTTATATTTTATTTCAGCTTAATTTCAATTAATGACAATGGTTTTAAATAGGTTTAGTTAACAATAACAACACTGCAGCATAATAGCATACTACTCTTACTATTTTACTATATTTACATGGCAGAAATAGTAAGACTAATATGCTAGTATGCTGTTCCCAATTCAGTCAGTGTCTTGGTTAATTGTTCCTAAATGAAATTACTAAAGGAATTTTGAAAAATAGTAGTGCCTATTGTGTTTGTTCATTATTCATAGCTTGCCTTTTCCTTAAAGGAGAAGTGAACTTCTTGAAATGACAATTTCCTTACAATTTACTCACCCCCATGTCATCCAAGATGTTCATGTCTTTTCTTCTTCAGTAGCAAATAAATTACGTTCTTTTGATGAAGACATTCCAGGAATTTTCTCAATGTAGTGGATTTCAATAGTGGACAATGAGTTGAAGTTCCAAATTGCCATTTCACTGCAGCTTCAAATGACTCTAAATGATCCCAGCCAATGAATAAGGGCCTTATCTAGTGAAACAATCTGCCATTTTCTTAAGAAAATATAATTGTATATACTTTTTAACCACAAATGCTTGTCTTGCACTAGTTCTGCGATGTGCATGCACGTCTTCGCGGATTGTGTAATCACGTTGGAAAAGTCACGCGTTAGTTCTTCGTCTGCGTACTTCGGTTAAAAAAGCTAGGGTAGGGCGAAAAACTTCATCTCATTTTCAAAGCACGTTCGCTTTGTAAACACTGGGTCGGTGTGTCTGCCCAGACTGTAAAACCCAATAGTTTACCTTACTTAGATATAATTAGTTATCTTTACTTAGTTGCTATACTTACTAGGTTTTATTAAGTTACAGCTACTTTCAAGGCAAGTAAAACAATTTACTTACTGCTTTGAGTGGTGCCTGCTTAAAATATTCAAGTAGCCACAAAGGAACCAATGACATTAATAAACCAGTGAGAGGCAGCAGTGCACTAATATGTTGCTAATTTGCAAAATAACAACACAAGAAGAAGAAAAGAAAAGTTTTTGAGGTGGGGCAATTCTTAATCTGCAGTTATTTTTCACTAGTTACATTCACTCATTTCTCAAAGTCATCTTGAATGTTGTTTCAGTACAACTGAAATATTTGAGAGAACATCACATAAGCTGACTTTATAAATTGATGTTGACTCTCGTAAAATGTTGTTTGGTTTTTTACATACCATTATAGTGATTAATGTTCCCTCTGGTTGGGCACTTGGAACTTTGCTGATTTTATTATAATTTTTTTCCTATTGATGCCGCAATGCAACATGAAATCATAATTTTTGATTTCAAGGGAAGAAAAGTAATAAGTAGGTTGCTTTTATAAAGTAACTTTTTTAATTCAAATCTTCAACTTAAATCATTAGCTAATGTATTTTTGATATTTATTAATGATCTTTTACAATTTCATTGTTCTTCATAAACATCTTGAGAAACTTAACTGAGTTGATACAATCCTTTAATATTTGTGGTAATGTGCTCAAGTCACAGACAGACTTCAACATTCGGAACGTGAATCACAACAATGATAACGATTCAATTTTATTTATTTGTATTAATTGTTTCAATAACCATTTTATTGTTTTACTTTCTTTTTTTGTTGTGCTACTGTTGTACTACTACTGACACAAGACAGTAAATAAAATTAGCTAATAAAAGCAACAACAGTAAAACAAAGCAATTGCATAATTTATTCATGCCGCAATGCACTCTGGGAGTGAGTGAGTAGCTATACTAAGTCAAGAGTAAACCTAAAGTAAAGGATCAAGTACCCCCTACAGTTCTTTTTTAGTTACTAGAACTCTTGTGTAAGTAAACTATACTAACTAAGCATTTGTCAGCACAACATACTATTCCTATTTCACTTTACTTAATTTTTTTAAGGCAATCGGTTTCCATGCTTTTTTTAAGTAAGCCTAACTAATTAGATTTTACAGTGTACTCACGTAATACATGAGGTTGAACTAGTGCAAGATGAGCATTTGTGGTTAAAAAGTATATAGCTTTGTATTTTTCTTAGAAAACCACAGATCATTTCGCTAGATAAGACCCTTATATTCTCAGCTGGTATCATGTAGAGCCCTTTGAAGCTGCACTGATACCGCAATTTTGACCTTCAACCTGTTGGCCACCACTGAAGTCCACTATATGGAGAAATATCCTGGAATGTTTTCCTCAAAACCCTAATTTCTTTTCAACTGAAGAAAGAAAGACATGAACATGACATAGCAGTGAGTAAATTCTCAGGAAATTTTCATTCTGGCAGTGACCTTCTCCTTTAACAAAGGTTATGTTTAGAACAAACAAATTGTTCCATCAATCCAGCTAACTATTTTAACAAATTCACCTGGCAGTATCTGTATTATCTTCTCACCATTATCCCATCTCCTTTCACGTTCTTTATCAAAATAATAGAGCATTGCATGCTCCATCTGCCTTGTAACAATCTTAGTTTGCTTGGCTCAGCTAAATGTTTGGCTCCGCAAAGCTTGAAAACAGTTTCACTACTTTATGCTCTTTTATGGTCTTTCTCAGCACAATTCTCTGCTGTGTGTTATTTAGATGAAAAATGGCTGATATCTACACTGTCGTTTGCTGTGTTTGCTCTGCTCTATTCTAATGAATTGTTTCATTGTATACAAGACAGCAATAAATACAAAGTAAAAGACAGCTGTAACTGTAGAACAGTAAAATTAAAAATCATTCTTATTTATCAGGGTAGCTTGCAAAATATTTGATTAATAAGCCTGGTTGTCAGACTTCAGACAAAAAAGATCTTTCAGATCTTGAGAAACTGACATTAAGTGAGGTGTGTCCCAGTTTCTGACTGACACTATAGATATAGTTTTAAAACACTGTACTGCACTAAGGTAGAGGATTGTTATTCATCACAACCACTGATATAAATAATTAACTTTATTGTTTTTTTGTTGCATTTAATAATTTAGGTTAAAGTAATTTCTAAATACATGATCATACATTGATCATTTGTAAACTGATTATGAATGAAAAGATTAATGATATTTTCTACGACTTCATACAAATGTACTAGCACTCTTTTATGGATACATTAATATTAATCTAAATTAATAAAATTAACACTGTTTGTGTTATCTAATGCAATATCTAATAAAGTCAATGTTATTACTTAATAGTACTTCTGAAACTTTTGGATTAGAACCAACAGATAAAACAGTATCTGAAGGTTTAGTGAGAACTTACCATAACTTTCATAAATATCCATGTTCATCTAGCCCTTTTGAAGAGACAGGGTGCCATTTAGCAGTGGGCTTATTGTTGCTATTGCCTGAAAAGATAATTTAGTTTAGTTAAGCTACTAACTGCAGTTAGTAAGTTATTAAATAGATACACTACTGTTCAAAGTTTGAGTTCAGAAAGAAATTAAGAAATTAATACTTTTATGCAGCAAGGATGTTTCAATCTAAACAAAAGTGACAATAAAAGATATTTGTAATATGACAAAATGTGCACATTTTAAATAAATGCTGTTGTTTGGCATTTTGTAGTTAAAGAATACTAAAAAAATCACAGTTTTCACAAAAATATTATGCAGCACAAGCGTTTTTAACATGGATAATAATAATAAATGTTTCCTGAGCACCAAATTAGCATATTAGAATGATTTCTGAAGGATGATGTGACACTGATGACTGGCGTAAAATTCGGCTTTAAAATTTCATTTGGAAAAATATATTTAAAAAAGTCTTGGTGAGAATAAGAGACTTTTTAAAAATGTTAAAAAAAATCTTACTGACCCAAACTTTTAAACAGTAGTGGCAATACAACAGTATCTCATCGACTGAATGAACAGGTCAGCTGAGCTTTAACATACCAGAGTCAGGCTTATTTTTGGCACGCTCAGATTGGTTCTCTATGCGGCTTGAGTGTCCCGTGTCTCTCCCGTCCTTGACAGCTCCTCTCGGCTCAGGCATGGAGAGGACCAATGGCCTCTGGTGGTGATACTTTAGTCTGTAGGTGTCTGTCATACAATTATCCACAGAGAAATAAGTAGTCAGCGCTACTCCAGATCCTGGAGACACTGAAGCAGATGGCTTATCCCAACCACAAGATCTTTCTTCAGGCTCGCTGGACACCTGCTCCCCTCTTTCCTGGTCAGAACCCGATTTTGAGCTCACATCTGATGAGCTTGGGCATGTGCCGTTGACTTCTATTCGCCTGTGTACTGTGGATGATGGAACGCCACGACCGGAGGTTCTGGAAGCTGTCTGTGATGGCTCCTGTAAAATTCTGGGACGAAAGGGGGGAGTCTTTATCTCGATGGGTCGCTGTGCATGTTTGGAGTAAGTTGGCATCGATGGAGCTATGGCTGATTCTTCCCTTGGCTGCAACGGGTAACTGCGATTAGGACCTGGCGATTCGTGTGGAGCGACTTCACTGGTGCTAGAACGATAAGCACTGTCTTCTTGCTCTGAAAGAGGGTTAGTGAGTTCATCAGAACTGTTACACTCTGAACTGCTGATCTTGCCCAGGCGGCGCAGTAGGGGGCTTTCTGGGCTGTGGTGCCATCGCATGGAAACTTCCTGTTGCTCTGCTTGAAGTTCACCAGAGGATGGGTCTTTCTCTGCATTGGCCCCTTTTCTGGCACCACAGGATGAGTATCTCAGCTTCCTTCTGTAAAACATGAACACTTGTGTTTAGATGTCGCCATTATTTCACAACCATTAACATCTTCATCTCCACTTGTACCTTAATAAAACAAATTCTATTTACAAAAATAGACAGTTATACACTTGACATATAGACTTCTGCTGTGAAAGGAGTCAGTGACAAATAGGGCCAGATTCACTAAACAGCAAATTAACGTTAGAGCACAATTCCATAAAAGCGCAGATGGGAGGGAAAAATTCTGAGTGTGATTTACTGACAATGTGCACATTAAAGAACACAGATCCAGCCAGATCATTTCCATAATGACCAGCGTAATCTATCAAGAGTAGCGCAAATTTCTGGCCTGCTTTAAGACATGCTTTTCTGGGGGCGTTAAATAATGGCGCACATACCAGTAATTTGACAAGCGCAAATGTTAGTAAATTGCATTGCGTGATTCATTTTAATATTGTCCTCTCATAAATTTTGTGTTTGAAATGGAAACACCTACAAATGCTTATTTAATAAGGTCAGGCACAAAAATAACTGCGTCCACGCCTTTTCAGTGGTAATTCTTCACTTCACGTTTAGTAAATTCTGACAGTACTATTTTAACACCAAAAGACAGTTTGCGCTGCCGCAAACTGTAAGTAAATTTGGCCCATAGTTGTTAAAGAAAAGGATTTTTTTTTTTTTTGGAAATCTATGTTGGTTTCATGTGGTTCAGAAAAACTTTTAAAACTTTTTAAAGAAAAAAAGTAATGTAATAACTGTCATGTGGTAAAACCATCAAGTAATAACACATTTTCAAATATCTTGAGTTTACAAAATCTAAGAGACTTTACAGTCATGAGCATCTGCAGGAGTCCTCTTAGTTATATTTCCTCTTTTAGTTTCTTTGTTTCATGTTCTTTATGTCTATGTTTTGTTTTTTGTTTTTTTGTTATGGGTCGGTTATACTAGATTTTAAGCATGCAAAATTTTTTTGGACGCTTCAGTGGTTGTGATATGACATTGTGTTCTGCTTTTTTAAATCAAAATATGACAAATTATAATAAACACAAAGTGTAAAAATATACAATACTACTCCACTTTCCTGTAATGTTGCAAACCTGCACGCCATGACGTTTTCATATTCTACTGTTCACACATTTTTAAGTAATATAAATTCACAAATCAGAGTTCACCAGAACTAAACTTTGAAATACAAAAAAAAAAAAAAAAAAAAAACTTAACATGAGCTTTTTAACGAGTTTTTTAGCCTCCAGCAATTAAAAGCATATAAATAGAGGTCACTGGAATAAAAAACATATTTTTTATTTAAAACATATTTAAGCAATAAAGCTGTTTTGTTAAAATTTTGTCATTTTAATAATAGCTTTTCCTTCAAAATGATGGATGTCACGGTTATGGACTTCTGGTTGTGTTTCTGTTCTTCTGCCTTAGTTTAGTTCATTGACTTAGTTTCCCGTTTGATTTTGTCATTCTGTTCAGGTGTGTTTTGTTAATTATGTCATTTGGTCTGTGTATTTAAGTTCCTGTCTTTTCTGTTTAAAAAGACAGTAACCTCCCCTGTCTGGATCTTGCCTGTCTAATGATTATTAAAGCCTGTTTATTTTTTGAATTTCGTCTTCATGTCCGTTCTTCGGCACAGAAGACCCAACCCAAAACAAAGATAAGAATCGTTGTGTTTCACCCCCATTTATTTTCTCGTTTCTGTAAGTTTTTTGTTTTCGTTTTATGGATGTCATCTGTCATCTGACCACCTTCCCGGATGACTGCTTATGCATGTTCCAACACATTGGACTGAACACTGCTACATGTGCACAGTTGTCATGCGGTTCATCTATAACTGTCGGACCAGCTGACGACAACACCAACCTGCCTCCGGACCCAAAGTCCAGCCAAACATCACTCTGCTACACAGAGCATTAGCCAGGGCCCAGCGCAGATGGAGAGCCAGAGCCTGCCAAAGAGCCATCTCTGAAAGAAGCGACAGAGCTGAGGACTGCCCCAGAGTCAGAGCCTTATACGACATCTGACCAGGTGCGTGACCAGGTGCATGCCACGGAGGATGACACAGAGGAGAGCAAGCGTGCAGAGGAAAGCCCACCACTGAGGGTGAGTGGAGGTTGAGCTCAGAGGATCTAATGGACTTGTATTCTGATATACCCAGTCTTCCGTCATCATCTGCCTGTCCTGTTACGGCCATGGATGCCATTTATGAACTCCCTGCCTGTCCTGAACTGTCAGCCTGTCTTGGATTACCTGTCTGTCCTATCACGACCATGGAGGTCTGCAATGAACTGTATGTCTGTCCTTTCACAACCATGGAGGTTGTTCCCCTGTCAGAGGTGCTTCCTTTAATGGGAGTTGCCATATTGTGTGTCTGGGCCAAACACACCACCACTGTTTCTCCCAAAGAGGTGGCATCCACCTCTGAACTGTCTGTCTGCCCTGAATTGTCTGTCACCCCTACCATGACCACGGAGGTCATTCCCCTGTCCGCCACTCTTGGTGTTGGGAGTCACAATTTGGTGTGTGATCTTGTTGAGCAGATTTGCTTCAGGCCTGCCAGTCTGCAGCTCCATCGAGGTCAGAGGATCCCCGGTCTCTGCCTCCAAACTCCGAGACATAGACTCTGCCTCGACCGGTTGACCAATCGGCTCCACCATGGCCCGTCAGTCAAACCATCCCTCTGGCTCCACCTAGGTCAGTCATCGACCTGCCCTCGGCTCGGGACTACACTCCTCTGGCTTCGACTTGTCCCTCCGTCCCTCTTGGCTCTGTTACTCAGTTTCCACCATGGCCTTCCGGATCTCCGCCTGCCCCTCTGCTCCGCATTGGCTCTCTGGACCCTCTGCATCACCCTGGCACTGCGGCTCTCCATCTCCGCCCTGGGCTTCTCTCCCACCAGCCCCCTGGTGTCATCAGCCCCTCCTCCATGGCTCCTCTCTCCATCGGCTCCACCATGGGCTGACTTCATGGCTGGGCTCCGTAGCATTCCACGTCTCCTCCTGCTCCGGGCTCCTCCCTGGTTCCTCTTGCCACCCGTTCCACCCTGGCTCCTTCCGTTCCCTCCTCCCTCCATCGGCTCCACCATTGGCTGACTTCATGGCTGGGCTCTGGAGCATTCCTTGTCTCCTCCTGCTCCGGGCTCCTCCCTGCTTCTTTCTGCCACCTGTTCCACCCTGGCTCCTTCCGTTCACTCCTCCCTGGCTCCTCCCTCCGTCATCACCACCCTGGACACCGTCCACCTCCAGAACCTCCTCCTGCCTATCTGCGCCAGCCCTACACCATCCCTTTTCGCCATCCCTCTGCCGTCTCCTGACCCTTCCTTCTCTTTGGACTCTGTTTGCACTGTTTACACCGTTGTGTTAGCTGTCATGATTATTGATGTGATTTCATCATTCAGTTCAGCTGTGTCTTATTAATTATCTTCGTTTGGTTTGTTTATTTAAGTTCCTATTTGTTCAGTTTCAGTTCGTCAGGTGTTAACCGTCTACGTTGTGTGTGTCACCAGCCTTCTCATGTATGGAATTACCTTTCCGTGGATTTAAAGATTGTTGACCTTCTTCATGTTTGTGCGTGTTCACTGACAGAATACAATGACAATAGGCCAGTTATATCACCTTCAGCTCTTTAAATTTTGTGCCCCTCAAAAATGTATGAATTTTAATTCAGAAATTAAAACCATTACACAGTGTATTCAAGTAATTGTACAAATTGCATTTTAAGGCATTTATGAATAAATTAATAGATATGACAAATTATCATCAAATAATTGACCAAAATGCATAATTGTTTTTGCAAACTTGGGTTCAAGTTGGTAATTGACCAGATTTTTTAACTTGTATTTAACTTTTTAAAATTTTTTCCTTTCTATTCACTAAGGCAAACTGTGATTGAAATATCACAAAGAAATACTGTAATAAATGTGTTTTAAACTGTAAATTGTAACATATTTACAGTGTAAAGACAAAGCCTGTAAATACCTTGAACTTGGGCTGCCTTTCACAAGATGTTCTGAGTTCTTTCCCTGAATTTTAACCAAATGTTTACCTGAGGGAACAAATGTGCAATAGTTTATTTTATGAGACATCGAACAACAGACAATAAAGCCTAAAAGGTGAATTTTTGCATATCTGACATAGGTGTGTAGCGACAGAGGAAAATAACTGCCAAAATCCCCCTAGCTGGATCGCAGTGGGCACAGACACACTCACTAGGACACATCCTACTCACTTATTTATAAATAGACAGACTATTCATCTCTTTCCTGCCAACCTGCTGAGCTCCATGTGAGGATAAAGCCACAGGATACAACACATGCTCTTAGTCTAAGATTTGGGATTCAGTAAGCTTACAGAATATATTTTACAAATGATAATGTTTTTGCATTTTTTCTTTTACGGTGCTCCTGTATTTCTGCCTCTTTCTGAATGTGTGCTGTCCTGTTGGCTTCTAGTGCTTTTCTCTTTACTAAGAAGGGGCTTTAAAATCCCATGACTTCTGGGAAACCAAGATGGTTCTTAAATAGTACATTTAGATTTGAGCTAATTTCATAAGCCTTGTTTTTATCTCTTCCCTCTGAAGTTTTATGTTCCAAATGCAACATATATCAGTCTTTCATGAGGCAAAGTGTTTTAAATTTTAAACTGCTTCTGTCTCTTTTTGCTGAGTAGAAGGAGGAGAGAGTGGGATTTTCGCAGTTTTTGGCACGCTACCATGTGCTGCCATGGAATTAGTGAGAATTACAGCTGCGTAAAATCACAAAGTAACATGACAAAACTGTAGATGATTCAGTCTATTGGAACGACTTCAAATGCCTGTCTCTCTGTTGGGTTTTGATGCAGTTTGGTTACATATGTAGCTTAAACTAAAACAGACCATGCTACACAATGAGGTGCCACATATAACCTGAAATGGTCCTTCTGGGTTACACTTTATTTTGATAGTCCACTTTAGACATTCTACTAACTATAAGTAACTTTGCAACTACATGTCAACTAATTCTTATTAATTTGGAACTACATGTCTACTAACTCTCAGAGCAGACTGTTAGGTTAGGTTTAGGGTTAGTAGAATAAGTTGACATATACTTGCAAAGTTTAGAAGAGTGTTAGAAGATATTAAGCAGAAAGTCTACTAATACTCTAATGACTAGTTGACATGTAGTTGCAAAGTTACTTACTTTTAGCAGAATGTGTAAAGTGGACTATCAAAATAAAGTGTTACCTAATTCTGTAAATGAGATATGTATTTGATTAAAAACAATATCCTCTACTAATTGAACATTCTGTGATATGCTGATTCATGAAATGGAATATACAAAAGCATTTTGTCACATGACATTACACTTGGCGCCTCGTTCTACATTAATTTAGTAATACTAATTACTAAATTACAAAGCAGAGAAAATGAAACAGCTGTTTTTTAGGCATTTCACCATTTTTAGGACAGAAATAACAGAGACAGAAAGGACAGGACCCAGAAATCATGGGCTAGATTTAAACCAACTTCTCCTATATGAGCACCAAAGCTCAAAATCGTTAGAGTACCGACCACATTCTTAAAAATAAAGATTCTTTATTGGCATAAATGGTTCTATGAAGAATCTTGAACATCAGTGGAACCTTTCAAATCCAGAAAAGGTTCTTTGTAGTGGAAAAAGTTTTAGATTTTTAAAATGTTCAAAAAAAAATTGTTCTTTTAAGAACTGTTCACTGAAAGGTTCTGTGGGGAACCAAAAATGGTTTTCCTATGGCATTGCTGCAAAAACACCCCTTTGGAACCTTTATTTTTAAAAGTGTACTGGCTGGACTATGACTACTGTTTTAAAATCTTAAAAAAAGAAAATTAACTACACAGAAAAATATTATATTTTGGACCAAATTTAAAAAAATATACTTTAATTACAGGCAAAAGTTTTCTCAAATTATATTTATGTTTTTTTTTCCCAAAGACAAAAACATTCAACTAAAACGATTATTTATTATATGTGGATTTTTGTGATGTTTTTATCAGCTGTTTGAACTCTCATCCTGACAGCATGATTTGCTTTTACACAACTGAACAGAACAGGTTTAAACCATGATTTTCGCGTTCCACTGACGAAAACTTGATTGTAACAAGAGGATGGCGTATTGTATGATTGATACTCACTGTGGTACAGTGGAGAACGCACTGCTTCCATTTTTGAGTCTCCATGGTTATTATGGCCTTGATCCCTGAGGAAATACACCACTAAATCAAGAACAAGAAATCCAAAGGACAAATTACACACCTATCATTACTTAATTTCTCCTACCTGAGGTGCTGTGCATCTTGACTGAGTCTTAGCTCTTTGCCTGTGAAGTTCTCAACACCTGGAGAGTCAGGATTGGTGGAACCACTGCTCAACCTATCACTGCTCTCGTATCCTGATTCTGTCCTCTGAATCATCCAGTTATCACTCCGCTGTGCTACATTTGCTCCACCTTTAGGCCTTGTCACCATCATCTGTCGCTGAGACTCCTGAGAGCTTTGACTTTCAGTCTCCAAACGTGAGTCATCTTCATAAATAGTCATCAGACCTTTTTGTTTTTCCTTCATCAGTCCTCTCTCATGGCCAAAGCGACGGACACATCGAGGGCTCCCACGCTGTTGCTGCTGCTGCTGCTGCTGACGCCGTTCTAATTCACTCAACACACTGTCAACATTCAAGACCTCTCGCACTGGTCTCCATGACGGCTTGGACTTGCTACGCTCAGGGAGATTTGTAGACCCACGATGGCACAGGGATGATGAATCACCATGACGACTGGAGCCAGCAGCCATTCCCTGGTTTGAGCGGTTGGACTCCTGGGGTGATACATGAGGATGTAATGAAGAATGCTCAGGTCGAGAGACTCGTGAGGGGAGAGTTCTGTGTCTCTGGTCACAATGAAACCTCGGGCCATTCTCATTTGGAGAAGATGATCGAGGATATGTCATATCTAAAAAATAATAATAATAAAAACATTATTTAATTAGTAATTATATATATATATATATATATATATATATATATATATATATATATATATATATATATATATATATATATACACACAATTGTCCAAAATGTATTTGGAAAATTAAGCCAAATTGTACAGTATAAGGGCCAGTTTTACTAACAGCTTGTGCCAGCACAAACCATCTTTTGCTGTCAAAATAGCACTGTCAGGATTTACTAAAGACTTGCAGTTATTTTCAATTTGCTTCAGAAAAATAAAAGATGACTTGGATCCCTTGACTGGGAGTCATGCAATACCAGGTCTATCAAAACTTCTTGCAACCCTTCATTTTTTGGCCTCCAGTTCTTTTCAATGTGCTTCTTTATTTATTTATTCTTTATTTTGCTATGTTAATTTGTCCTGCACTTGGTATATTACATTGGCCGATATGTAAATGAGATGTTGTGCCTTTGTTCTTTAATTTGCGTGTTGTTAGTAAATCACTCCCAGAAATGTCCAAACCCATCGGCGCTGTTTTGGAATTGCGCTCTCGTGCTAATTTGCTCTTTTTAGTAAAACTACAATACAATACAATACAATACAACCACCAAAACACAATATTAATTACAAAACCAATTAATGTTTAAACTCTAGCTGATTAAAAGCAAGCAACAATAAATGACCCTTTAACAAGGTTTTAAAAATTGAAATGGTCTGAGCAGATTTTATATGCATAGGAAGGGTGATTCATAGTCTTAAATAACAGAACATAATTTAAAGAATGATTGAACAAAAGGGTTATATGTCAAACTTTAAAACAATTAATATAAGACAATATTATGACAAGTATATAACTGGTTGTCATATTTTAGAGGGAGAGAGAGAGAAAGAGAGAGAGAGATCACCTTGGCCCCAGCTAATTTTTCTAAGTAACAGATTAGAATGACTCATATGCCCCTGGGTTAATTTATTTTGTTATCTAATGTAAATCTTGAAATTGTTAAACATCCAAACGCTTTTTGGAAACACTGTCGATATAAACAATTGATTGATGTTGTTTCTAATTATTTCAATTAACTGAAATTAACTAGCAATAAGCAATACATTTACAGTATTTATTAATTTTGTTAGCACATGTATAACTTAAAATGTATTAGTGAATGCAGAAATTAACATTAACTACAATTCATTTTATTAATCTTTCATTGTTTAGTTCATGTTGTTGACTAAAGTAGTTATCAAACTGAACCTTACTGTAAAGTGTTGAAAAAAAAAAACTATGTGAAACCTAGAGACTCTTTAATAAGGTTATGCTGATTTTAACATGAATTTTAAGCTTCTTTGAACAGATAAATGCTTTCGGCAGGCTGTTTAATAGGACAGATGGTTTGCTGTTATTTTGGAGGTTAGCCAGTACTCAAACTTTTTTCCCGTGTGTAAGTTGCCCTTAGAAGCTCCGTCTGTCAGAGCAAGCATCTCCCAGCTGAAAATAGAAAAGTTGAATCATGATGGGCACATTGCTTCTTATATGTTTTCAAACTCCCAGAAAAATATCTTTAAGCTGCTTTCTCAATTAAGTAAACAGTGGCACAGTGGCTGTTTATTGCTGGCTCATGAGCCACAGTAAAAATCTTATAACTAGTAAGATTCACTGACGGGGAAAAAAAATCTTTATTGCAATGATTCATCATTCATTCTTTGTAATTACAATTCATTAATTGTAAATTTCAAATGGTTGATGCATTAATTTCTTTAACAGTTAAGTCTTTCTATGTAGTCAATAGTGGATAAAACTTGCATTAAAAAATCTTTAGCAATATTAAAATCTGATATCGTCAAATGTCTGAACTGATTAACAGCATCAATATATATATATATGAAACATTACAAATAAATTAACATTAGATTCTAAATGCATATAAATTTTCATTTGAAACCTCATTTCAGAGACACGAGGCAGCAAAAATGCACAGGACTATAGTACCAAAATAAAAGTCCAAAATCGGCTTATGCAAAAATGGCTCTAGTGCTCATGAAAAGGTTTAGCAGTTCTGTTTTGGCCTGTGGATGATGTCTCATGATTGATGCATATTACCAGTGGTAACCGTATTACATGTGTAACACAAATCTCCATTTAACTACAAGATAAAATGGATGAGTGAAGCATGGTACTAACACTATAATAAGATTAAATTGTAAATATTTTATAAGCACATTAGTAAAAAGGTATAATTATTGTATGACACATATTCTGTATGAATCATCACTGGAACTGTATTATTTAGTTGTATTTATTAAAGAAAAAAATATAATGGATACTATGAAGACTACTGTCCACAGGATGCATTCAATTTAGCATTAATATCTCAAATTTTTAATTATAAATACGCATCTTTCATTAACCTACCTTTGTGTTGGAGAGAGTCTGATCTTCGGTAGTTTCTTTCACTCTCTCTTCTCTGTCCTCCTCCTCGGTGAGGAAAATCTCTGGAAGACTCTCGGAACCTGCTGGGACTTTCTGGAAGCACTTTAACTGGGACATTGAAAAGGGAGAAATTTGTGACTTTCGTCATATTTATATCTTTCTAATGCAATTGTGTGTTTCTTCAGTTAACCATTTCATGGAAGCATAAAATATTGCGTGGACATGAACAACTAATAATGATGACTTACACCGATTGGTTGAAGACTGCATTGTTTTGTGGGATCCCTGATTTGTTCGTTGGGAACCAGCACTCACATCTCTTACACTGTCCAGTTTCTTAGAGCCTGACAGCTGAGTATCTGCCAAAGAGAAAGAGAAACAGAGAAACACAGAGATAAAGCAACATTCAATTAGATTTTATATATATTTTAACTTTGCATTAATATTTTGTGTCCACATACCAATGCAACTTTTTGAATAAAGAATTATAAAAAATTGTAAATTAAATAAAACCTAAATAAAATATATATATTAGATGAAAAACTTAAACTTGAAAATTATTTACTCATCGTCATGTCAGTCTAAACCTTTTATTATATGAGATACAAAAAGAGAAGTTTGGCAGAAAATTCAAACTATCTTTTCCAAAAAATTAAAAACAAGCTATACTGTATTTTAAAAGACTATACTTATATGATGAACAGATCAACATTTACAAAAAGAGTAGTGAGAACATTCAGGTAAACTTATCCTTTTGGGCTCCACGGAAGAAAGGAAAGTCATGTAAGAAAGAATTATGAGTTTGGAAAGACACAAGGATGTCTGGACTGCTGACTGGTGTAATCTTGCAGGTAATAACAACCTTTATTCATAGCACATGATGCAAAGGACATAAAACGTGATTATTACCATAAAGCACTACTTTAATGCTTTAATGCTATCTATCACTTATCACTCTAGACTGACCTGTTTTATTGTATTTTCAGAGAAAGGTTTTTATAAATCGATTTTGAGTCTCATTCAGTGCACATTGAGTTAAGTAATCAAATAAGACAGTGCAATCTGTAATTTAACAAACAGCTTTGAGTAGAGGTATCTCTGCTGTGTCTGCAAACTTCTGCTCGGAGAGAGAGAGAGGACAAACTTGCTTATTATCTGCTTATATAGGGCACACAGTGAGCCGCCCCAGATGTTTAAAGAGGGAAAAAACAAAATCATGGATTACCGCATTCCCCACAGATGAAGAGCAAAGTGGATCTGCCACTGTACACACATAAATATTGTATAATAAATCAAACAAATAGGGAATAATAATACATTTAAACTAAAATCTTCAAAACTAAACAGAAAATTAATTGGATTTAAATCGACATCAATCATAATACAATCCAACTTGAAGAGTAAGACAGACTTAAAATTTCCAAAAAAAAGAAAAGAAAAATGCCATTTTTTAAATACTTATTATGTAACCCTGACCTGACTGCAAAGCAACAGTGAAAAAAGTAAAAACGACTGCAGACGAAGAAAAAGGAAGTTTATCTATAACAGCGGATGAATTTTACACATGAAACATGACGTTGAGAACACAACGCACTAATAATAATAATAATACAATTATAATAAAACGAATACTTGCTTTTACTGACTTACTTCTTTTGATTATCTGCTTACTTTTCGCAATGCAATGTTTGGCTTTTTTCTCTGCCAAATTTTATTTCTAGGGACAGTGAGGTCAGAAAATGATGGCAAAAGAAGGTGGAATGGGATCAGGAGCACCAGCACTTTTACAGTTTACAGGGAAAATTATTTTAAACCAGTAAGAAAATATTGACGTCAAATGAAAAATAGAGTGTTGCTGCTCTTAAATAGTACTGTCTAAAAATCTTCGTTACAAAACATTTTAAAAAATGACCAATTTCAGTGATGTTCACTTTCTCATTAAAAACAAAAACCTTTTTTTTTTAAACAAATTTTCAAAGCCAAACTTCATAAGGGTGATGTTGTCATCAAGCCCAACATTTAAAACCAGCAAAACCTTTGATGAAATCATGTCAGCGTGAGCAGTCTATCACTACCGAGAAAGCATCTGTGTTCTGCTCAGCAGAAGTGTTGCCAGCTCAGTCTAAAGTACAGAGCTCAGCAGAGACTAGAGGAACAAGCTGGCACAGATCCCACATTAAACAATCTTCCAAAAGCACCAGAGGAACAAATCCAGGAAACACATTAAGACCTTTCACAGTCTACAAAAGACTGAGCAACTACCACAAAAACTCACAAGGGTCCAGCAGAGGAGGGAAGTTATCGAGTGTCCAAACTGCTGCAAAATAGTTACCCATGTACAACACTGCTCCATGCTGCATTGCACTGCTGTCAGCTTCTGACACGAATAGTATCAAATCAATAAAGCTTACACGAAAAAAGACAAGAAATATAAGCACTACTTACAGATATTCATGGAAAAATAAGAATGCTTTCCCATTCCAATAGGACTCTGTGAATATGACAGCCTGGGGAGAATATCCATTTAGCACATGAGTCAGAGTACAGCAAGAATGGAAGAGAGAATAGAGTGAAAATTCAGTAGAAGGGACAAGAGAATAACAGTGCAATGCAGAGGCCAGAGGGAAAGGATTAGGAGAGACGGAAAGAGAGAGAGAGAGAGATAAAGTGAAAGGCAGAGAGAGACAGTGCGCGTGGGTGATAATCCCTGTCCTCGGTAGAGTTCAGAAACCTGCACAGAAATCAACTCATCCACCCGGCAAACGCTTGCTGCAAAACTGGGATTTGTGCTCAAGGTTACAAATAGAATACTGTAATAGATAAAAGTGCAATTTACATAACTCTCAGAGCCCATTGAAAGTTGGCCTACACCTAATTTCCATTCAAAAGATCATTCATGATAATATATATATATATATATATATATATATATATATATATATATATATATATATTTTTTTTTTTTTTTTATGTACTAATATAGTTTTATATTGTTTTATATATTATACATACAACAGCTTAGTGATTTGAGAGGAAATTTGCTTGATTCATTTTTTCAATTAATTTATTATTCTATTCTTGGAATACAAACGCTCATGCTAACAGGATGCTGGGTTCAACAGATTAAAATTTTAATAATCAATAATCAGTAGATTAAATATTTAAAAAGATTACACCCAAGCCACACATCCAAAAAAAAAAATAGGGATGCACCTATACCAACGGCCTGATACTGAGCTCCTGTACTCATACTCGTTAAAATGCCCCGATACCAAACGCCGATACCACGCAGCATGTGACAAGTGCCTTATTTATACAAAGAAACACCGACAACCGAATAACAGACAGCAGAATGGAGTTATTACAGATTAAGGATGTCTAGGAAGTATATGCATGCAATTAATATAATGTTAACCATTCAGTATTAATGCCTGTATAGTTGATGTGCACAAGCTGATAAGAAAAGCACGCAAAGTGGATTGAGCATGCGGTGCCGCAGATGTGTGAGCATGTCGAATGAATATCCCTTCCTCGCAGACATCACTGGAAAAGTTATAGTTCAGTCGGATATGTCAAAAACAAGTAAGTAAAACAATGCACAAGTTACTTAAAGGTAGGGAAGGGAGAGGGAACTTCTGGTGCGTTATCTTTATTGATGTTCGTTCACTTTGCACACGCACCACTGAATTAAAACTAAATCGTAAATATAAAACACAATTTATATGGGCATTTACTATATTTATTTTCAACCTTAAGCATACACAACTTTATGGCGAAAGTAAAAGTAGCAGCCTGTGTGAAATGCACTAAGCTGTACTGTGCTTGTCCCTCTCTTCTGCACCAATACAAATACATGCGAGAGTTTCTGCATAATATTAGTCGCTTTGGAATATAAATCGCAGCACAGTTATGAGATTTATAACGAGTGGTTCCCTGCATTATTACAACAAAACGCGTGATTACACTACTGAGCCACTGCAATGGAGCAGCTCTAATGCTATTAAACTAAAGATGATGTGCCATAAAGCAGAAAAAAAAAAAAGAAACGAAAAGAAAAGAAAAGAACAGTGAAAGTAACAAAAAGCTTGTAAAATACACGTTTATGGGCATAATTAAGTGTGAAAATAACTGAAGGATATACAGTCAAACCAAAAATTATTCAGACACCAGACATAATTTTTGATATTTTTTTTTAGTGATGGGTGCAGGACACTATAGTTTATTTATGTAAGTGAGGATAGCAAAACAATCCGTGATATATTATACCCAAAAATTCTTCATACAGTGGACTACCAGTAAAATGTATAATTTGGAACCAAAAATTATTCAGACCGAGTCTGGGAAAAATTTGAAGTTCAGGTTTGCATGAACCAGAAGACTACAGGCTGAGGCTAAGGGTGGCCCAACAAAGTATTGATAGTTGTGTAAATATTGTCATACTAACAGTTCTCTGAATAATTTTTGGTTGACTGTAATTCATTACATAACTTTCTATCCTTTCTTTAAGAATAAGGTGTTTAAGAATAAGGTAGATGAGAAATTAAAATTTGAAAAAATATAAAAGACCTCTCTTCATTTCCTGTGAACAAGGCAGTTTTACCTGTCCCTTTCCCATTGAGGGGGGAGTTATAACGGGACCACATGGTGGTCTGTCTGGGGGCGTCCTCATTGGACACTGCAGTACCATCCGGGTTGGCATAGAACAAGAGGAGTGGCTGGAAGTGGCCCCTGATACATTTAGATGCCACGTCTTTCCACTTAGAGCCAATCTAGAAAACACAAAAATATATCAGTGACACCAAGTGTTCAAAATATCTGAGAGCATATAATGACATTACAGCAAAGGCTTTAAAAGGTGCATCTGCATCGGCTCATAGTCCAGTGCAAAATGGGAACCGGAGACTCCTAAATCAGAGTCAAATTTAAACATAGATTTAATTATTATTCACGCTGGCACTAATAACATCCGGCTTTACGAGTTGGGAAATCCAAAGGGTAACTTTAATGAGGTGAGTGTGTTAGCAAAGATGATGTCAGACACTGTAATCTGCTCTGGCTCGATTCCAAAAGGTGGTGAATAGAGATTTGTTGTCCATGACGTTCAGGTAAAAAGATACCGTATTTGGAAGAGTTTGTGATGCAGACTTGGTCTGTTGAAGAGAGAATAACTCCATCCTCTATGGGAAGGTGCCAATCTTAAATTTGGTAAATAATCTTAACAGTGTGAGCATCTGACTCACTGGGGATCAGGCCAGAAAGAAGAGAGGCTTAAGCAACCGTCTGCTAGCTACCTTGACACAGCACATAAATCACATCACGTAGAGACTGTGTTTGCTCTCACTCTTAACTAAGCTCTGCACTTAGCTTACTCAGTCTGCACCTCATTATCAGTCAGTCTAATTACAATTACTAAAAACAGATTCACTAACAAATGTCTACACCTGACTCCACTTTTATACTGAGGAAAAGCTACCTAAATTGGTACAGTAGCATAGCCATGTATGGTAGACATTGTACTGACTAAACTACTAAAAGAGGTGCTTGACGTGGTTTCTAAGCCACTTTTCTTTTTTCCCTACTTTAGGACATTAACCCAATTAAACCACTTAACAGTTAATCATTTCTGTATCAAGAAATGTAAAGTATTATTTTTATTCCCATTTGGTTGCACTTTAATTTACAGTATGTGCACTTGCAGTGTCCTTAACCAAGAAAGTACTGAGTAAAATAAGGTAACTACAATGACGTTAACATGGGTTATCCCTAGATACCACGTCTCTTCTATGAGGGAGTAGATCATTCAGTATCTGTGGTAACTAAAATCTGGAACTCGTTTTCCAGGTCTCTCTGGAGTACTATTCAGTAGTTGATTACTTCCCTGCTGTATTTCAATTGTGTGTAAAGTGTTCTTGAGCTATGGAAAGGCGCTTTATAATGTAAACTTTCTTCTTTTAGTTTCTAAATTGTGGCTTGTCTTTTAGAAATTAGTCATTCCACTCCAAAAAAAGTCTGTACAATAACTGTATAACTGTAACAATAAATATGTATCATTAAAAGTCATAGTTGTATTTGCTGTAACAGTTCAAATATGCCTCAGCAGAGAAGACAACCTGTCATGTATGATTTCAGAAGCCAAAGTGCTAGAAGAATCAGTTGGATAATTTGCAGTTTTATATAGTACATTATATTTCAAACACCTTATACATTGGTACTGACAGTAAGATTAGATTAACAGTAAAATTATGAAAGGTCTCCCTGCAGTTAACTGCTATGATCAAAGACAAAATCATGGAATCTATGGATCAACCCTTATGTTGTTTGAACCTACAATCTTTCATTTCCAGGTATAATCCAATACATCTACAGGATTAGTTTACTCCTGAATTAAAATTTTCTGATAATTTACTCATATGCCATCCAAAATGTTCATGTCTTTCTTTTTTCTGTCGAAAATAAAATAACCTTTTTGAGGAAAACATTCCAGGATTTCTCTACATATGGTGGACTACAATGGGGATCAACAGGTTGAAGGGTTCAAAAAATCAAAAATGCAGTTTCAATGCAGCTTTAAATCTCTCTACATGATCTCAGCCAATAAATAAGGGTCTTATCTAGCGAAACAATCGGCCATTTTGTAAAAAAATATGTATATACTTTTTAAGCACAAATGCTCATCTTGCATTATCTCTGTATCCACGACTCCATGCATTACGTAATCATGTTGGAAAAGTCACGCATGATGTAGGCCAAAGTACAGACCCAGTATTTACAAAGCGAACGTGCAAAGAAAGTCAAACGCCCTTTACAAAAAAGGTAAAACAACGATGTTGGATGATTTTGAAGTTGAAGGAGAAAATGAGATGGAGTTTTTTGCCCTACCATACCGTACCGAAGTACACAGATGAAGAACTAACCACCCATGACCTTTCCAACGTGATTACGCAATGCGTGAAGTCGCAGAGCTAATCCAAGATGAGCATTTGTGGTTAAAAAGTATGTAAATTACATTTTTTTTAGAAACCGACTGATCGTTTCGCAAAATAAGACCTTTATTCCTCGGCTCGGATCATGTAGAGCCCTTTGAAGCTGCACTGAAACTGCAATTCGAACCCTTTAACTCGTTGATCACCATTGAAGTCCACCATATGGAGAAAATCCTTGAATGTTTTCCTCAACAACCTTAATTTCTTTTGACTGAAGAAAGAAAGACATGAACATCCTGGGGGTGAGTAAATTATCAGGAAATTTTAATGCAGGAGTGATCTAATCCTTTAGGGAGGTGAATGTTAAATAATACGAACTCTTTCACTATTACAATATGTGTACAAATGTGTGTGTGCTTGTAAAATACCTCTTTCACGGTTGCATCATCAAAAAAGATCCATTTGGAAGACTTGCTGTGAAAAGCGAATGCTAGGTAATGTCGACTAGAGTAACAGATCATTCCCACCAGGTGGAGGTCTCTCTTCTTGGCATTTTCATCAGTGACTTTATAGAATAGCTGAAGAATAAAAAGAGAAGACAGACAAACTGACATTTAAAACTCTCAAGGTGGAGAAAATGAAAGACTGGGGATATTTTGAAGCATTGTGCTTCACAATGTGACACATTTAGTCTACTGCAATATATTAATCCCATCTGCAGACTTTGATGCCTCAAATCAAAATAAAAGGGTAAACTGCCTCTAGCTCAGGGGGTTCAAGCTGATGTACAGAATGGGTTTGTCATAGTGTGCCAAGGTTCATGATGTCTCCTCTTGTGAGGTGACCTAGACATTATGTGATATTGGCCTGCAGCACTCATATGACTGCTGAGGAGGAAACCGAGGTCTAACAGAGGGGAGTCTGGCTGACTTTAGCAACACATACTTGCAAGCGGTCATGTGGCATTTAAATTCCACATTTGATATTTATGCATGTACAGTGAGGCCACAAAGCTGAATCGAAAATGTAAGTGTTTTTCCATTCCAAGTTAAATTTAACAGCGTATTAAGGTTTTGGAAAAACCTGGCACAAATTTTGTGGGAAAAAATAAAAAGTTTGGTTTCACTAAGCTCCACACATGACAGGAAAAAAACAACATGCCATGGCCGCAAATTAAGAATTAGTTCCCTCAGCTTATTAATTAATTCCAGTTGTGGCCTTGTTGTATTATTTTTTTCCTTAACTATTTAACTGAATTAAAACAAGGGAACTAATTAGTACAACATGGTAACGATTGAACTAAAACAAGGGA
Source organism: Cirrhinus mrigala (assembly GCA_036247105.1). Classification (NCBI taxonomy): domain Eukaryota; kingdom Metazoa; phylum Chordata; class Actinopteri; order Cypriniformes; family Cyprinidae; genus Cirrhinus; species Cirrhinus mrigala. The sequence continues at coordinate 25,873,906 of CM070007.1, read as the reverse complement.
ATAAATTAGTACAAATAATAATAACTTGTGGAACCAAATTCTCAATTTGTGACCACAGTATCTCTTTTTTTATCATGTGTGGGGCTCCATACTTTTTAACCATTCTCAAAACACTGCATCACACACTTGTGGAGCAGCAATAAAAATGAAAGAGATTTGACCCTCACCCCCGAGAGATTAAGGTTTGGGCCCAGAGAGCGGATGACATCTTCAGTGAGGTCAGACTGTTCAGCGTCCCACACAAAGCCAATGGTGACGATCTCTGGGCAGTTCATCAGCACACGACGGATTTTGATACTCTGCCCACAGTTACTCTGCAATGCACAGATCAAATTACACTGAGCAAAATGCCAAACAAGGCATAATGATGCTGCAGTATATAATAAAAATTCTGTTTTATTTGTATAGTACCTATCAAGGCCAAAAGAAAGTGCATATAGAAAAAAGCATGATTCAGGACTATTAAAAAAAAAAATGTATAATGTCCATTAGGAGAATATGTGAAAATAAATGCAAAACATTAATTTATGTTTTTATTTGACTTTGTTTGGTTTGGTTCTACTTCAGGGAACTCCCGCCTCATCAGAAACACTTTGGCAACGCCTCTGCATGACCGCATGCTGAAGCACATATGAAATCCGTCCAATAGAGTGATGAGACCTCACGGGTAGGGTGATGTAGTGACCAGGAAGCTTAAAAGCACAACTGGTGTAAACCAGTGTTAATTTTGACAGCAAATTTTGATTTAGTCTTAGTCATCGCCTTATAACTAGAATGCCATTTAGTCATGTTTTATTTAGTCATCTGAATTGTTTTAGATTTAGTCTAGTTTTAGTCTACTAAATATCATAAGATTTTAGTCTAATAAATTTTCAGTATATTTTGTCGGCTAAAATCTAATGGGTTTAGTTACAGTATAATGCATTTATTAAGCATTTCTCTAAAATTTCCAAACTCATGCATAGGTTTGATATTAACATTTTATGGTAGACACAGTTTTGTCATGATAGACATGTTTTTTCATGATAGACACATTTAAGTGCTGTGACACACAACATGCTTTTATATTAAAATTAAATGAAACCACTTTTTAATGAAATGCCAAATTTGCCAATGGATATAGACTAATGATGCATTCTTTAACCCTTGTATGGTGTTCAGGTCTGTGGGACCCGTTTTCACTTTTTATCAAACGAAAAATTATACGATTAATTCTTTTTTTTAAACTTAGACTATTGGCCTTGGCTCATTTTCTGCAAAGAACATTTATCAGAACAAATCACCACACACTGTACACCCCCCTGCAGATTTATATTACATACTAATAAAAGAGTGGAAATTTTAGGTCCTGTGTACCTTCACTCTGTCCTCCTATTGTCTGGGCCTACTATTAATATGTGTGTGTGTGTGTGTGTATATGTGTGTGTGAGAGAGAGAGAAAGTCTGTGGTGAGAGTGTGAGTGTAAGTGTGAATTTTGTGTTTCTGTCCCTGCCATTCCCGCACAAAGTTGTAGCACTTTAATTCATAAATGTGATCTAACAAAGGTAAAGGGCATTGATATATATTATGTTTATATTGCTTGTAATTGGGATGAAGTAAACATCTGTTGATTATTTTAACGTAAAATTTTTCATTGTGTTGAATTAAAAACTCAAAAATGCAGCAGACCCACGAACTCTGTCTGACTTTTGTTGCTTGATTAACATCAACGCCACAGAAAATAGCAACTAAATTAGGCTGCTGTCCCTTTAATGGACTGATGCAATGTATGCAATGATACACGTCTAATATGCTCCCTACTGTTTACGTAACCGAGTGTGTTTACGTGAATACTTGTCAAAAACTGACAATTCTACATTATTTTGTGTGTATTTCTCCATTCATGAGACGTGAAGGAGTACTTGTGTGCAGTGATGTGAGACACTGCTTCGGTGTCTGCACTCAGAAAACCGAACCGAATTGCGTCGTCAAATTTATCCATATGTCTGCTCTTCTCTTACTCCCAGATACTGACATTTTTGAAGATTTTGTGAGACGTGCAACAAGTGTACGTTAGCTTATGTCCCACCGGATATATCAACAGGCTATGATACACTTCAAATGTACGCATCTAACCTCCTAACCACACAGCAAATTCGTTCTGAAAGAATCTTTTCCCTAATCGTCTCTCCCTAACATTTTCGTTTCATTTTTATTGTGAAAATGTCAATAGATTTCTGTCATAGCTTTTGTCATACAAAATGAGTTTTTGTTTTGCTATTATCTTGTTTTCGTCAGTTAAAAAAAGTTGTTGCCAAACATCATGACATCACATTGGTGTAAACAGCATTAGCTTCTGCTTCTTCAGCAAGCACTCTGTGGGTACTGTCCATCTTAAAAGGGAGTCTGTGTGTGTTTTTGTGTCAGTGCACAAATCAGTTCCCTAATATGGGGAGCAAAGAAAAAAGCGACAAGCAAAGTTTTAGGTTGTTTCTCCCTGCCCACACTATTTTACGGGTGGGAATACACACAACCTATGCATTGCTTGTCTGGGAGCAGAGCATGCATGGTCAGCTCTCGAGGGAGCTGACAGTGCAGATTGTGAGCGCCTGCCGCTGCACACACTCTAGCAGTCCTCACAGTTCTGGTCCTGTGGCTGCTGAAGTAGAGTGCAAAATGAAATCGTGGGGATCACAGATGGATCTAGTGGAGGTGTTGGAGATGGGCCTGGTCTTTCCTTTGTCCTCACCCTCTAGATCCAGGGTTTGGAAACACGCTCTCTGTTTTCTTCCTTCCTGAGGGAGAGCCAAACGCTTCACCTCCCATCCTCTCAAGAGGCTGATGTGGTGAGCGTCGATCCAGATGAGGCTGAGTCCATCCATTGGATCACTAGATCCAGTATAAAGTGTTGTTGGTGGTGGCGACTAGGGCCATAGCCAAATCAAATATTACCTGGCTGGCGGAGAAACAGGACGTTTGCCCCTAAAGCAAATTGGATGAATGTTTTCTGCAATCCACCTCCTCCATGTCGGAGCCTTCCGTTTTACCCTGACCTACACACTGAGGTCTAAGCCTTTCTAAGCCCGGCTCTTCAGCCCTACAGTAGCTAATTATTCCAACATCATGGGGCTGAGGGACCAGGGCTTTGTTGGGCCACAGATTTGTCTCTCCGGGCCACCAAGAAAACAGCCAGAGCCATCGGGCATTCTATAGTAGCCCTGGTGGCCATGGAGAGACATCACCGGTTGAACCTGTCTGATATGAAAGATGGTAGCCCCAGCTGTCACCCAGCTCCTCATACAGGGAGGAGCAGAAAAAGACTGTCACTTTCCATGCTCCCCTGCAAACAGATCAGGTCCTCCAAGGAGAAGAAGTTCTCTGGACTGCTGCTTTTGCTTCTACAGCCAATACTTAACTGTTCCAAAGAAGGATGGGGGGTTGCATCCTATGATAGAACTGCGCCAACTCAATCATTCTGTGGTTGACTGGTTTGTCATCACAAATTTGAAGGATACATACTTCCATGTTTTCATCCTTCCCAAACACAGAAAGTTCCTGAGGTTTGCTTTACTTTTTGCAAGAAGTGTGTGCTTTCTCCAGTTCAGAGGACCACTTATCTTGGCGTACTGAGGGATACGATGACAACGCAGGCATGTCTGTGTCCTCATATCGATGCGATTCTCACAGCAGTGAACTCACTGTAAAACTGTTTTAGAGACTGTTGGGTCTGATAGCAGCTGCGTCCAAAGTGATACCTTTTGGCCTGCTGTACATGAGACCCTTGCAGTGGTGGCTCAGGACCGCAAGGTTTTCCCAGGGGGCAACCCATTTCGCATGATCATTGTCATGTGGCGATGCCTTCATGCCTTATTCATGAAGAAGCCTTGGTTGGCTTACAACAGATGCAGCCCTCATGGACTGGGGAGCAATTATGACTATTCCTCCCAGACCTCAGAGGCCATTATGTGCTAGTTCGCACAGACAACACATCAATGGTCTCTTACATCAACTGTCAGGGGGGTCTGTGGTCACGCCCACTTTGCAAACTGGCACACCAGGTCCTTCTGTGGGCACAGAAAAAGCTGCTCTCTCTGAGGGCAGTCTATCCACCTTATTTTTCAATGCGGAAGTAAGCTGTTTTCTGGCAATGTGTTATACGTCCGGTTCATAATCCACCTTAGGGAAATAACGAGAATATCGAAGTGCAGTAAACGGTAAAACAGTTTGCACTACAAACCAGTGTGTTCATAATTAAGATAATACATTAAAATAATATGGTAAGACACACCAGTTTGCAATATACAAGCAGCAAAACAAGCTTTTTGTGCAGCTAAAAATAGCTGGAAGTGGATGAGACCGGAAGCCAGACACAAAAAATGTACAAATGGCTGCACCCACTCTTATGGAAAAAATAAGGTGGATATTCCTGGGCATCTCAGTCAATGAGCAGACATCCTGTCGAGGCAGAGGCCAAGGCTGAGGCTGAGGCTCAGGGAATGGAGCCTCCACCCAGAAGTGGTGGAGCAGATTTGGAAACTTTTCACTTCATGGTGTGGAGAATCAACAGCTGGACCCAGTTAACAGCCCGGTTGGTTCAGTGCTGGAGTTCCTGCAAGAACAATTCTACACAAGGTTGATTCCCTCCACCTTAAAAGTATACTTGGCAGCCAAGGCACAGTGAGTCACTGGGAAGAAACCTAGTTTCTGACATTAAAAATTGGGTTTCTATTAGCCATTTTGTCTTTGAAGAGAGCTGGTGACCTTCAGGCCCTTTCTGTAGCCCCATAATCTCTTAAGTTTGCACCAGAAATGGTGAAAACTTTTTTGGACTCAATGTGCCGAAGGTGCCCACTAAAGTTTCACAGCCCATAGTGCTGCTTATATCCTCCCTCCTTCTGGGAGCCAGACAAGGAAAAGCTTAATTTAGTGTGTCCAGTTCAAGCACTGGACACCTATGTCCACAGAGCTGCCCTGTCGAGAAAAACTGACCAACTTTTTGTCTGCTTTGGTCTGCCTAAGAGAGGCCTCACGGCAACTAAGCAGACATTAAGCAGGTGGAAATTAGAGGCTATCTCCCTGGCTTATGAGTCCTCTGACCTCCCTTCACCTCTGGGGTCAGGGCCTACTTAACTAGGAATATGGCAGCATCTAAAGCCATTCTGTCACATGTATCATTACTGGATGTTTGTGAGGTGCCAAGCTGGTCATCCATGTTCACCTTTGTTAGGTTTTATAACCTAGATGTGGAGACCACTCCAGGCTCAAGAGTACTCTCACCTTAGATGTGTGCATATGATTTCACAATAGCCAGGCATTCGTCAGCATGGCGGAGTTGGTATTCGCTTTCCCAAAGTGTTTCTGACGCAGTGCGAGATCACTGAAGGGCAACATCTCTATGGTTACTTCTGTAACCATGGTTCCCCAAGGGGAACAAGACTCTGCATCACCCTGCCATATCTCCTACATCCCTGTGAGCACTTGCTTTAACTTATTAGAAGCTAACGCTGTTTACAGCAGATGCGTTTTTAAGCTTCCTGGTCGCAACGTAACCCTGCCAGTAACATCTCACCACTCCACTGGCCTGATTTCAAAAGTACTTCAGTACATGGTCACACAGAGGCGTTCCTAAAGCGTTTCTGACACAGCGTCTCGTTCCCATTGGGGACCAAAGGCTACAGATGTAACCTAGAGATGTTTTATGCTTTGAGGTTATAAGACCTGACAAGTACAGGTCAAATGGCAATAAGCAACACATAAATAAACTGTTTTAAATTTTTTTTTAAAAATAAGACAATAAACTAAAATATTGTGGAATCTGGTGTACATACAACTAATTAAAAATGTAAAAAGTTGATATACAGGGCAGTTCCGGAGATCTCCAATGGTGTTGGCTGCCTGCAGCAGTTCACCAAACATGTCTGAACGCAGTCTGTCTGTCTTCTCCAAGATTCGCTCCACTTGTTGACTGACAAAAGAACAAAGAGCACAAAGAGGATCATTTGTGTCACTGAACCACTCTAGATAGTAGACAGTGTAATACTGTACTGCCGACCTCTATTCCACTTTGTTGAAATTAAACTCTAATCCTTCAATGTAAACAGTGCTGTTTTCTGTGAAGGTTTCAGACACTATCTCTGTCAGAATATTACATCTGTCCCTTCCAAAGAATACATGTAGTATGGTTAAAATGGGTCAGTTGGATCCTCACACTGACACTATTCATAAAACCGTGACTTGATTAAAGAAGATTTGCTCTCCAGGAGAGAAATCACTTACAGTAGTTTGTTTCACTCACCATAGGGCCGTGGAGGACACATAGTGCACAAGCTCAGTGAAAGGCAGAGGGTCTGATGATGCTCCACAACTACGACAAACAAACTACAGTGGGAAAGAAACTTCCGTGAGGATGGAGCAAGTTCTAACCAACCCACCAAACATTATACAAACCTGCCATTGTAATGGATTGATTGGAAATTTTAAACAAAAACTTCATGCCTCAAAGACTAACATGGAAAACACTGAGAATAAACTGTTATTTCAAGATGTAGCTGACTAAGTTTTAGTGAAAATGGAAAAAGAAGAGAAAACAACATTATAGTACCTGCTCATAGAGAGTCATGGCAAACTTCTGGTGGGTGATGCACGATTTGGAAGTACACATTTCTGTGGCTGAATCAGAAACGAGGTGCAGGTGTATCCTTTCTAAAATGTTCTCCTGTCTCCCAAAGTTTATAAAACAGATGCAAAAAGAATGCAAAAAGAAAACAATGATCAGTGATAAATCAGAATCCACTGACACAGTTATTCTTAGTGCTAGCCTAAAACTTATTCATGTTATTTTTAAAAAATGACTGTTATTATTAGAGACATCAACATATCACAAAGTAGGTCAAACAACACAAAAAAGCTACTTAAAATAAAGCACATTAATGCCACCAAATGGATTAAAATTATTCAAAGCAAAGCAAGAAACTGTGAACAATTATATTTGATTGCTTATACAATCAAGCAAGTTGACAGTGTGTTTAATAAACATGTTGTACAACAATGTTACCATAAGAAATGGGGAATAAGGACAATATATGTACTTTCTTATTGGACCCTTCACCATATTTTCCATTTAGTTTTTCAAGATCTTTCATCACACGTGTCAAGCTAGAAAAGGCTTTATATGGATAGTTCACTAAAAATTAGAATTCTGTCATCATTTACTTACTCCCATGTCTTTCTAAACCTGTATGATATTTTTCTTCTGAGAAAAATTTTGAAAAACGTCTTGGAAAAAAAAAGTGTACTCCACTGACTTTCAAAACATCTTATTTGTGTCCCACAGAAAAGAAAAGAATGTCATACAGGTTTGGAACAACAAGAAAGTGAGCAAATAATGACTCTTTTTTTTTTTTTTTTTGTGGTGAACTATATTTAATTTTGTTGTGCAGCTTTTACCATAAAATGCAGGGCTCATGAAAGCTTAGACCACTGCACACATAACAGTTTGTGATGGTCACAAGTGAACGTCATTTGCGACCCTGATCAAATGAGATCAGCTGACACAGTGATGATGTATAAACCATTTTAACTTCCCAGAGATGCATGCAACTTTAAGCACTGCCATATAACTCCACTTTTAATTTAAAGCTTACTGGCCTTAGAAACCAGACCTAGTATCTTTGTAAAAACATACTAGGCATTAGCCTTAAATAAGGTCTAAAGTTCAGTAGTCTCAATTGCACCACAGCTTAACAGAAAAGTATAAACAGATTTTTTTTTCAAATAAATTGAAATTGTACATTTACATATACTATATACATATACAAATTTCCTCTGAGGTTACACATACAAAACACTCTGCTGCATCATCCATGAGGCCCAGCTGGAAGCGCTGCTCATCTTTAAAAGTCTCAGCCAGAGCATGACGCAGAGTATCTGACGGCAGAGCCCGCTCTCGACTCTGCTGGAACTGACAGAAGATGCTCTGTGAAAAGAAACAGTGAAATAATCCTCACATACAAACTCAGCAATGCAGTTTATACAATTCAGAAAATGCAACATTGAGTTTCTTGAGAAATACTTTTGAAACGTTGTAAAATATAGGATTAGGAATGTTTCTGTCATGTTAACTTTGGTTATGTCTCAGAACCCAGGAGGCCCAGACTCATGTTTAATGTCTACAAGAACAGCTTTATACACAGACAACATCATAACCATAATGGAAGCACATAACTGATTTGATATGATCTTCATTAACAGTCACTGACGCACACCACACAAATAGCGCTACTCACATGAACTGCACAACAGACATACTGAGTTAATGCTGACACTTGATTCTTAAATTGTCTTAATATCCAAGATAATATATTTCTAAAAAGCATATGTAAAAAAACGTATAGGGTGGCTTCAGGTTGATTGGGACACTTTTTGTCATTGAAATTACTTGGAAAAGTGTCCCAATCAACCTGAAGTCACCCTAAAATAAAAATAAAACACACCAATATTGGGTGAAATAATATATTTTCAGTAAACAGTACTATTACCTTCTTTGCATTTTAGTACTAAATGAAATATATTATTTGTTATATCCACCATTTTTAATTAAAAAAAGAAAAGAAAAAAAAAAATCACAGAGCTTGTCACTAAGCAGTATGGGATATTTTTATCCATAAAGTACACTTGCTATTGTGTCTGAAATTTTGTTTGCAATAACATCTTTAAATCACCCAGAAATCATATTTGACAATTATTTTGAATTATTTTTATGGAATATTGCAGTGATTATTATAAATGATTTATCTGTGCCCATATTTATTTATTTATTTTTTTTTAATTTATGTGTCCTCATAATCTGACATGCTTACCAGAGCAAGGGCTAGGCAATAATCACTTACATGAGATCAAAGCAATTAGCAAATGACAACACTCCAATAATCCAATCAATTCCAGATGGGCAAAATCTTTTTTTTCTCGAGTTTGAAAAAGACTACCACAATTTTCATTGCATGCAAACTTTAAAAAAGACTATAACAAAGCCTACCACAATTTCCATTTCATGCAAACTTTAAAATTTGAAATAAAAAGTCTTCATGTGCGCACCTTTAAAGCACAGAAAATACAGGCATCACCCAAGCAGAAATGACCAGAGAGCTGTCGTAGGCTCCTCCTGAAGATGTCAAGCTGCCAAAGAACCTGTAAGAAACAGGTCTTTAGTTAGTATTAAATTAGCCTGCTATAGCATACAAAACATTTTAAAAATCTAAAGAACCTTTTTTCTATGTGTGCAGTAGGTTTCATGGATGCTAAAAGTTCTTCATGGAACCACAGATGCCAATAAAGAACCATTATTATTGAGCAAGTTCCCACTGTTCCCAACATCTGCAAGTATTTAGCATTACACAGAATATTTTACATTTACTATTTGCAAAATTTCACATCTGCACATGTTTTTTAGTATTTACCAGAACATCACTTACCTGCACAGCACTGTTGAGGAAGCAGCTGTTCTGGCCTGGCTCATTAAGAAGACCTTTGGTCAAAGCGAGAGAGATCATACTGCCGGGCTGGTAGGATTTGCCCAGCCCCGTCCCACTCCAGGCACCTGTACCAGCCATGTTGCCTCCAGGCTTTTTAAACAGTTTGACCCATGCCATGAGGTTGGAGCCTGGCCCTCTCCAACAAACAACCAGAGTCAATTACTGAAGCAACTTGAGGTTGATACATCTGTTTTAGGCAACATTAGTGCTCAGCAGTCCCTGTACCTGACAGAAAAAAACAATTTCACAGTGCCCTACAAAAAGGGCAAAATACACTGCACTGGATTTTTTTTTTTCCGATGTGCAGGATTTGACAGCACACCGTTGGGATATAAGGAAACCATTCAAAACAGTAGCTATTTTTTAAAGTGTGAACATGTGACTTTTAGCCACAAGTTGCAGCACGTTGCTTTATCGGTCCAGCAGTTACTATGACAATGATCGCACTCTGTCTCCTCTGTATGTGTGGATTCATCTGCATCCAGGCACACTGGCAATAAGAGGATGGATGCAGAAAGAAGAACAAATCCATTACTCTCCTCAGCATTTCCAGCAAAGTCAATGGAGGTCACTGAAGGGGGTCATTCATAAAGGCTCCTCAGGACAGGCACTGAAGTAGAACACTGGCTAACAAAGGAAGACCTACAGAGAGGGAGAGACACACAGAGAAGGGTTGGGGGTGCATAAAATGAGTGATATGAGGAGACAAAATCAATGTAGAAAGCTACTTCAGATTACTACAGCCATTTTGTATACCAAAGTACTACATAAACTCTATGCTATTAACAATTAAGAGCGACATATTCTTCCGTACACAAGGTTTTTTTACATATCATTTTCACGGCAGGATGGTTTACTCTTTTAAAACTCTTTGCCACAACACATTTACCTGAATTCTTAAGAGTATACCATACTCTCAAAACGTGTATGGCAAGCCTTACTACCATACATAATATGTGGGCATGTGTTGTGAATTTGATTGTTTTTTTACAATCTCATTCGTATGTTTTCATACTCTCTGCTTAAAGGGACAGTTAATCCAAAAATGAAAATTCTGTCATTAATTACTCATGTTGTTCCAAACCCGTAAGACCTTTGTTCATTCTGGAACACAAATTAAGATATTTTTTATGAAATCCAAAAGCTTTCTGACCCTTCATAGACAGCAACGCAACTGATGTGTTCAAGGCCCAGAAAGGTAGTAAGAACATTGTTAAAATAGTTCATGTGACATGTGTGGTTAAACCTTAATGTAATGAAGCTACAAGAATAATTTTTGTGAGCAAAGAAAACAAAAATACTCATGGTACTTTCCTGAACACATTTTAAAATCACATTAAGGGAAAGTAATTAATAACAGAATTTTCATTTTTGGTCCTCAGACCTCATACATTATGTGTACATGTATTTGTATTGCTTTGGCCATTCCCTGTAAACCCCACATTACTTTCAGCAAGTATGAAAACAACAGGTAAACAAACATGAACATTTTAGGTAATTTAGAAATCCCAGCCAGGACATTTTTGTCTGGTGAAAAAAGATATATGGACACACTGTCTATAGATCAATAGTTCATAAAATAGTTGCTGACTGGCTGGACTTTTTACTGGTTGAGCTCACAAAGAAAATCCAGGCCAAGTCCAAACATTTCCATAAACGTTGTCTCTGGTATTCACCTCTGTGATGAGAGGCACAATGACCACGGCAAGATAAAATATCAAAACAGCTGCTCTAATGGTCTTTGGTAAGCACAGTCCTTAAGACAGTCCTATTTAAAAAACAAGACTCCAAAAAACAAAACTGAAATATAGCTCAAAAAATGTAAGCCGGTACTGTAAAGAAGTTCATGAAATAAACGTATTGACATCTCTTCATAATTCATAATTCATAATTAATTCATACTGTACTTGAAAGGGGCTTTTTTGTGCTTCTTTGTGATTGACTTTTATCCACTGCTCAAAGAAACTGCTGTAGCTTGTTACCGTCTTTACTCCATCCATGGATCAAAAAAATGAAAATGTTTCTGAAAATTGCACAAGTGTAGAATGACTTATTCCTGATTTAACATTCTTCTTTTATTGTGCCAAAAAGAACTTAATGGACAATGCAACCACTCCAAGTTAATGTTTTCTTTATGTAAAAGGCGCTTGTAAAAAGGATACCCCATATCTATCATTCCACGGAGTTTAAATGATAGTATTACATTTTTATGTGTAGATTAACTAAAATAAATCTCAACAAATATGTTAAATGAGCAATATATACAAACAGTTGTACAAGCAAGTCTTTTCTTGTCTACAAGTACAAACTGTTTTGTGGTGTATTTGCAACACAATTTACTTTTTAAATGGCTTACAGTATGTGAAATGTTGCAGTTTTCTTTTGAGAAACTGATCAGATTACAGAAACAGTTCAATGGAACATTATTATCTTTTGAGGACACTGAAATGTCAAAAAGAATTAAAGATAAAATTAAATCAGTTACACTGAACTTACTGTACTGACATAATTTCTTGTGAATTTGAATTAGAATTTAAGAGAATATCTTTTGAATAAAGAGGGAATAGCTCTATTTTATCTCCTAACCTAAAATTCACTGATGTACTGTACGGTAATGTAATAATGTTACTTAAATAAATAAATATTTATGCTTTTTAATATATTTTATTATTCATTTATCTATTGTTAACTGTTAAGCCACCATCATTTTGTTTGTCATAAAATTTATGATAACATTAACACGGCAACAAACAACTGCAAAGTGTGGCGAAAATGTATGAGCTTGAAATAAAAATGCTTTACTTCTATGCAACTGCAATATTACAAAAAAAATCTAGCTACTATTTCTGTTCTTGTTTTTTTAGTAATCACGTCTCATTTGCAGTACTACATTTTAGACATAGAGATGCAGTGCTTGTACTTTGACACCTCTGAAACTCTTAAACATGAATCACAGATGCTTGACACTTCAGTTTTGACACAAATCACTGAACCTATTCAAATTGAAAAATTTTAGTTAAAACATGCCTTTAGGCATGTGATATTTATGTTGTTATTAGTGTAGTATTGCAGCTAGTTTTTTGAGTTGGCTAAAAGTAGAAGTTTAGCTTTGTCATGATGTCTGAGACTAATGATTGTGTAAGGAAATCTGACTGGTGTTTAATGCTAAGGGGCAATCCTCTACCCGAAGCCTCTGTGGCCAGGGTCAGGATGAATGTAGAACTTGTTGCCGCAGTGTCGCAGTATATTACTGTAAATGCTGGACCATTGCCATGGCTACCGCATGAAGATGATGGGCTGTAGGCAGCTGCAGCACCGATGCTGAATTCCTGCCTCTTCATACTGAAAATGCAGAATCTCTAACAGTTTGAAATTCAATTTACAACAAAACAATGAGGGGGTTTCTAAAGAATTTGTGCCGCTCTCACAAACATTTACACTAAAGAATATGATGCTCTGGAGTTTACCAGTGTAAATACTATAGCAAACATTCAGTATTATTACATTGCTATGCAGCTGTTCATGGAAAATAGTGCTTACTAGAACAATAACTATACGTGGTGCTGTTGTTTTTATGCTTTACAAAACGATTATAGTTAAAATACAGTGACAGAACTATCATATAACTATCAGATAATATTAACACAAAGCTTTGGATGTTTATATGAGCTCATTTGCCATTAAAAAGCGCAGTGAAACTGCTGAATGTCACTTACTTTGCGTATATCTTTTGAACAACAGTGTTTTCTTTCTTTACGTAGTTATGAAACAGAATCCATTATTATGTTGTCTTGTAACAGTATCTGCATAGCACGACATGATAAACAAAAGCAAAAATGCGCTCAGCATGCCGTTACACCTGTTTCTGCGCATGCGCATCAGATGACCTGCTCTATGCCGCATTTTTGGGCATTAGAACGCGCCTATGATGCCCAAAAATGCTGCCCATGTAGGCAGCTACCTGGATTGTGAAACACAGTCATTAATAAACAAGAACAGCTCACCTACACGTGTCCAATATACTGGTGTTCAAATCCTGCTTTTAGAAGCGTGTTTATCCATAGTGTGTTCATTATGCGCGTCCAGCTCAAGTTACTTGCTGTCGGAATCCTTCATTGCTCAGCGTGGCATAAAGCGCAGTAAATCCATATGGTCAAAGATCCTCTTACAGGCCTAAACACAATAGCACCGCAGCGCTGTGTCCATGTTCATGCATTCCTGCTCCTCCACACTCATGCGGGTTTATCCGTTCAGGTCCTGAGCTGGAGATTATTCTGATGGATGTGGAGTTAGACCCGTTGACTCCGCCCCGCATATACCGCTACACTATTTACTGTCATTCCGCAGGAATAACCCGCGTGTTTGGAGGGCGTGGATTTAGGCATATTCTCACGAGACCAAGCAAAACAACCGATGTGACATTTACATTGTTGTACAGTGCTGATCATTGCAGTGCTTGGTGCGTCACAGACATATTTTAAAGAAAAAATGTGTGTATACAATGTTGTGACATATTCATGCTATATATATATATATATATATATATATATATATATATATATATATATATATAGCATGAATATGTCACAACATTATTAAATTAGCCTAAAATCACTGTCGACTTTTATGAAATTTGGTGTAACAGAAGAAATACGATGGGCTAGTCCAGGACAGTCAGGGATATTATCAAAAACTTACGCAACAGTAAACCAATTCTACACGAAACTGGGGCAAAATAATAGCCTACGCGCAAAATCATGTGACTCAGGTGATGAAATATAATGTTTTGTTTGAGCAAACTGCTCATATATATACGTGTGTATATACATATATATATGAGCAGTTTGCTCAAACAAAACATTATATTTCAAAACATTATATTTCATCACCTGAGTCACATGATTAAGTATATGCATAAGTATATATTACATAAGTATATATTACATTTTGTTTTGCAATATGATGGCCATGTAAACATTCACAGGTCTGAGTGAAAGGACCTAAAATCACATTCTTGAATAGAAAAAGAAAGAAAGAAATGTTTTTCATGAACATATGTTTTTGTTATCCCCCACTGAACAATAAAAATACAATACAGTCCTCGTCCTTTCTGTGCTGTTGTGAAGAGTAGGGCAGTATGCTTAGAGTTAATATACTGTCTCACTTTATATGAATGTGTATGATGTATATTTTTGACTATAATTAGCATTTGCTGCTCACTGTGGTGTAAATAATAAGGTGGAACCAGGCTGCAGGCAAGAACTGTCTGAACAGACCACAAGAATACTCCATCAGCTTTAAAATAGTGCATCAGTCAATGCAATTAGTGTTTGTGCACTATGATATCAACCAAGAGCAAATACCAGAAATTAAGTTTATAGATGGAGCTATTATTTAAAAGATAATTAGTTAAATCAGGCTTTGAACACTTGGGATAGTATTATGGATATCCTTTATGTTAAGTTGACTTTGTTACAGTGTAATTACAAAAATAAGTCATATTAATTAACTGTATGTATTTACTGTAGGGTTAAGGATGGGGTTAGGGTTTGGTTTATGGTTAACAGTACAGTTACATATAACTGTACATAATTGAATGTTATTACTATAGTAAGTACATGTAATATGTGTAATAACATCACCATTAAATAAATAAATATTAGTGTTGGTTGTTGTTTAGGGTAGTTATAGTGTATATATGTAGGTAGTTAATGCTATTTATTATTTAATAGTCTTTAAGTATTCTACTGTAAAATAGCTAATGTTTTTCCATGCACATTTTGTTAAACCACTTGAAGTAAGCATTTGCTGACTGTCTGGAAGTCTTTGTGTTTACTGTAACTGCCGCACAGAGAGTGTCAAATTCAAGGCTACTTATGACTCCTGTAAATATAGACAGTGTCAGAGGATATGTCTGTGTGCTATGCCTCAGGGTAACTGAGACAGATTCTTTCAGAGACTGTTCTAGATGATGATGATTTACTATCCAAATATGTGGTGAAAACAAAAAATGTAATATATCACCAATGACAGAAATTTGAAATAAATATGCATTTTATTTGGACATGTGTACACTACTTTTTGAAGCTACAAGCAAAAGTTCTAACACTGTGAATATAATGTTAAACATCAGGCAAATGACAGAAATACATTTCACAAAACAAAATTTCAGAAATATATATTAATAGTATTTTTTTTTACAGTACAAACAAGATTTCAGGCATTCAGCACATTATATTTACATGGCTGTTTCCACCATTGATCTATTCCTGATCAATTTGATTTCAGATTTAAAATGATTGATTTTACTGTTATACTACGAAGCTTTGTGAGATTTCATAGAATCTAGAGTGCAAAATATTTCACAACAAAATAATAATAATAAAAAAATTATAACCTAAAAATTATTTGATTCTGTACTAAATATACTGATAATATTACTGATAAATGTGAATGCAGTCTTGGAAAACTAGTAATGTTTCACAGTATAATCATGCATCACTTTAACATGCTGGATGTATCAATAAATTTACTCATTGTACAATGTATATTCTTATACTTTTTATATGCTTTAAATGCAAGAATGCATTGTGTCTTCATCCATAAATAAAATTAATTTCTGTTTTTGAAGGCAATCCACTTTGTATTATTTAGAGTTTTTGGTTACTTAGAATTGTAATGATCGGCGATGTAACTAAACACATTATAACACATGCATAATGTGCTATGTGGATTTCAACCCAACAGAAATGGTTAATTCTGATGATGATTATTAATGCTACCTCACAATTTTCCGTTTTGAGGCATCCTTTTATAAAAATGATATGTGGTAACTGCTGTCCCAAGAACAGCAGTTCAAAATTCACTTCAAAGAATGCTAAAACACAAACTACACATCTGCACACACCCTATACCACAATCAGGCTCATTGGGATTGGGTAACAAGAAGGGCTTGAATTGGAGTTACAGATCATCAGACTCAGGGATCTCGAAAGGCTCCAGTGAGACAGTGGGTAAAATGAGAGGTGTGCCATCGGAGATCCATCCCTGGGCAATTCTATTGAAAGTGGGTCGCTTGGCCGTAGGGTCCTGGAGCTCAGGGTATCGAGGAGCATTCAAGTCCACCTCTGGAAGCTTAAAGGTTATCCCTCGTGGGGCTTTTTCAAAACCCCCAAATGGTGTAGCCACCCTGAGAAACAGAGATTTAATTACTGACACATCTGTTGGTTTCTGTTCTGTTGCTGGAACTTTGGACAGTTTCATCAAGTTTCTTACAAATACACTTTTTTAAAAAAAATGCTGGGTTAAACACATCCCAGTGCTGGGTGAAATATGGGCAAACCCAACGACTGGGTTGTTTTGACCTAGCAGTTGGGTGAAATATTTAACCCAACCTTCTGGATAGATTTATTTAACTCAACTATTGTTTAAAAATGACTACATGGCTGTGTTAAAATGAACCCAAAATAGGTTATACATTAAAAATCAGAAACATAATTAATAGAGGCATCAGCAATAATGAAAAGGTCAACATTTATTAATAAGCAATTTAATTTTTTTATTTAATCATTATTTATTTAACTTATTAATAAATGTTCATTTAGTGAGCATATTAATAATCTTTTTGGGTTATTTTTATGCAAGAAATATAGTTGTTTTTAAGCAATAGCTAAGTTAAATAAAACTACCCAGAAGGTTGGGTTAAACATTTAACCACTGGGTCAAAACAACCCAATATATGGACAAACTCAGCGATTTATTTATTTATTTATTTATTTATTTATTCATTCATTCTTATTGTTTAATGTTTTATTTGTTAGGGACAAATATAATAAGCATAGATGAAACTGAAATAACAGTCATCCCATGCATGTATCATTGTAGCTGAAGCTAATTTACAACATTTGTCCCTAGGAGGGTTTTTATAAATTACAATTACATAAAAACAACAACAAGTACGCAAATTTATAATACAAGTACACTAAATATGACTACAAGTTTGCTGCTGTACCAACCAAGATTTTGTGGCTTTTTAAAAATTATTATAAGTTGCAGTAGTTTTTAAATAGTCAGGCAATGAATTCCAAAATTTGAATGAATTAATTCCAGATTGGATTGTTTTGACCCAGCGGTTAAATGTGTGATGTGTCTGTGTGTGTATATATCAAAATTATAATGATGTTAACTCATTAAAATATATTTAATTATAAATAAATAAATAAACCAAAATACATGTTAAAAAACGCTGCATTTGGTTTTTCAAGGTTTTTTTGTTTTTGTTTTTTGTTTTCATTCTTTTTTTTTTTTTTTTAATGAAATATAGTGTAAAAGTAAAATCAGTCATTTTAAATCAACACCAATCTCATGGATCAAAGTTCTTAAGAATAACTCAGTTTTAGGGCATTAACACATTTTTCATATATTAATTATTGGACATATGGATATTGAGACTGCACCTCCTTTTTATCTCCTCATGATGGTGCTGTGTTGTGCAGATACATTATTACAGGACCGAATATATCCACTTAATAGAACAACTTTACTATATTCAACAGTGTACCATATGTAAAAAAAAAAAATAAACAAAACAAAACAAAAGATAACCACCATTAATCTAAATTTATTAATAAATATGATAAATTCAAAATAAAACAACATAACCTAATACATTGTATTGGACTTTTCTAAAACGAAGAAAAAAAAAAAAAAAAAAACCTAAAGATAACATATTTGTTGGAAACAGTATTCACTTGCATGTTGCATGATTCGGCATTAAGAAAAAAAATACCTGTTAAAACTTTTGTAGTCAGGCAGCTCTGGTTTAGGCTCAGGCACTGGCATGTGAACTTTCAGTGTGTCGGCCAGCGTGGGGTCATTGATGATGGCCTCTTCCCAGGGGGAGTGGTAGGATTTTGGCATAGCTGTGGCATTAAACTTCTCTGGAGGAATGTTTGTCAGTGGACCTCCATATCCTGCGAAAAACAACAGTTTGCTCCATATATTTCATGTTATAGTTCGATGATCTAAAGTTCTTGAAATAGTGTAGCCCTCTTTAAAGAATATTTTATGTAGAACAGAACACATAAACTGAAAGGCACTGACCTAAATTAAGTTAAAAGGAGTAGAATGGAATCAGGGATATTAAAACTGAACTATACCAAAATGCACTGCACTATACTGCACTTCAATGAAACCTGAAACACTTAATTAAAAATCCAGGATCTTGGATTCAGTAGTGCAATATGGTCTTGAAGTTTGTTGCAAAGCAAAAGCAGCATGCATTTATTGAACATTCACAGAGTGAAACCGACCCCTTTTAACCCTTTTAAAGTCTCTCAGAGTGATTCACTCAGCTAGAAATAGAAGGTGAGTTGGGGCTGGCATGTGCTGTCACTATCATATTCTCTCTTCAGTCTCTCTGATTCCATTGCACTTGTAGATGATACAAGGCTTTGTAAGCATCTTACAAGCTACACTTTTAGAAAAAATGTACAGTTCTGTCGTTGGGTGGTACCCTTAAAGGTACAAAAGTGAAAAGGTATGTTTGTACCTTACCTACCCCTAAATGGTACATATTAGTACCTTAAAGGTACATTTTATTACTTTGAAAGTACATATTGGTACCTTAAAGGCACATATTAATACTTTAAAGTACATATTTGTACCTTTTCACTTTTGTACCTTAGGGCACCGCCCAAGTGACAGAACTGTAGCTTTTTGTTGAGAGTGTGGTGACAGTGGATAACAAGCAAGACTGCAATCCTCCTGACTCATCTGCCATTATGACATCCATTATTCATAATCATAATTCATATAAACCATGATATTCAAACTGTTCAAATAAAATTAGTTCTAAAGCACAATTCTTATTCTTGTTACCACCTTGTTGTAGTATTAATTGTTTTACTAGAAAATACTTTGTTTTTTTGTTGTTGTTGTTTTTTTTTATGTTTAATTCAATGTCTTACTTCAAGCTCTTTGTAATTATTTGTGAAATGTATTAGCAGCTTCTTAGTGAAAATTGTTGCAAAGCCATTTTTTGTGCATTATAAACATTTGTGATTTTGACATACCTGGTGCAATGTTTTCAGGGTTCGCTGGATTTCTGGGGTCCGGTGTGTTTGGTGGTGTTTTTGATGCAAGTCCTTTATTTTCTGAGTTTTCTGCATTGGCTTGATTTTCACTCTGAAATGAAATATCAGTTTCAACTTGGACATAAAGTAGCTCACTGTGCATGTGTAGCAAGACATAAAAAAATGTTATGTTATATTTAAATAATTTTAGATTGTGGTCAAAGTGGCCTGAAAGTGACTTGGTTCCACTGTTAAAACTGTTCTGTGAAGTTGGCTAAAAATATATAAAAACAAACACTTTTAGACCTAAGAAGTCAACAGAGGATTTTCAAACTTCAAACATATCAACACCACTATTTCCACTCAAAATGGTTCTATCACAACACGTCAGAACCCGGACTTCCACAGAATCATTATCATATTACATCAAGAGCATTTTCAGAACCAGTTCTGATATTCTTTTATTGATTGAAACATAATTTACGATTTATTACAAATATGTACTTTAAAATAATTCACTTCACAATATCTTGCTCTTGTTTTGGTAGTAATCTGCTCTATTTAAGAGATTTCATTATGTATACATTTACAGTTATATATACTTACAGTATACATATAAGTCCTTTGATTGAAATACATTAATAAGCTTTCACTTTGGTACACAGTAGTGAGTATGGGCACACACACAAACACACTCACACTAACACTTGAACAGTGATATATGAAGTAGGTTGTCAGGGACGCCTTTCAGTGCTGACCCTTAAAGAAGGAACACTGGGAAGGACACGGGCACGTGGCATTTGCTATCTTCCATGTGCGGCTGCCATTCATTCAGCTGAGCACATGCTTGCTTTACTAGGTAACCAGACATACGGTAGCTCAAACAAGCAAATCACAATTATGTAACAGAACATTTTCGTCTTACCAGGCTCAGCGTCAATGATTATGTGATAAGTTCAACATCAAATTAGATATTTGAGCCACTTTTATCATGTCAGAAAGTAGGTTAGATATTATTGGTATTATCAGAGATATTATTTGTATTACATATATTTGTTATGCACAATATAAGCAAATAGGCTTTTGTTATGCATGTAGGCTCAAGCCAGTGTATCTGTGTAGATTCTATAGTACTTACATTAAACATGGTATTGGCTTCATTCTGAATGCTTTCAAAAGTGTATTTCTCTGATCTCCGCTGTCGCATCTTAAAAAGACGCGACCCTCGGTTTGACAAGAGAGAGAGCTCCTCCAGCATGATGTCTTTTGGAGTGGAAAGTTTCTTTCCTAGGTCCATGGTAAAACCTGCATTAATATGACACAGTGTTTTGTTATTACAAAACAATGCAACAACCATTTATAAAACCTTGGATACTGCTTTATAGTAATTTACATGATAAAATACATGGCTCATGACATTTATGTAGACAATAATTAATGATTCATACTACATTACTACAATATATCATGTAATAATGCCTGTTAATGACTTAATAATGAATGATATGAAAGGTATTATGAAGTGAACTTTTCTAGATGCTTCATATGATTCATATTTCAATACATACTGTATGTATGAGTCACATATTTAAAAAAGAATATATAAAGATATAAAGAAACCAAAAAATACAAAAGGTTACAGTCTGGATACCTGTGTTAGACACACATTTGATGAAAGGTCACATGAAAAACCATTCAACCTTAATAGAAACCGGTGAATGCATTATTAAAAGGTTAGATGTGATGGTTATGAAAGTTTTATTAAAGGGAAATTATATAAGGTGCATGTCATATGCTATTGCTGCAGGAGCTTTTCAGCTGTGCTGATGACGTTATTCTGTACATTTCCAAAATGATTCCAAACTTGATCTTCAAACAAATATAGCATTAATTTTGTCTGTCAGAATGATGCTTCAATATAAAATGTTTAATGTTACCTAAAAGCTTTTGAAACTGTGCTTAATCTTAAAAGATGTACCAACAGAACTCTGAAAGGTTCAGTGTTTGTTTAAACAGGAGAAGCTCTCTTGTTCTTCATGATCTTTTTTTCTGTTCTCATTTCAGCTCCAACACAGCTGTCCTACCCCATCCTCCCAACTTTAGCCTCTGCAGAAATAGCCTGTGACAATGACAGAGTGAATCCACTGCTACAGGCAGCAGAACATCCACACGAGATTATTTATGGCTTGAATGAGGCTGTGGCCCTGAACCACGTTCTAAATGTTGGCGTTTCTCTCTGTGATTGGCAGCTACGTTCAGTGCTGTGCTCTGTAATCATTCAGTGCTGATCTGAGAGCAGGTTTTCATAAAAGGTTATACCGTTGGCACCACCATGGACCTCATGGCAAAGGGCAGCTGCCTGCTTCTTCCTCTCACGCACTGAAAGAGTGCTGAACTGTGACATGTTGGTTTAAAAGTGAATCCCAGTAGCGCTGCAATACATAAAGGACACAGATACTTATAGTAGAACTATCTAAAGTCAGTTTATAGGATAATGTGGTGAAAAGCCCCAAGAGAACCTGTCTGGAAAAAGAAGTTTATAAAATAAGGATATATGGACTTTTCAAAATGGGGACTTCTGTGTAAAACTATTGTGGATTGCTACAGAGTTTTGTCTCTGACGATTTTAACAGTTAGGACTAGTATCGAAGAAAATACTTTAGTTGTTAAGTTAAATGCCATATTTAGGCTTTCTTAACCACTGGAAATACCATTCCAGAACTGTCATTAAGCATAAAGGTGAAACTTACCTGACCACAAGCCAACTCTTTATACAGAGCAAGATGTCATATGTCATGAAGTCATATAAATCAATGGTTATGCATGAGCTGATGACGGAACATTGTGTCCAGGTTGTAGATTGGGTTACTGAAGCTGATCAAACGGCCTTGCCATTCCATTCTTGCTGCTCTTATTAAAAAGTTCAAAAGGATCCGTCTGAATTCTCTCTCTTTTTTTTGGTAAGATGGCTAGTAATGCTTACATTGATTTGTGTAGGTAGACTGGTATTCCTCATAAAATAGTTAGTAACATAATATTATCAGTATCTACTGGCATAATTTGCATTGTTGTGATGCAAAATTAATCATTTTGAGTTTACATTTTGCACTAAACAATCATTTCCAGGTTTATGTTGTTTTGTTAGGGCTTCTGTTTTAGTTATCATTCCATTATCATATGCACATTTACCCATTATCAGCCTTTTAAGAGACTATTAAAGATTTGAGATGTCTAAAACACATCTCTGAGTATTTCTGCTTTGTTATCAGAGTTTAAGTGTCAGAACTGTCCACAAAACACAACCCACAACTCCCAACATTCTTATAACACATGTCCGTTATCATTATGTCAACACTGCACACAGTCTCCCAAGGAAATCCATTTTCTTACCTGTTAGATCTGCGTGTATCTTGAGTTCTACCTGTGCAAAGGAAGAGGTTACTTTAGGTAGATCGATCCGGCCTGATTTGTCTTTGTCTCGCACTCTGTTCTTGACTTGCACTGGGGTGGGGGTGTGTGCGGGTGTTAGTGGAACGCCAGCTTACATCAATAGGCTAATTTTAGCTGTGTTCAGCACTCAAACCTCTCACAATGGTATAAGTTGGTATGGAGGGGGAGGGAGATGGAACTGTATGCATGAGAATAAAGTGTACGAAGTGAGTGAGTACTTCGTGTGCGTGTGTGTAAAGGGTGATGGGGGCTGCATAACTGTTAGCTTCAGATTTTCTTGATTGTCATTTAAGGCTGGTCTTCCAGAAGTATGAAAATCCTGCTCCTACCTTGTTACATAACACATTATCCTATAGGACTCAGCACATGGATAGTTGTCTGCTCTAAGAGAAAATCAAAATAATCTATTTTGCAGATTTATTACAAGTAAAAAGATCTGACAGAATCAAATGGTAGTAGTAAACATTGGAAACATTGGAAAACAGAACAGTAACAACATTTTTGGTCATCGTGCTTTAATAAAACTCTTTATGGTACAACTTGATACATCTTACGATAAGAATTCAAACTGTTTGTGCTGTGTTTGGATATCAAAAGTATTGTCAATGCTTTCTAAAAGAAAATCGTTTAAACAATGTGTGTGCATTTAAAAGTATACATTTGCAGAATATTCTGTGCTGTTTCTAAGTTAGAATTCGAAAAAAAAAGTTATTGATTCATTGACTTACACACTAGAGAAATAGAACATTTAGCGTAAAATGTCTGGAATGGAAATGAAATATTTTGTTTTGACGTTAGAAATTACACACTGAACATTAAAAAATTGTGTGTATATGTGAACACCACAAAGTATTGCAATTTTTTATAAACTAAAAAGTCCATCCAAGATGAAGATCTGCTCACTCAAATACTTTCAGTATGGCTCAAAATCACCCAGAAACATAATTATGAACATTCATGTTGAACAAACACACTATTCGAGACCAAAAACATAATCAAAGAACAACACAGTGAAAACATTACATTTCTATCACTTCCGTCAATTTAAAATGTTGGTCACCTTAAACCTTAACTGCCATGCTTTTAATGGGTGATCTAAATCACATCAGTAGTTCAGACTAATCATTGTTGCATACTGATTAATACTGCATTTGTCACAACTATATAGATGAACTGTACAAGGTTTCACAAATAAAACTAATCTAATACTCCAGTGCAAAAAAAAACAAAAAAACAAAAAACAAACTTGACTTACACTTGATTTTGTGCTCATTCACAGTGTAAAAGATGTATTGTGTAATGTGTATTAAAATAATAATGCTTGATGTATGACGTTTATATATATATATATATACAAATAATCAGACATTCTTAACAAGGAGCTCAAGGCCCACTAGGGGTCCTCAGCAAACTTCCAAAGGGGCTGCAAAGTCATTTAAATTTATTTAGGTTATTTAATAATATTAAGTTATATTAATATAATCTCACTTATTTTAAATACTAGAATGTTGGGACCGTAACATAATGTAAACTGGTGACATAATGTATACACCACTTTCTGTAACCTGGCCTTTTTATTCCACTAAAAAGTCTCCACAGAACAATTTCATGTACACAGTCTCTGCACTTATATGTTGAGTTTAGGATTAAAATGTCTATGCAAGTGATGCTCAGTTTCCCCAAAGTCCTATTTTTGTTAAATCTGGTGTCTTTTGTCATTTAGTGTTTTAAAATATGAGGTTATTTTTGGCCTCTTGGAGCTTAACAGCAACTGGAGTGGAAAATTAAAGATTTTTCATGTTAAGGATGAATTATTCCTTTAACCTTATTTTTAAAAATCAGCATGGACAGACAAATTAACTTCATTGGGAAATGGATTGCTGCTGGTAAGTGAGGTTTATGTTCAAAGATATGGAAATTAAACAAACGTTAACAAAATGGCCCCTTTTTTGTAATATACATATATGACCCTGGACCACAAAATATTTTTAGTCTGACAAAAGCTGAATAAATAAGCTTTCCATTGACGTAAGGTTTGTTAGTATAGGACAATTTTTGGCTGAGATACATCTATTTGAAAATCTGGAATCTGAGGGTGCAAAAAAATCTAAATATTTAGAAAATCATCTTTAAAGTTGTCCATATGAAGTACTTAGCAATGCATATTACTAATCAAAGATTAAGTTTTGTTATATTTACGGTAAGAAATTTACAAAATATCTTTACTTAACATCCAAATGATTTTTGGCATAGAAGAAAAATAGATTTTACATTTACATTTTGAACCCATGTATTGTTGGCTATTGCTACAAATATACCTGTGCTACTTATGACTGATTTTGTGGTCCAGGGTTACTTATATTCCATATACTATGAGATATATACTATGATTTATAATTTGATCACTCAGAATATTTAATTACAGTTTCCAACTGACTCTATGCAATTGTGGATAGTTTGTTTGAAGTGTGAAATTTCTGGGCAGAGAACCACCCATGCTGTACCTTTTGCTGGTCACCAGTGGCTGTGCAGGACGGAAAGGCGGCCCATACACAATTGGTTCTTTTGGCACTGCAGAAAAGCTGTTGGTAGAGGATGTAACAGCTATTACAGGCCCCCTCTCCTGTGGGCTGCAAACAGAATCATAGAAAACTCTTTGCTTCCATTCTGCTGGTGTTTCTGGTAGTGATTTTCTATGAGTAGCAGAAATTTTGGACTCAACAGGACTAAAGGGGCTTTGAGAAACTGCCTCCACAGAGGAGAGTGGTTTTTTGGGCTGTTCCACCCATGAATATTGCC
This sequence comes from Cirrhinus mrigala, assembly GCA_036247105.1. Classification (NCBI taxonomy): domain Eukaryota; kingdom Metazoa; phylum Chordata; class Actinopteri; order Cypriniformes; family Cyprinidae; genus Cirrhinus; species Cirrhinus mrigala. The sequence goes on along the minus strand of CM070007.1, from coordinate 25,848,074 downwards.
TGTTCAGTGACTGACGTTTTGAAAGGACACCTGGGGTGAAAGTGGGAGACACAGAGGACAGTCTCTGGGGGTAAGACAAGGAACGGCTCCTGCTGAATCCCTACACAGAGAAAAAAAGATAGACATTAACACTTAGTCACACTTAATCAGTAGTTAAAACAAACTGGCAAATATAAGCACAAAAACAAACTAAAGAACTAAAAACTAAAAAACTAAAAAAATAAATACGTTTTTTTTTTGTTTGTAACACAAAGAAACTCTTACCACTTTTGTATTTTTTACAATACCTTTTATGTCAAACAAATAAATGATTTATGACATGCATTTAGACTGCCCTCTTCTGGACTATGTTTGTAAATGCTATTTAGAAACAGCTAATTTTGGTTCAGGGGAGATCAGGGTTGGTTGGCACAGGATTAATTCTGGTTATAATTAGATACTGTCAAAACATTTTTCAGAAGGGTTGCACTCTTCAAGCTCAATGATTCTATGTAAACATTGAGACTGCCTGGTAAAATGGCATTAAATAAGTTTATAACAGAAATACAAAAACATTTATCTCATATATATATATATATATATGTGTGTGTGTGTGTGTGTGTGTGTGTGTGTGTGTGTGTGTGTGTGTAACAAATGCATGATGAGTGTTTTTTTTTATTTTATTTTATTTTATATCCACCTTTTATTTTACATCTTATATATTTTTGAGTTTACATTTTTCACTAAAAAGTTTGGGAAGGTGTGGGAACTTCAATAAAAAAATAAATAAATAAACAGTGATGTCAAGTCATGAAGTAAACTTCATTTGGTTCTAGAGTTGTCATTAAAATATGTTGTTGTTTTTTTTTTTTTTTTAAAGTCAGCTTGGGGTTGAGTTGGGAGTGGGGTTATTTCAGCACTTACCTCTGGTTAAAAGCGCTTGACTAGTTAAGTAGTGTAAGACCAGTAAGATCATATAGCTAAGCAGAAGTGGTGTCTTAATAGGGTTCATGTGTTTCAAACATGGTGGAGCAAGAGCTATTTTTAAAATGAGCTATGTGCAGAGTTAAAAAAAAAAAAAAAAAACACAGCCCCCAACCCACTGCAAGCTATCCACAGTATATCAGTATTGTATGTGAAGAACAAAATTAATCTGACAGAATATAGACTACACCTGTTAAAATTGTTCAAAATTATATACCAATAAAAAATCTTATCATTTAAGCTCTTTCAAAGACATTTCTGTTATTAAATTGTAGTATTTGTTGACCCAGTATAGCTGTTTAGGTGTATGGGTGTTTTTTTTTTTTTTTATTACACTGAAAGAAAAAAAATGTGCATTTTTGCTATTTATGTATTGGTATTTGCAGGACTTTACCAGATAGAAACTTTACCAGATAGAAAGCAGGCAGAGTGACATGGGGGAAATACCAGAAAGAAAAAATGCGGTGCAATTGGCAAGCAAACAGAAAGCAGAGAAACCAATGGTAAGCAAATAGACAGCACAGAAAGCATTAAGTGAGATAGAGCTGGTGGAAATATTTATTAAACAGAAGAATCAAAAAGTGCAATAGTTTTGAAATGACGAGGAAATAAGAACAGAAGCAACAGTTCAGATTGATATTTGAATTAGTACAAATAAGAGCATTCTGTACACCCATCTTTTGTTCACTGTATATGAACAGCAGTGTCTGCTAAATGCATTACAGTTATTTAATTTACAATATATATAATAGAAATGAAGTATTCTGCATTCTATTTTTAGACTGACTTGAAATATCCAAAAAAATACATATCAATAAGAAAAAAAAAAATCACAGTGTCTTAAAACCATGTGGCAGCAGAACCTGTGAAAGGTTTTCCTCACTACTAACAACTTATTTGGGGGTCTGACAAAATTGCAAAGAAGGCTCAAGGGGAGATCTAGTATATTGACCTGAAACTCTAGCCAAAACAAAACAAAGCATTTAATTCCTTTAAACACAGATTTCATTGGTGTTTTGCCTGGCCAGGCAACATAGCTGACAAATAAGTTTACATCCTTTTTATCATCCAGGACCGCTTGGCATAATGTGTTGTGCTGCTATTCACATGAAAGACAAAATGTTCAACAGTTTTTCTCTAAGAAAAAAAAAAAAAAAAAAAACACAAAAATATACTTAACTGTTATTAATGTGGAAACATATCAACATGAAATTCTGAAACTAAAAAAATCCATCTAATCAAATCAAGTTTGCTATTAATTGTATAACTTTTATATAATGTATGAAATTCATATCTTGTGCATTGATGTTTATGACATAAGGAAACAATTTTTCTTTGATCTTTTGAAGTGATTGTACTATAAAAAACTTGTTCTAATAAACCTGCAAAAACAGTACTTTTTAAATTTGTTTTGCATGTATACTAAAAAAAAAAAAAACAAAAACAATTAATATGGAAAGCATGCCATAACCCCTCTAAAACCCAATTAACGTTGCAAAAATACTGGTTTCCATTTCTTGCCTCCAGTGTTTGGCTTTTTGGCTGAAAACTTTGGTCTTGGAGCCACTGGTAATGCACACCGTGAAGCATATTCATTATTCACAGGTAAAGAAGACCCTGCATAGACGTTGCCCCCAGAGCTACCAGGAGGCAGGGTGGTGTTTGAGATGTCTTTTTTTCTAGGGCCATCATGCATGGCTAGTTGTTTCCCATGTAACTGTTGTGGAATACTAGTGGCCTCATTCGATGTAGACTGATGAACAAAGGGGTACGCAACACTTACCTCTCCAGTGGCTTTAGATGGATTTTGCTTAACTGACTGCAAACTATTTGGGTAAGGGGAAAACACTGTAGACAACTCATAAGCTGCTTCCTTGGCCTCTGGAGTGGAGTTGTAGGTGAAAAGTGAAGAATTCAGTTGGTAAGGCTGATGCTTCATAACATCCAGAACATTGAGATGTTTGGGTGGTGGATTCTTCTTCTCCTTGTTTGCTTTCGACTTTATCTTTGGACTAGTTGCAGGAGGGGGTTGTTTAACCGCTGCGAGGGGATAAAAAGGTGACAAAATAGGATTGTAGGAGACAGGGGGTGGGGCACGGACATTAGACGAGTATTTCCAGGTGCTTGGCATTGAAAGTGTCGGCGATGAGGATCTGGCTTGGTTGGCTCGCACAGTCTCGTCGTCCACCACAAATTTTTCCATACGGGACTGTCTTCGAGCAAACAGTTCAGCTCCTTTTCCTTTAAGGTTCAGCCCTTCGGATGCACCTGCATCTGATGTATACCCTTTAGGAGAAGATGATGGAGCCTTAGATCCCTGAAAGTATGTGCTCAGGTGTTGGGGTGGGCAGGAAGCAACAGAGTTACCATCACTTGGCCTAATCCATGGTGTTTTAGACTGGGAAGGAGCAGGTGTATGATGTGCCTGATGTGGATCTGGAGTCCAGGCTGATTGATGCAGATCTGGTGAGTGGGATGGAACCCAAGCAGGTGATGCCTGCCTTGGTATTGGTTGAGATGACAATGAGGACCGGGCTTTTCCAGCAGGCTGTAGCTTTGGTGGGTTTTGATATGGTACTGCCTGCACCTGGGGGTGCCCCATAGCTGGAAATGAGCTTGATGCTGCAACGGGACTCTGAGACACAACATGACCCTCTTCAGACCAAGGAGGGTGAGCTGGGTTGATAACAGGTTTGGGTAGGACAGGTGGAGGGTTTTTCTGCCTGATCGTTGGAGCTTGCATGAAATTGCACGCTTCAGCACCCAGACTGAGAAAGTCGTCTTCTGGAACTGACTCTTTTTTCTGATGCCGGGGTATCTCTTTTGAGTCCGTCTTGTTTGCTCCTCTCCTTTTAGTTTCTGGCAGAATCCCTGTTTTAATTGCAGGTATAGCAATACGTTCATCACGTGAAGCAATGATGTCTGATGTGGGGGACCAAACCTGTGGGGCTGTGTTTACTGGAACAGGAACCTTGAATTTGTTTTCAGGTTTCTTAGGTGTTGGGCTTGAGACACCTCTGACTGTTGAAAATGCTTTTTGTCCTTGATTATGCCCACCCAGAAAGGGCTTAGCAGTTCTGTTAGACACAAGTGACCTGGAAAGAGCTGAACTTTGGTATGGATCCAGACCATTCATACCATTTGCTGATTGTGGTAACATCTGTTGCTGAAATGTCTGGTCTTGATAATGTTGTTGTTGCCTTACATTGATATCTTGCGGGGCTTGTCTACTTTCTTCCTGCGGAGGAGGCCTAACAATTTCACCTTCTGGTTCAACAACCACATCCACTGGTATGCTTTTTTGTCTCATTTCCTCTTGTTCTGCGGAAAGCTCATCCATTCTTTGGCGCCTCTTGGCAAACATCAAGACTCCCTTTCCTTTTGTCTCTGGAAGATGCTCCATTGTTTCCAAGTTTGACTCGGTCTGTATTTTGAAATTCTGTTGTAGCTCAAAGCAGTATTGTGGTTCTGGGAATTAAAGGAGCTGTATTCTTCTCAGAATCAATTTCTGAAGAGAGCGACAATCTGTCCCGACTTACTTTGTAGTGTACAATCTCATTCTCCTCCGGAAATCTATCTTTGAGAAGCTGTTCCGTAGCTAACCAGCGTGAACCTTCTGACCCTTTTTTGACACTTCTTGAACATCAACACACGCCTTTTTTTGGCAGCAGTAAAAAGCAAAGTGTTTTGTTTACTTTTTAGAGTTGGCTTTTTTCAGCTGTCTGTTCACTGACTGTGCCTCATTCCATTCTCCGTCCTGTGAAAGAAGATTTAGAACAAGGAAATATAGAAAATGACATGAGAATTATGAAAAATGGGATTACGCAACACAATACAGAAAACTGACCAGATTATATACTTATATATATTAACAACATGATCAACATGAGATCATGGTTCACCTTGAATTTTGCACAGGTCATCCCATAATAACTATGGTTATTACACTCCCTCTGTGTTATTAAGACCAGGCACCAGCTATTATTTTAAAAAGAAGGAATTATTAAGCAATTTTGATATTATATATTTTATTGAAGAGGCATTTAGGTAACAAGATTTAAATTAAGTGAGCGTGTTTTATCTTCTGTCAGTTTTCAATGATACATTTTTCTGCATGTTTTAAGAAACCCATGAAAATGCTATCACACAATCCTTAGTAGAACATTGTTAGCTGGGTTAGTTGAAACTAAATAAAGCTTTAACCATTTTTAGTTTACTAATTTATGATTAATTCTGCAAATCTTGAATCCTATCAGATACATTAACATGAAAACAATTCCAACTGCAACAATTATATTCAATATCAATTTTGTTAAATATCCAATCCAATGCTACGTATCATAATACAGTTGCATATATTCTAATTTTAAGTGTATTCAAATGCAGCTTTAAATAAGAAATAAGCATGAGGGAATTCCTCATATTATTCTGAAAAAAATGAGCACACACTTACACTAAATCCAGGCAATCTATCTTCACAACTTTGTAAAAATAATAATAGGAATAATAATTTTCTAATGCTTACACTTGTCTTTCTAAGTCAGCTTAGTCCAAAGCACCCTGACTTACTGAAAGCTTTTTTAGGTGAACAAACATTTGTGAGGGGTCATAAAACCCCTTGGCTAAAGTGGGTATCTGTGCAAACTGTGGTGGGGTGACAGGACAGTGAAAGACAGACAGACAGAGAGAGAGAGAGAGAGAGAGAGAGAGAGAGAGAGAGAGAGGTGTCCACTATTTAACGGAGTCAGGTCTCCTCACCAAGAGATCGTATGACAAGTCTCTACTGACACATGCTGGTGCCTGTCAAACCAGTGGCCTGAGGAATACTGCAGGGACACACTCTTATTTTGGTATCTCTCAAATGCTCTTTAGCATATGGCTTGCCTCATCCATCCCAAACCATTACTAAAATTGACAAATGATGATGCAATTTTTATTTTTTATTTTTTAATTGCTATTTTACTTGCCATTGCTTCTAAATTCACAATAAATAATTTTGTTACACCCAATAGCAAAATGATCTGTAAGGACATTTGTGCAAGTGTATAGTGTGTCAGCATTATCAGAGGATGCATTGCCTAGTAAAGCAACTGAAAACCCTATTTCAGAATTGGCTGGTTATTTCTGTCCAGGCACTATAACTGTCAAGACATGCTCATGCATGCAAGTACCTTACAAACCAGCCAAATGATGACATCTCAGAATAAAATGTGCTCTTTTTTTAAATATATATTATATTTTACATTGTTATAATTTACCCTTTTAGGTATACACTATAAGATAAAGTATATAAGGTGTTAATTATTTAAGGTATTTCAATTTGTATTACATTTCTTTTATTAGATAGCAGTAGAATAATGACAGTAGAATAATCAGTGGAGAGGTAAAGAAAAAAAAGAAAAACAGAGACAGTAATAGACAAAGACAGCCACTGAAGGACAGATTTGGAGAAGGTTTTTGTCTTACGTGCCTGTCTTGCTTGGTGTCTGCTGAGTCTGATCAGTTCCGTCAAGGAGGCAGTGCCCCACCACTCTGCCTGCTCAGCACCCTGGACTTGAATTCCACTTGACACACAGAAGGACCCACACCTCTCCCTCCTCCTTCTCTTCCGTCTCCTCCTCTTCTTCTGCCTTTTTTCCACTTCCTAAGTTTCCAAGAAATTAAAACACTCCTGCTTTAAGTTCTTGCTGGGTGCTAGTGAGAACCTGCGCTAGAAGAGTTGTAGTCCCTGTTGTCTTGTTCAGATATGGGGAGATATACTTTGAGGAGGGTCCATATCAGTCTCCTCAGTGTGGGAATGGGGAGTTGCACTCTCATCCGGGAAAGAGTTTTAGATCTAGTGTCAATATCATGTCAAAGCACACTGATAGAACCATTCTTAGCGTGTCCAGAGGGATGCTTGGTGATGCTTGATAACACTGCTGTCTGACCTTGTCCATGTATCTGAGTTGCCCAGGAGAGCTGGGCCCTTAAGGTCATTCAAAACAAAATCCATGAGCACAAATATCTTTTGGTATTTTACTATTAATAAACTCCTAATTTGCTGCTTACTGATAGTAAGGTAGGTTTGTAGTAGTTATAAGTATTTATAAACAGCAAATATGCTAGTAATATTCACTATAATTAGCAGCCAGATAATAGGGAATAGTGTTCCCTAATCTAAAGTGTTACGATAACTTCCGCTGTAGTACAGAGAGCACACACATAGACATACAGAGGGGGAAAAAAACACGAAATATACAATATAAATGACCAGTGACATCCATTTAATTTTACAATTTGTTCATCTGCATTGAGCCAGTGAATGGATATTTACAGAGAACAATAACTAAGATATAAAAAGCATTTCAAGAATTTCCTGGCACAAAATCCTTTGTTATTCCAGACTCTTAACCGCGAGGTAATGTTGTGCTGCAAATAAGCACAACCTGCTGTAACACAGCCCTAATATAGGCAAGTGAATCAAACAGCATCTGGGATCTTATAAACTGATTGTGAGCCATGAAATTCATAAACTTAACTTGAAATGTTTTTATTTGAGCTCACAGTCTTTTTGTTGTTGTATAGAAAGGACTAAACAATATATCCATTAAGCAACTGTATAATTCAGACCACTCTATATGAATTGTGAAATATACATGTGATATCCATCTAACACAGTCTTCCTGATACACATCTTACTGTTAGACAGCAGAAAAACTAAAATGTCAATCAATTATTGTAAATGATTATAAAACAGATCTAACAAAACAACAACAAAAAACTAATATCAATGTATTTGTTTAATGTACTGTATGTTCATCTGTGCATTTCATCATCAACAACAATTCTCATGTTGCATTCAAATAACATTTGCAATAAATTTCATCAGTATTGCAGAAATGCTCACCAGCCACTCAAATTAAAGTGTTTAGAGTGTTGTCTAAACTAAAAAAAATCCAAAATGTTCTTGACTAAAAGATTCAAAATCCAGGCCAAGGCATTTACACATGTATTTGGTGACTTCCAAAATCACACAAGCTCACCAAGGGACAGTAAGTCTAATGGAGTGAATTCATTCCTCTTCCTCAATAGGGAGTCTGGAAAGCCATCAGCCCTCCTGCTCTCTCTAGAAGGAATGGTATTCACTGTTTGTGTCTAAATGTTAAACTAGCATTTGTGTCCTGGGAGCCAAACACAACAGTGTGGTGGCTGTTTTTCATATTGTGTGCTCTGTATGCCATATTTTCTCCTCCTGATGGTCCTCACACAGTCTCATTGCCATTTATGTCTCAGTACGCATATACTAGCATGGACAGAGATGAAAAGATAAGAATTAAGTGGGGGGGGGGGGGGGGGGGGGGGGTGCTAATTATACAGTTTATTAGCACCCACGTTTGCACCATGGCATGTTGCCTATTGTCTTTTATATTGCAAAATTGATTGTGTATAGCCTTGCTTGTGTATAGCCTCAGATAATATACAAAGCCTCCAGGAACCAGGGATGGCACATCATAAATAGTCATCATACAGTACATGTCATGTGACAAAAAACATGATGTCATTCTTATCTCTGACAGACAGCTGTTTCTGCATTAGTTTTATTAGTCTGACCTTTGACCTTAGGTTGGCAGGACACCTGCTGATCAAGTAAATATTTCAGCTGGACAAAATGGCTTTGATATGTGATAGTCTGATAGGAGTCAACACATGCATACATGTCATCTGTTACCAGGGCCTAGGGCCACTGCTAACTAAATGAGTTCCCCAACCCAAGCACCAAATATCATGAGATTGTGTTGATTATTAAAACATATCCAATCAAAATATTTAATTGTTGGTCTACTGTATACAACAGCTATAAGGCGGGAAACATTGTGAAGCAACAGCCCAGATCGGCCACTTTCACACCTGAAATAGAAAGCTTTTGTAACATGTATACACTACAGTCAGATTTTTTTTTTTTTTTTAATTTAAGAAATTAATATCTTTATTCAACAAGGATGCATTAAATTAATCAAAAGTGACAGTAAAGATATCAAAATGTTCTAAAAGCTTTCCTTTCAATTGTTCTTTTGAACTTTCTACACATCACAGAATCCTGGGGAAAAAATGAAAACAACACTGATAATAATAATAATAATAATAAATCTTTCTTGAGCAGCAAATCAATGTATTAGAATGATTTCTAAAGGATCATGCGACACTGAAGGCTGGAGTAATGATGCTGAAAATTCAGCTTTGTCAGCAAATGAATCTTCAACATTTGTTTTAAATTGTAAAAATATTTCACTATGTGATTGTTTTTGCATTGTTTTGGATTAAAATGCACCCTTGTGGTGAGTATGAGAGACTTCTGTTAAAAAACTTTTCTGATCTAAAACTTTTAAACAGTAGTGTAAACAGTAGCACACAGTTCACACAGTCAGTGCAAGCATGGCCCTAGAAAGATAGTTCATGTTAATTCAAACTCCTGACAGCAACTGGATAGTCCGTCCAAAAATACGTTCACAGGGTAAGTGATTATGTCACACCAGTCTCAAGTATAGTGTTCATGTGTTACACTTCTGAAACTGTTAAAAATGATCAGAATACTGAATACTGTTTCTTAATTTAATGAATAACTACACAGAAACAAATGAGTAATACAATATTGTCATTCTAACTACTATTAACAACAAACTCAAATCAACAAATTAAGAAAGTAGCAGGACTCAGTTCACTGCTAGCTTATGAGTAATTACTATCTTTTTCATATCTCTCAAAAAAGTACTAAAGGATGGTTACATTTTAGTATAGGGAACAATTCTCACTATTAACTAGTTATTATTAGCATTATTAACATATTGGCTGTTTATTATAAAGCACCTGTTCTGTATGACCTTATTTTACATCCCTAATCCTACCCAATACCTGAACTTAATAACTACATTACTAATACTAATTATTAATATGCAGCAAATTAGGAGTTTATTGAGGCAAAAGCCATAGTTAATGGTTTGTTAATAGCAAAAAC